>JANPWX010000103.1:1165572-1189933 GCA_024734555.1 Trochalopteron elliotii
CCCTCCATCCATCCATCCATCCATCCATCCCTCCATCCATCCCTCCATCCATTCCTCCATCCATCCATCCCTCCCTCCATCCATCCATCCATCCATCCATCCCTCCATCCATCCATCCATCCATCCTTCCTTCCCCCAGACTGAGAAAGCTGATTCCACTTTATGAATGATCCCTGTTTATCAAGACAAGCCAGGAAAAGCTTTTCTCTATTGCTGTCACTGAACCTTCCATGGATTTCAGTCTTTCCCTGCTGTGATCCATTGCACCTCTCATGGTTTCAGCCCAGCCTGGGAAGGGGCTGCTTGTGCCATCTGTATCCTCAATATATTAAAGGAATGGACTAAATTCATCAGCACTTTATGCTTTTATTCCATAGCCCTCCTCCCTTCAGTGTTTTTTGGATTATGCTGTAGGTGTTTAGATTATGCCCTTGCTTTGCAGGTGAACTTTGCTATCAGGTGCATAGAAATGATTGAAAAGCTCTGTTTTTTCTCCAGAATTGCAGCCTCTTTTTTTTTTGTCTATTCATCTGCCAACAGGTGCATTTCCTCTCTTTCTAACATGGAATATCCAGACAGGATGACACTTTTTTTTTCCTCTGAAACATTACCCAGCCAAATCCTGCAATAAATAGCTGTATCTTCAAAGATTTTGAGATACTGATTGTAGGACTCTTGAAAAATCTCTCTGCAAGGAGCAAAGGGTTTGAAATCACGACTGTGATTAAGCAACTGACATCCTGTTCTCTGGTTTGGGGCACGAAAGTGCATGGAAAAAGTGCCATACCTTGTTATAAGAGCTCTTCACTGATCAGACCTTCACAGTCTTTTTAAAATGACCTAAATTTATATTTAAAATCATTAAATTTCTCTTACAAGATCAGACAGTACAGGGGTGTGTGAAGCACAGGGAGGGCTACGATGGGCATGGACTCAAATACAGCTGCAGGATGTGCTCATCAAGCCACCAGGAGGAATTTGGGGCACAAGGCTACAGCCCAGAGCATTTGGTTTCTGGTGGAATCATGATCAAGAGGCTTGGGAGGCTTCCTGTGAGTGCTGAGCCATCTCAGAAGTCCTGCCCAGCAACAGAAGCCTGACAGCAAACTTCTCTGGAAGGGAAAGGTGCTTCCAGCCTCACTTTCTCGTTCTCTAAACCTTGAAAATAGCATTCACCACCTTCTCTCTCCCTAAGTTTTTTGTGGTTTTCTGTTACAAATCTCCCTAGATTAAAGTGGGGCCTGATTTCACTCCAACTCCTGCTTGTTCTGGAGTGAGATTTGAGGTGACAAGAGGGTACGTTTTCCTTAGAACATCTGTTACCCTCTAGTCAGCAGGAATGAAATTGTCTGACGATGCCCTCCCCTTGGGAACCTCTCTGAAAATGAGATGTATTTCTCATGAGGACTTCTCAGCAAGCACAATTGAAATATCTCTGTGACTGCAGTAGCTCTGTAATGAATGAATTAATTGATTTCACCCTCAGCTGCTTCTTCATTGACCCCCCTGGCCCCACAGTGGGGAAGGAGCTTTGTTCCAGTTCCAGTTTCCCTCAAAGCCCTGTTCTATTTAAAGGTAGATGAAAAGGCTTCAGGGCTCAGGATGGGAATCCCAAACCCTCCATGCTGGAGAGCAGCCAGATGGGTCATCAGGCTGCACACCAAGTTTGGAGAGAGGCATGGGAACTCCACCACTTTCAGCCACTCTCAGGTGCTCTGTCATGGGTGGAAAGTGGGTCTGAGAAGTTTGATGTCCTACCAGTGCATCCACCTCAGTCTGTGATTGTTCAAGGAGTTTGCATGGACATCTCTGGCTCACCAGGCAGCCCCAGTTCTTCCCTCCTTTCTTAATCCAAATTATCTTCAGGGAAACCTGTCAAGGGCTCATGTATCTACCAGACTCCTTTCCATCTATAAAATCTTGGTGTGTCCAGCTCTTCCAATCTCCACAAACAGCAGAATTATCACAGGCACCACGCAGATGGGGCAGAACTCAGCATCTAGCCCGGGAAATGGCAGACTGGGCACAGCAATTTGAAAAATTCAGGTGAAACAAGCCACCAGGGACTGAAAAGGGTGGGTCCTGTTCCCATGCCCAGGCAAAGAGCTCCCCCCAACCCCAGTCAGTGCCTGAGGGTCTCATCCCCTCATTGGCATGATCTGCTGGGGCTGGGGGAACTGGGTTAGACAGGACACACAGACCTGTGGGACTCAGACCACTGTGGAGCTGCTAAAATCCAGAGGTTTTTATAAAATCCACACCCTGGAACATAAGTCACGCCCTGCTGAAGGTCTTGTTCAGGGCATCAGATGCAGCAACTTCTCCTGGGCATGCTGCAGTCAGCAGAGAGCAGCCCCAGAAGTCGTGTCCTCGTGAATTTGTACTCCAAAGTGACTCTTCTGGGTCTTTGACAAGTTGTGTGGCATCTGCTGTGCCTCAGTTTTCCTGTTGTGCTCTCCATTTCTTCTGCTCTCTTGGCCCACTGCAAAGTAGATGATCTGAAATATTGCCCTTTTGCTGGAAAGCGTTGCTCATATTATGTCTGTTTTAAATTTACAAGTGGAATATTTTAATTAGTTTTTCAAAGGAACACCTGAATGTTCAAAATGCTGTTGTTCCACCTTCAACAAAGAATGTTCAAAATGCTGTTGTTCCATCTTCAAAAAAAAAAAAAAAAAATTTTAAAGGTAAAGTTTTTAAATTAAACACTTTAACAAAAGAACTGAGTTTCTTGATTTTGACAAGTGGACATGGACATTTTGCAGTTTCATCTTTGGTAGAAGTGAAAATATTTCTTCTCAGTTCTGGACGCAGAAGAGGAAACAAGTCCAAACTCCTTTGTTGTGGGGGGAATGGATGAACCTTAGGGAGAACATTGTAAAGAAATTTCAGATATCTTTGGACAGCTGCTTTCTGTGTCTCAGGCCTGTCTTCACTCCTTTTTTTCCCTGGTCCCATTCCTTTCCTAAGCCACCTGGACACTGCAGGGCTCGTCACCAGAGCTGCTGTAGAGCACAGGCTTTGTCCCAGTGTCACACAGGAAATGTGCAAACGGTACATGGGATGTCCTGGGAAGGAGGAGGGGGGCGAATGCCAGAGCTCCCAGCAGCCTGCCCACATCCATTCTGAGCTCTGCTCCTGATCCATCTCCAGTTGTGCCTCCATGCCCAGAGGGGGCTCAGATTCAGCATCCAGAGCTGAGCAGCCAGGCTCAGCTCAGCCCCTAGAGCTGCCCCGAGCACACATCAGCTCAAAATAGCAAAGAGCTGCTCCTCAGCCTCACTGAAAAACTGCCCAGCCTCTTCTCACTCCTTCCCCTCACTTCTTTTTCTGCCATGTTTCACTTTGGGGGAAGAGAATTGTTTTGACTGTATCTTCCTTGTAGACATTAAATACCTTTCAAAGCAAGGTCATAGTCCCTGGAGCTCTGACAGCACATGAAGACAACAGCTCAGGCTGGGTTTGCTGCCCTTGGTGCAGGCAGGGAGCTGCTTCTCCCTGTCACTGGGAGTCTCTCACAGCTCAGCATCCTCAGCTTCCCCAGGAGGAGCAGAGCTTGGGAGCTCCCTTGTCCTTCCATGGGCACACCTGTGGTGCTGGGTGGGTCAGATCTCCAGGCAATCCATAAGCTGGGCATCTGTCACTAGACAGACATGAAATGAAGGACATGAACACAGTTAGTTATCAGGGCAAAAAGAGAGTTTATTGTTTTGACTTTGATTTATATAGATTTTGGACAATGACCAGGGATTGGAGGATGTAGGTTGCCACCTCTCCAACCACACTGGTCAAACTAGAAGTTTATCAATTGTCCCTCCTCCATAGAGGAATGTAAATATCACTTTATTTACATGACAACCTGTGAGAAACTCCACTACAAAAATGCAAACATCAGAAGGCTGAAAAAGGTCAGGGGGACAGGCATCTGCATGCTTTGTTGGGTTTCAAATGCACCCACAGGTTCTTGTTTCCAAGGAGGGATAAGGCATCCACAATCTGGGCACAGGGACAGCCAAGGGGCTGTGGCACACAGGCACGACCTGGACAAACCACTGCAGAGCACCTCAAGCACCAAGAGGGCTCCTGGTTCATCTTCCCACGTCGTATTGGATGTTGGGAAAGAGGAAAAACAGGTGAGTTTATTTCCAGCACCTCTCCCTGTTAGACAGGTGACCTTTTCAGAGCTCTGCAGCTCCAGGGAGAGGCAGCCTGGGAAGTGTTCCTGCAGTGCTTGACAAATGAAGGTGGTAAAGGAGGGGAGGGATGGCAGCTCTGGAGAGCCAGGAGAGCTCCAGCCATGGGAATTCTGCCTCACTAGCAAGGGAAAGGTTTGCTTTGGCTCCCATGCTGAGGGGTCCTAGTGGGGGCTGATGGGGCAGGGGTTCAGGTAGAGCACTGGGAATGGTTTATCCCTGCTGGGAAAGGTGGGCAGCTCTCCCTGTCACTGCTCATAGCTCTGCTTACCAAGCACTCAGGAGAGCACAGAGGGGTTTGTGTTGCTTCAGCCTCCCCCCTGCCAAGTGGGGAACGGTTCTTCCCCCACCAGCACCATCCTGCACACCCCAAATTCCAACCTCTGCTCACCCACAGCTGATACCCACTGCAGGAACACGTGAGAGCCAGAGCAGCTTCACACTGACATTCTTCCCCTGAACTCGGCACTGGTGGGGTCACACCTTGAGTGCTGTGTCCAGCTCTGGCCCCTCAGTTTAGGAAAGACATTGAGCACTGTGTCCAGTTTAGGAAGGACACTGAGTGCTGTGTCCAGCTCTGGCCCCTCAGTTTAGGATGTTGAGACACCTGAGCACATCCAGAGGAGGCAACGAGGCTGGTGAGGGACTGAGAACACAAACCCTGTGAGGAACGACTGAGGGAGCTGGGGTTGTTTATCCTGGAGAAAAGGAGACTCAGGGGTGACCTTATCACTCTCTACAACTCCCTGAAAGGTGGCTGTGCTCAGGTGGGGGTTGGTCTCTTTCTCCAGGCAGCACTGACAGAATGAGAGGACACAGTCTTGAGCTGCACCAAGGGAAATATAGGCTGGATATTAGGAAAAAGTTTTTAATGCAAAGAGTGATAAAATACTGGAAATGTCTGCCCAGGGAGCTGGTGGAGTCACCCTCCCTGGATGTGTTTAAAGAAAGGCTGGATGTGGCACTTGGTGCCATGATTTAGTTGAGGTGTTTAGGGCTGGGTTGGACTCAATGATCTTGGAGGTCTCTTCCAATCTGGTGATTCTGTCATTCTGTGATTCTGAGCTTGTACAGAGCCTGTGATGATCACCACAGCCTGCTCTGGAGCTTTCTGTCCCCTTCAGTCACCACTTTAGAAAAGGCCATTAAGCCTGGAAGGGTGGAACTGTTCCCCTTCCTGTTAATAAACCTCAGTTTGGTGCTAGAGCACACAACCCACAGTGCACTGTAATCCATCTCCACCTCCCTTGCCCAGGAGATCCCAGCTGGCCCCTTCCAGACCTCCCCCATTGGCTTCTCCCAGGCCCCAGCCAGCACTGCCCACCTTGTGCCTGCTGATACAGGAATCTGGGCTAGGAAAGGGCTTCCTGGAGCCAGGGATAACTGTGTAATCCCTGACTAACTCCACAGGGAAACCATCCAGCTCCTGAGTCTGCCTCACCTCACCCATCAGGGAGAGTTTACAACCTGACTGATGCTGCCTCTGCTCCCTCAGCATGGTGGATGCAAACACAGCTTTGTGCTGGGTGAGCTGGAAGGGCTGGGAGCGATGCCTGCTCGGATCACACCCCACTGCAGCTCCCTGATTTGTACACAATGACAACATTGGACTGCCTTTGGATTTGCAGCTCCAGGTAGCTCAGCTTCTTCTGCATCACTCGCTTCTGGGAATGGCCAAACAAGATGAGTTTTGGTTGAGCAGCTCGTGTTTTCCAAAAGTTTTTGTGCGATGGAAAATGTGATTCATGGGCTGAGGATTTTCTGACGAGATAAAAAGTTTGCAAACAGATCTGCTCGGCTCAAAATCTCTTCCTGGATTGCAGCTGTTCTAAAATAAAATCAGTCTATAAAATGTTCAACTCAAACTTCACGTCACTTTTTCAGCAGAACTCCCTCAAAGGCTCTCAATGACACATTTGGGGATTTTTATTTTTTTTTCAACTAAAAATACCACAACCAGTTTCTGTGTTGGTTTTCCATGGAAGATGAGAAACCAACAAGTTTTTCTCACTGGCTCTAAATCAACTTCCCCCCAATTTCCACAGCTGAGCAAGGTGTGTAGGTATCATCCCTTTCCCACATGCACTATGCTGGATCCCAGCTTGAGGGTCCACAGGTCCTTTGCTCAGCACTGAAAAGATGCAGCTTATTCCTTCCTCCTCTCCCTTTCATTGTCTCTGCCTTTTGGGGTGTAGCCAGCACCAGAAGGAGAATGAAATAGAGTGAAAAAAGCTATTTTGTTCCTTGCCAGCTCAGTTGGAAGCAGGAAGCCCTGGAAGCCTCCCAAGTAGGTCCAGCTTTGGAAGACCTCCAGCCCACTCTGTCGGGGCCTGAGGCTCCAGAGGTTCTGCAGAGTGGCTGAACTTCTGGGAAATGCCACATACAACCCAAAGACTTCAGCTGTGTGAGCAAAGCAGGGTTGATGGGAACTGGAAGAGTGTACACTTGACTGGAAAAAAAAAATTAGTCCGGAAGGTCTGAATTTATTTATTTTTGTAGGTTCATGCTCAAGTTCATTTATGTGAATGCTGATAAACTTGATTATAAATGATTTTAGAGAAGTGGTGGTTGTCTCTGTTCTGAATTTGCTGGTGAAGAGGAGGAGGAACAGAGAGCAGGAGCATTGACAGGCTGACCTCCACACCAGCCTGGTGTACTGGACATTTATGCACCCTCAACCTGGGTACCCACAAACCTTCAGACACAAATCTTTAATTTGCTCAAGACATGAGGCCACAAGGGCTCTGCTGGACCCCAGGCTGCATGTGTACTCCTGTCATACCAAATAGCAAAGTCCTTGGTGTCCCAAAGCTCTCAGCAGCCACAGATCCTGTGCTGGTGCCAGGCACAGAGCACACACAGACCCTCGGGAGGGACTGAAGGGAGTTTTTACTCCCCCAGCAGCCAGTTTTTATTCCCTGGCACTACTGCTACTTTGGAGAATTAACAGAAATTTGGGGTTTTGGTGTTTTTAACTGCTGACAGCTCCCACTGCCTTTCTAATCATGGTTTGAACCCTTGCCCAGCCCAGCCAGGAAGGCTCTGGAGCTGCCTCCAGTGAGCAGAGAGACAGGACTTGTGGCAGCAGACCTCACATTAGAAACATAAACGAGACGAGACACACGCTGTTGTTCAGCAGCGTGAAAAGATCCCAGTTTATTCCTCCTCACAGCCCACCCAACAGACTGCAACTCCAGCAGACTCTGGCTGGAGCAGACTAACACTGCAGGCTTCCCTTGCAGGCTCTGACTGCAGGCCCAGAATGACCTCACAGCAGCAATTCTCTCCCCCGTTTGGTCAGTCCTTTGCAGGGGGGAAATGGGCCACTGAATAACAGAACCAATATGATTCCAACAGAAGCTGTTTGTTGTTCACATTACATGGCAGATATAGATTCTGGGTCTGCTGTCCATATGTGCACACATCTCTGGGTTGGCTGAGCTGCTTCTCCATGAGGCAGGCACATCCTTCAGGACATCCAACTGGTCAATGTCCATCCTCACCTTGTGCTCCCCCTATCTGGGGTTTACATTTTTTGCAGACAGTTTCTCAGGCTCACTTCTTATTTTTGATCCTGTTGTTTTCTCAGTAACCTTGATGAATTCCTGAGAGTTCTAACAACAAAACTGCAGGTGGTTTGATAATATTACTCACAGCCAGTTTGGCTGGTGCATCAGAATGGCCTGTGTTATACAGATACATTGCTGCAGTCCTTCCTTTTGGTCTGTCCTTCCTTCTGCTCAGTCCCTCCTTTTGCTCAGTCTCCTCTGCATTGCTCTCCCCTGACCAGCCAACCCACTCTTTTACCACACTCACCCTTATTGGCTGTGACCTATTAAAGTTAAGGCTGATTTTTGGTAATTAACACAGCTTTGACTTATCAGGGGCAAGGTTGCCTGTAATCCATTCTTCTGCCTGAGCACACGGGGCCCTGGAGGTGACAGGGAATGGACAGCACAGGCACCTGATGGGAGTTTTCCATCCTGTTGTGCCTGGCTTTCCTTCCCCCAGGAAGTCAGGCCACACTCCCACCTCCAGCCCCTGCATCTGAACCATCCTTTAATGCCAGGACAACTTGTGGCAGCACTGGTTGCACCTGGAATTGCCCCCACATGGCAGAGACAGGCCCTGTGTGAGGTCCCTGCAGCCCTGGGAGCAGTGGTTGTGTTGGTGCACCAGGGCAAGGCTGTGCCAAGGCTGCCCCAGCAGAAATGTGTGGATCCAAGTTCCTGCTCTCCACTCCCATGGGAGACCTGCCCCCAACCCCTTCCTGTGGCCATGGTAACAAACAGAGCCCTGCTCACCAGGCACTCTCCACCCTATTGATTCCTTGGGAGATTTATGGCAGAGACCTGATCTCAGTGAAGGAGCTAAATCCAATTCACTAAGGAATTACAAGGCTGTCCAATCAATAATCTATTTATCTCCTTCACTTTGCCATCTTTAAACACTCCAGCCCTGTCAAAAGAAATTGAAAGCTTTTTAAAAATAAAATTATTGGACTCTGGAATGGCTCTGCTAAGGCTTCTGGAAAGCATCTTAAATCCAGGATGGATCCAGTTCAGATCCAGCACTGAGGAGAGATCTGTCATAGCACCAGTGACTCAAGAGCAATCCAGCAAAGCAGGCAGAGGTGGCAGGGGATCCTGGCACCCAACAGAGAAAGAAACCAGCCCAGGAGATCACAGGTGCATGGACACAGAGTGTGCAGGAGACACTGATGTCCAAGAAAGGATCACACAGACTCTGCTGCACTGGGAGGGCCTGGAAGAGACTCCTGCACACATGTGAGGAGCTCAGGTGAAGTATGAAGTGTCAGTCCCAGCTGGAAATGCCTCACAGAGACGCCTGGAGCTGCAGGCTGTGTTTGTTCATGGCTTGAGCACACCATGAGGATGGATTCAATCAGCACATGGCTTCAGAGGCAGCCCTTGAGTCTCCCAAGGGCAGAGATGGGCTCCATCCCAGAAATGATGTTGGGTTCCAGCTCTCATGCAGCACTTCTAATTAATAGATCATAAAGCAGTTTGCATGGAAGCAAACCCAGGCAGAGAGGAGGCAGGATGAGCTGGGAGCCAGTGTCAGGAGCAGGAGCAGAGCCTGTTTGAAGAAGAAGGGTTTCCATCCATTTCCAAGCTTCCCTGCTCATTTATCTGACAGATGCAGGCCCTTGCAAACACAGGGGGAACTGCAGGATCAGCTCAAACCCACGAACTGCCTTCACAGCATGAGCTCCTTGCCAAAGCAGTATTTGTGCACATAATTAAGCCTTTCTTCAGACCAACTCTTAAACAGAATATTATTTGCAGTCCCAGTGGGACTGATCCATATATTCAGCTGGCCAAAAGATGGGATTTTCTTTTTGGTAGAGTACAACTGAAGAATCACAAGCACAGTTGCTGGAGAGCAAGCCTGATGTTCACACCTGGAGTCAGAGGTGTTTGGGGAAGGCAGAAGTTCTGCTGATGTTAATGGTGTTGCACTGGTGCCTGTGGGGGATTTGGCCCTTGTGGGATATTTGCTTCCCAGACTGCCCCATTTTTAACAGGTTCATGTACCTATATTTCTGAAATGGGACTCCTGTGCTGAAGCTGGGAGGGGCTAAAATTCTCTGGAGTGGGAGAGGGACCAGTCCCTCTCACTTCAGAGGTTAATGAATGGAGTCATCAGGATAATTAATGTTTTCCTGCTGAATTAGTCTCTCTCTGAAGCAGTTCTGCTTTTTCCTGTGCAGAGAGGCAGGGCCCTCTGGAGCTGTGACACATCCCTTGCTTTGTCCTGACAGTGCCTGCTCTTGGAACAGGCTCCTGTGCATCTGCCTCTGCAGCAGGGGACTCATGTTCCTGCAGGAGGGAAACCTCAAAGCCAAGAGCTGTGCTGGAGTTTGAGACACTCCAGGCTGCCAGCTGCCAGGATTAAACTTTTTTTTCCAAACAGAATTAACACTTCCAGTTCTGACTTGGACCACCTCGGCCATCCTGAGCCTGTTTCCTCACCACCCACCCACCAGCTCTGCCAACAGGCCTCACTTTCCTCCTGAAGAACCATCTGTCCTTGTCCTTGAATCCCTTCTCCTTGAGATTTCCCTGCCTTCTCCATCCCCCAGTTTTACTCCAGCCCCGACCCCAAGTCTGTTTATTGATCCTAAGCCTGACTTGAATCACACTCCTTTTTTCAGGCCCTCTTTCTAAAGAGCACGACTGCAGCACTTCACTAAAGAGCAAATGCCCTTGTTGTTCCCTTGTTATTGGAAGTGTGAGGAAGTGCGTGGTGACCATGCCAAAAGAATCAGTAACCTTTCAGTGGCACTTTGTACAGCACAGTGAAACATTGCAAAAAGCTGCTGCCACACGAAGCCTTTCTCCCTTGGCTGCAGGCACATTTGAACTGTGATATCCAGGGGGAGGAAAGCTGAGAGTGATTTCACAACATTGTTCCTGAAATAATCCTGCTAAAGTCAAGAGGGCTCCTTGAACAGAGCCCCTGGAGTCCTGCAGTGCTTGGAGTCACAGCACAACCTCCCTGTGTCCCACACAGAGGTTGAGGTGAAGAAAAGGCCCCTCTCCCCTTTGGGGTGAACTTGACACCTCTCAAGATCACAGACTGTCACCCTGGTTTGGCACAAGGCATGAACCTCAGCACTGAGAGTTTTTGTTAGGCTCTTTTAGGGAAAGAATTTTGTATTGACACCTCGGATAGGATGAAGATATCCTGTAAAAGTGTATAAGCCTTGGGTTTTCTGGTCAGCCCTTGTCAGAACGAGGAAGCAGAATTGAAAACTTGACCTTTTTAGTGAAAAATGAATACTACAACATTTTGCTGTTCCACAGGGGGAAAGGTGTAGAGGTAATTTAGAAATCTTGAAGTGTGGCAAAACAGGGCTACCATCCCTCAGCCTGTACTGCTGAGAAGCCAAGGGACTGGAGGTCAGCTTCTCCCCTGGCTCACCCTGCCAGCATTCACCTCTGTCCCCAGTCCTCAAAATCCCCTTTCCCCCCTCCTGCCTCATCTCCTGACGTGTTTACAGCTGCCCCTTGGACAGTCCCTCCCTGGGACACCCATCCATCTCCGTGTGGCCTTTCCTGCAGTCCCTTTAAATGCCACCTGTGATTTATGGCCCAGCAGCTCCCAAGCACATCCCAGGTGCTTTATATGGCACTGGTGTAAATGCAGGCTCCCCTCAGCCACAGAAGAAGCAAAAACACTGTTAATTTATGCCTGGGCTTTATTTACTTATTTATTTATTTTTCATTCCCCGGCATAATTCTGATTTTAATGCTCCATCTATACCACGTCGATATCCTTTCACTGCCAGCAAGCGAAAACAAAAAAAGGTAAATATTTCATTTCCCATTTCCCATTTCCCTCCCCTCCTAAAAGGTTTTTTGCCAGAGCTGGCTCACCCGGCATGGCCCGGGGTGAGACAAATGGGAAGCGACTGTGGGCTGCCACAGGGGTGTGTTATGGGGAGAGCAGTGCCCACAAGTGTCAGGTTTCCAGGATAGCTGCTCTCTGTTGGTGCATGAACAGAACAAATGCAAACATCTCCTGTATCAGGTTAAATTACTGGCCTGAGCTAATCCCAGGCTCCAATTCATGGCTAATTTATCAGTCTGCTGATGCCATTTGCTGCATGGAGCTCTATTCAGAGAGCACATCAAAGTACTCCAGGAAAAGAGAATAATAAAAAAGAAAAAAAAAAATAGACAGAGGAAGAAGGGTAACAAAATGTTATGCAGAAAGTATTAAAAGGCTAAAATAAATCTCTGGCCAGGGGCATTGACAAAATCTCTTGGCAGCTGGAGGGATTCGTATCCTGCTGGATCCAGGACATCTGCCACGAGTCTTTGCCTGACTGAGGAGCACTGAGATTCTCCCAGAGCCTCACCCTGCTCCCCAGGCTGAGATACAAGCCCTGTAGTCCTGGGTCTCTTCACATCTCCATAAACTGTGGGTCAGGGATGACCCACTTCACTATCCCTGCATTTTTTTGGAGAGAGGGTAGAAAGATGGTGATTTTGCTAAAATTCCAGCTGAGTCCAGGTCTCCCAGAGCACTGGAAACACAGAAAAACATTCCACTGATCCAGCTACCATAGAGTTTTCACTTTTTCTTAGTCTGGAAGGAGATTTGAGGTCACTGGGCAGACCCTCGGCAGAGGAGACCTCCATGCACACACAGCCTGTGAATTATAAAACTCCAGCAACACAAAAATGTCACTGCACTGGGATTGTACCATGGCCAGAGACTTCCTGGACCTCTGTGTGTGTCACTGTGGTGCTGAAGGGAGTCACAAACCAGGATAAGCCCTGATTCCTCCCTGCCCTGCTGAACAGCTAGATTCTCCTCTGGAAATCAGGTTTCTGCTCTGGAGCTGCTTGGGATCACCCTTTGTTTTCCTCCAAAAAGAGACAAATACCTCTCTGCAGGCCACTGAAGTAGGTCACATTAGGCAGTGCTCTGGAGAGTCTGTCTGACACTTCCCCATCAGCAGCAAGCACTGCTCAATCCCTTCCCTCTCCTCCCTCTCTCCCCCATCCCTGCTCTCCTTCCATGGCTCTAACTCCACAGAAAGGGGACTCTGTGAAGGGGAAACATCTCAAGGAAGATCTGTGCTCTGCTTTGGCAGCTGGAAGAATCAATGCTAACACAGTCCCTGAGTGCAGACAGCGACTTGCACTGGCACAGCATCATCAGCCAGGCAAAATCCTGATGGGGTTGGGCAGGGCAAGTCAGAGCTGGGCAGGGCTGGAGCCCTGTGAGCCCCCAGGGGGCAGGACCAGGGTATAAGGGCTGTGGTATAAGGTCAAACATTATTTAAGTGATAGGCATCAGGCACTGGAGCATCTCCAGGGGTTTTTATTCTCCAGAGCTGCTGGACAGACATGAGGGGTCCTCTGCTGCCCATGCCAAGGGGGGTGACCAGGGACATCCCATCTGGGCTGCTGCCTTTCCTCAGCCTTAAAGCATGATCTCATCTCCTCCCTGAGAGCACTTCAGGCTCCAGCATCACCTCCAGCACTGCTGTCTGCCCCTTCTCCCTCCCAGTGCCAGCTGATGGGATGCCTAACCCAGGACTCCCAGACTCCTCCTTTGTTTTCCAGCTGGGAGTGATCAGCACAGGGGCATTTTCAGGCAGTTCAAGGCTGGGATGTTGCTGGGATGTTACACCCCAGACAGGCAGAAGAGGTGTTAGTTAAACACAGGGACTTGTTTCAGTTTATAAATCAGGACCAGGCTCCCCTCAGCCCACAGGATGGGCAGATAAAGCAAAGTTTGTGTGATTAAATGATAAATCTGAACATCACAGAGTAAGCTGGCCCAGGCATGGAGTTACAATTGGTCAGAAAAAGCCAACAGGAGATTTTTTTTTTTTTTTCTTCTTCTCTGCAGAACTCAGGCTGTAAACCCACTCTCCTCTCCCTATAAAGGCTGTAACACATCAGAGCCCCACTGCATCCCTGCATCCAGCATTTCCATGGCATTCCTGAGAAAACAGAGGGTCACAGTAAGAGTATTTAAGTGTTTAGAGCCATAGGAGAGAGTGATCCCAGAGCCAGCAGCCCTCAGGGACAGAGAGACAAAATCCTCAGGACCTCCTGCCTGCAAGAGGGACCACAGCCCCAGCAGTGTGTCCTGCTCCCAATAATCTTCCAAAATCTATTTTGGGACTGTCTGATCTTGAACAAGGCTCTGCAGCTCCAGCCCTCGAGGAAATGCAACCAGGATTATACTAACAAAGAGCAAAATTAATTCACTGGCTTGATGCTGTCTGAATTTTGAAAGAATTTTATTCTGGATGTTTAGGAAGCTTCTGTCTCTTGCAGATGAGCTGCATGGATTGCCAAATGTATGTCCTCTCAGAGGGAAAAATGAGGCTTATTTCTGTTGCAAACCTACAGGACTTGTTTCAGTTTTACATACTGCCTTTCTAAATGGGAGCATTTTAGAGGAAAAGAAAATACCTCAAAAATCCTTCCCCCCACCCCCCAAAAAAAAGATTCTGAAAATGTTTTGATCTGATTGATCCATCAAGCAGTGGCTGAGGGAAAGGAAGAGATGACAGCTGCTCCTTTTGTTGCTTGCTGTTCTGATTAGCCTCAAATCAGATGCTCCCTGTCACCCCTGGCCCTCCATGTAGGGAATGCACAGAGAGCTTTGTAGGCTCCACTGAGGACACCCCATGTGGGAGCAGATCTCCTTCTGCTGCAAGGAAAAGATTTCTTTTTTGCCCAGGACTGTTCAGAAAACCATGGCTGGATTTAAATTCAGAGTAAAAAATAATGGAAAATTTAGAGAAGATTTAAGTTTTTTTTTTTTCCAGAAGTGTGCAAAGGTAGCTCTGAGCATCTGAGGACAGGGGTAGCTATTCCATGTCAACCCTGGATGGATGGAAAGCACTTTTCTTTGCTTCTTTTCCTTCTTTGTGCCTCCTCTATCCCCAGCCCCTCTGCTCCCACCCAGGAGCAGAGGGTGATTTGTTTACTGCCTGGAATGAAACCCTCTTAATGATAAAGTCCATGGCTAAAGCCTGTGGACATCAGGGCAGCCTTAATGAAATTTCTGTGCCTGAAACACATTAGTAGGCACGAGCTGAGACTGGAAAAAAGATTAGGCTGCTGAAGAGCTGGCAGAGCTGGAGCTTCCAGTGTGAAAATCAGCAGAGAGAGCAAGGCAGAAAAAGTAGCCAGACACACAAGGGGCTGCTCTGGCTGTGCTAACATCCTGTCTGCACGAGCCACCAACCTTCCCCCGTGCTCATGCCTGTCCTTTTCCCAAATCCCTTCTGATCCCCAGCCCTCCCTGTGGGCCTGCAGACCCCTCACATCTCCCCATCCTCCCTGGCCTGCCCCAGAGCTGGCAGAGAGGACGAGGTCCTGTGAGGAGAGAGGCAATAACCTGCTGGTTGTTTTGTCAGGCAGAGCAGCCAAGGCTCTGGGAGCTCTGTAGAGATTTAGATTCCCTTGAAGGGAAGGCTTGCAGGCTTTTGCTTGATTTCCATCCCAATTCTGGGCTGGATTTTAGTCCATTTTACACTCAGGCAGGAGAGATGCCCAAGGGCTGTGTTTGTGTGCAGAGAGGAGAAGGGAGGTCAGATCCAGGGAAGCCCTCAGGCTGTGTTAATGTCTCCCTGAGGACAGGCAGCTGAGCAGATGCCATCCCAGAGCCCTGTGCTCACACCAGCAGCTTTTCTGACCCTTCAGCTGGTGACATCACACCACTCACCTCCCAGATTTATGCCAGCAGGGGACAGGGCAAGAGAATACAGCTGGGAGGTCCCTGCAGTGCAAGAACAACTTCACTGGTCTGAGAGGAGCTGGCAGCTCCTCGCAGTCACCCCAAGGCTCAGAGCCAAGGCTGGGCACACTGGGACCAGGGAGCCAGCTGGGGATTGGGATGGGGCACCCTCCTGCCTGAGAACGTGGCTCCAGAAATTCTTGATGCCCTCAAGATATGGAGCTGGGGATGATTTGCTGGAAACTGGGCAGAAGAGGACTTCTCTGTCTGGTGCCACACAAGGAGATGTGACCCCCTCGGGCCACCAAGTCCTGCTGGCACAGCTGCCTTTGCCCAGATCACCCAGGGACCCTGAACTGCTGGGATTTGACACAGGCACAGTCAACATCAACCCTGAGCGTGGAGTGACAGGACAAGGGGGAATGGCTCCACACTGACAGAGAACAGGGTAAGATTGGATATTAGGAAGAAATCCCTCCCTGTGAGGGTGGTGAGGCCCTGGCACAGGGTGCCCAGAGAAGTTGTGGCTGCCCCTGGATCCCTGGCAGTGTCCAAGGCCAGGCTGGACAGAGCTTGGAGCAGCCTGACACAGTGGGAAGTGTCCCTGCCCATGGCAGGGGGTGGGACTGGATGGGCTTTGTGGTCCCTTCCAACCCAAACCATTCTGGGATTCTGATTTGCACAATTTCTCTGTGCCTTGAGATGTGACCATCAATCATAGCATCGAAAAACCCTGTTGCTTTTCTTTAAAAAGCAATGAATAATTATCAAACCATTGCAGGATTGGTCCTTCAGTTGCTCTATTTTCCTTTAATTCCAGCATAATCTGGCTCTGACTGTCTCCCAGAAGACAAACGTTTGACTTTTCTGCTGTAGCCTTTCAGATGCGTTACAGACCTGTGATCTTGTCTGTGCTCTTAATGGCTTTGTCAAGAGATCATTTCTGCTCAAACCCTGTTAGTCTTAATAAAGATTAAATAAAGACATAAATACATTTGTGGTTTCCTTTTTGCTGGGCTGTAATTTGACTAACAAGTTAAATTAATTTGGAAGCTAATAATTATTTGGTTAGAAGGTGATGGAAGGAAGTTTAAGTTGAAAATGGACTTTTCAGGGGAAGAAGAGAGATACCAGTTTTTAGAAATACAAACTGAATGTGGGAAACAGGATGAGTGACATTTTGAAAATCCTTTCTCATTAACTGGCTTTAGCTTTCAGTATATGTCATTTTTATCCCCATTTGTAAAGCTAATATTTCTTTCTGTCACATCTGTTGGGCAGACAAATCCACAGAGCCAGAAAATGTTGGTGATGGAGATACAAAAGCAGGGAGATCATCGGGAAGATAACAGCCTATTTCCAAAGCTTGAATCCCAGAATGAGCTACTTTCCCCTGTGATCTCCAAATTCACATCCAGGAAAACAATGTTCATGCTGTGCTACTACAGACCATTTTGTGATCTAAATGGAGAGAGTGTTTTGGCACTCTGTTTTCATTTGTTAATTGACTCCTCTCTTACTTAAGGTAGGAATTGGAGTAGTTTGTGATAAATGGATTACAGAGAGCTCTTTGTTTCAGTGCAAAGCCTGTGAAATAAATGCAAATTCCTCCCCACACCACCAGCAGCACTGTAGCAGGTGAATGTGTGCAGGGATCTGGGTGTTCCAGGGACCTGAGAGTGCTTTCCTTCCATCACTGGTGTTTAACACAATAACTACCTAAAAAATGAATAAATAACTCATGGAGCACAGTCCAGAATCCATCACTGCTTTTCCTGAATGATTTACAGCAATTCAGTCCCTGTGAGGGCTCACTGAAATCCATCCACATCTTTTGCCCATCAAGTCTGGCTTCAGCCAGGGAGGATGGAGAGTCACCAGGTTCTGCACAGGGCCCAGGATCCAGCCTGGAAGGGAGAATTTATTGGTGGGACACATCTCCACACCCAATCTGGTGAATGGGATGGAAGGTCTCCCTTTTCCCAGGGAAGAGATCTCAAAAGATTTTTCAAACAAAAAGAGGGAGCCTTGCACAAAGCTCTGGCCCTCACTCCCAAGTGTGATTGCCAAAGAGGCCTTTGGATGTTGTAAACTTGACCAGAAATCCCCATTCTTTGGTGCTGCTCACAGGTTTCCTGTTTTAGCACTGGTATCTTAGATCCAAGTTCCAAACCACATAGTTCAGTTCACTTCATGTGCTTACAAAGAAATCAGATCTGTGCCTCTCTCTGTCCTTTACACTGGTTCTGACCCTCAGAAACCAGAAGGTGCTGGCAGACTCTGTTGCAGCTCCATATGGCTGTTTTGTGGCTCCCTCTGCTCCTCAGAGGGGAGGGAAGATGTCTTCTTGCTCCCATCCAGGCTCCATTGCCAGGCTCTGATCTTCCAAATTATCACCCTACAAGGAGACCTTTAACAAGGGCTGGCTTGTCCCCTCTGCTGGCTCTCCAGCCAGCATTTCTTCAGTGTCAGGGCTGCCACTCTGCATTTTTCTGCCTCCTCCATAGCATCTTTCTGCTTCTTATTCACTCCCCATCCCTCTCCTCTCTTTCAACTCACTCCATCACCAACACTTTTTCACTGAGGAGGATCTCTCCTATGGTTTTTATTGCCAGCCCATGTTGTCCTGACATGAAAAGCTAACTAAAAAGAGGGCAATTTCTTCTTCATAGGGGATTAAAGACTCTAGCCATATTCTCAGCTTTATGTGGGATCAGGAATTGCCAGAAAAACATAAATCATAAGAACTAGAGCTGATTTGCAACAGGCAGAGCTTACAGTTCCTGGCACAACAGCAACACATTTGAATTTGGCTTGTACTGAATGCGAGCCCTTCTCACTGATCCCTCCAGGCACTGCTCCCACTGGGTAGTGAGAACCACTCTTGGAGTTGGACTGACAAGAAAAGGGCTGAGGTTGTGCCCCACTTCACCTTCCAGCCTCCTCTCAGAGAAGCTGTATCCTGAAGATTCAAACACATTCTGCTTTTTCATCTTGCTGCTCATTGTTTTAAGGCTGAGTTCATGGGAAATGAAGTTTCCCCCTTGCTGCGTGTATTTCCAGCTCTAACTTACTTTCTTCAGTAAGTCTTTGCAAAAAAACCAACAACAACAAATCCACCTCCAAATAAACTTTGCAGAACAAATAAACAAGGAAAGTCCTTGTTGCTTCCACCAACGAGTGCAGAGGACTGATGGAGAGATGAGACAGTGCTGTAACTCCCTGAGGGATGGCTGATGTGACAGCATGAGCAAGGCAGAAGGAAGCAGAAGTGGTATTGGGAAAAAAAGAGAGAGGTTTCTGCAGATGGGAGGGGGCCTCATGTCGATGCTCAGACTTGCCCTTGCCAACAGAAAAGGAGATATGCAAGAGCCCTGGAGCTCTCAGCTCACACCAGAGCAAAACTGCAGGGCTGTGAAATCCCTGGGGACAGAAGGGAGAGACACTTGCCTGCAGACAACTTCCCTGCACCCCTTGGAGCCTGGGTGAAGGTGGAGGAGCCTCAGAAGGTGCCATCTGGCTGGCAAGTGCTCTGGCACTTGAGTTGGCATTGAAATTCAGGGGAAACTTGGGCAAAGTCTCAGGCACCACCTTCTCCCTCCTCCCACATTTCATGACACCCCACAGCTGAGCCTGGGGAACAAGCCCTGGGCCCTGACCCCATTCCCTCCCTGCAGCTGGTCCCAGGCATGCCAGGGAAGGGTTTTGGCCCCTAAATGAATTCTGTCTGTGGTACCAAAAGTCCTGAGGAGCTGTGATTTGTCATTCACCACTGCTGCTGCTGCTGCAGACACAAAGCCTGGCCCACAGGCTCAGCTGAGCCTTCTCTCCTTCTCCTGGGATCTCTCCATCCCTTTCCTCTCTCTGCTACCTGAAGTTAAAATAAAAATGGTAGGAACAAACACTGGGGAAAAATACCTCCAGTCAGATCAATGGATTTCATTTTTACAGCAGTCTTAAAAGTTTCTTTTCTCTTTAACAGCATTTGTTTTGATTTTCTTTTGGTTTTCATCATAATAAAGTTACAACCCGAAACAAGGGGATTAAAAAAACAACTTTCAAGCAGGGTTTTTCTTGGTTTCTCTTCTCACTTAAAGCTGCCGCAATATTTAGAGCTGCTAAAATGAGGAAAAATTGCCCTTTTATTCTCACAGAAAGCCTGTTTCAAAGAATCAGCATTTCCCAATGAAAAATGGTTTGTTGAAATTTCCCAAGAAGTGCTTTTTGTGAGAGCACTGAGCTCTCCTGCTAATGCTTCCTTTCCGTGTGGAGGGTGTGAATCCCCCTCAGCCCTCACAGGAGATGTTTGTGGGTATCAGGTCAGACAAAGGCTACATGAGATTTGGAGCAGGATTTTTGTATTGGACTTCCCATTTTCCAGAGATTTCTGCAGATGTAACCTATTTTTGTTGTTGTTGTTGTTGTTGTTTTGTTGTTGTTTTGGTTTGGGTTTTTTTGTTTTGTTTTTGTTTTTTGGGTTTTTTTGTTTTTGTTTTTGTTTTTTTGTTTTTTGGGCTTTTTTGTGGGTTTTTTCCCACTTTTCCCCCTTGCCCAAACATTATTTTTCACCTCCATCATGAGCAGCTCCAGCAGCGAAGACAGCCCTGTGTCCCAAACCCCAGCAGGGGTTCTGCTGCAGTGCATTTCTCCTGTAGACACAACTTCTCTTCCTGGGTGTAGGATGGAATAGATACCCCCCTCCTTCTCCCAGCTCTGGCAAGAGCCTGGACATGGTCAGGCTTTACCAAAACGAAGTGCAAACTTGTCCTTGAGGCTGTGAGGGCTGTGGAAGAGTGGGAGCTTCTAACTCAAGCTAAAACTCTCCCTTTTGGGGTTGGGATAACCACACAAGGTTGCAGTGGCCAGGACACGTCTTTCCTGCAAGAGGATCAATACCACAGGCCATTTTAAAGTGCTGGAGTGTCAAAAAGGATGGGATTGAATCCTTGGAACAGCCTCACTCCCCTGCCCGGGCCCTGTCTCCTGCCTCCAGGAGCTGCTGCTGGCAGAAGATGGAGCCAATCTGCAAAATGAGCATCTCCATGGAGATAAGCCGGGAGCGCGAGAAGGTCAGAGCCAGAGCGTCGGGAGCAGCAGAGGAGTTCTTCAAACTTCATTTCCTTCCAGAGAAATCACTTGATGGAGATTTGTTGAACGTGACACCTGGCTGCCTGGCGTTTGCAGGCTGCAACGGGGAGACAAAAGAGGGAGCTAATTGTTTCCAATGCGTTCAGGTTTAATGTGGTGCGTTTTTAATTAGGGCTGGGAAGGGGACGGGAATCAATTACCTCCTGCAGGGGCAGACACCCTGGCAGGTGATGCCGTGCGGAGAAAAGGAGTTGTGGCAGGATGCTGAGGCTCCCTGATGGGGAGAGGCCAGGGGGCTCCCTGGGGAGTCCTGTGTGCCAGATGCTCTTGGAGGCTCCAGGGAAGTTTGCCACGAAGTGGCACTGTGACACCATCCACAGGGACAAGAGCAGGGGGAAATACTGCTGAACCGCCCTGCCCTGGGGGTGCCCTTGTGCCTGGGGAAACTTTACAATCCCTTAGAACTCTCTACAGCTCCCTGAAAGGTGGTTGTGGTCGGGTGGGGGTCGGTCTTTTCTCCCAAGCAACAACCGACAGAGTGAGAGGACACAGCCTTAAGCTGCGCCAAGGGAGGTTTAGGTTAGATGTTAGGAAGAAATTCTTCACTGAAAGAGTGATTGGGCACTGGAATGGTCTGCCCAGGGAGGTGGTGGAGTCACTGTCTCTGGATGGATTTAATAAAAGCCTGGATGTGGCATTCAGTGTCATGGTTTAGCTGATGAGGATGTGTGAGGTCATAGGTTGGACTTCATGATCTCAAAGGTCTTTTCCAACCTGGTTCATTCTGTAATTCTGTGATCCTGTGATCCTATGGGATCATCTGCTCTGGAGAAGGAGATGAAGACACTTGACAAAGAGCTCTGTGAACATCCTTTCCCACAGCTCTGGTGGGATCTAGTCTCCTTCAGGACACCCTGTTCCTTAACTGAGCAGGATTGGGGTAGCCCATTAAATATCGCATGGTAGGTGCTTGGTGCCCTGTCCTGGGGGAGAGGGAAACAAAGGCACTTTCATGGTTGGGATGCAGATCTCTGGAGAATCCCGTGCCAGGGATCTGGAATTGAAGGGCTGCCAGTGAACAAACACAGCAATCCCAAGGACTGTCAGAAAAGCAAATCCCCAAGGCACAGTGTTGAGACAAGCACACAGACTGAGGAGCTGCTACTGCTGAAATCTTACGTTCAGATTGTTCAGCAGAGCGGAGCTGAGGTCTCCAAGTAGCTCAATTCCGTGCCTTTAATGAGAATTGTATTTCCTAAAGGAAGCAGCCAAAGTCCTTCAATTCAGGGTAATATTTTGCAACAGGTCACAGGTGTCAGGATCCTGCATCCTCAGAACCCTCAGACTCAGAAAGAAATCACAGCTCCTCCATGTCCTTCAGCAGGACACTTTGGGAAGGGTCGAATTTATTCTTTTTGGTCCTGAGTGACTTCAGTGCCTGTTGACATCCACACCACAGAAATTTCTCTGCAAGGACCAAGGGGACCAATTCAGCTGGCTGAAAAAAACATCAGTAGCCCCATCTGAGGGGCCCTACAGCACCCTAATACCTGCATGGTGTCCCTGCAGCTATCTGGGGTACTTGATGTTTCCCAAAATGTACTGGACATCTCTTCCCAGCCAGCTGAAAACAAACAGTGCTTGGCCAGCTTGGTGGAAGTTTGATGCAAAAATCTTGTTCAGTTCTTATATAGGACAAAGGCAGTACAATGCTGCAGTTTGATCTCCTGGAATTAACTTGGGATATTTTGATTTTGAAGTTGGAGCTACATTAGTACATGGCACTGCAAAGCCAGAAAGAATAAAAATGTAAACAGTATCCATTAAAATCAAATGGTGAATACAAAGTGGGTGCTAAAGAAATAGATCCGATGGTGAAATTCACCTTACACATGTAAGATTGACCTCAGGCCTTCACTGCCAAGAAGAATTGAATTGTTTTTCTGTTTGTGTCTTTCTTCATATTTTCTCAATGAATCTCTGGAAGATGCTGTTTATGGACAAAATGCAGCATGCTTCTTGAAAGATTTATTAATCAGAACTGCCAAATTCATAATTACTGTCTGGGTACTGAAATTGTTTGGCCTTATCAAATAAATGAGAATAACCACTGATTATTGTTTTTGGAGAAAGGAGTAGCTGGTAATAAGGAAAAAACACTCACATATGAGAAAGAGAAGGATAATATAAATGGTCATAGATGTGTTCATGGAGAAGTTTGAGTGGTCAAATGCCTCATCTGTCTGAAAAAAGAAACATAATTTCCATATTATGAGACACTCAAGTAGACAGTAGTGCTTTCACTCCAGCACGATGGATGGACTTCATTTGTTTCCCTGATCCTCTTCTGCCACTGCCTTTTTATGGCACAGAGGTGGCTGGATTTTCCCTCTGCTCCTTTTAGTTCAAAATTAGGAACTTCTGTTCAGCAAAAATTACTGACATTTAATGCCAACAAGAAATTTTTAAAGACCTCAAGTTTTTAAACTTTTTCCACTTCTGGGCCAGAACAACCACACCTGATACATGGATGCAGCCCTACAAGGTTTTTTTAGGAGTATTTAGGGGCTTTTAAAACTAGTTCTGAGGTTTTTAAAAGCTATAAAAACATGTTAACTTGTCATTGAAAACTCTCACCACACCCTGAAAATCCAGCCAGCTGTTCCAGGAAACCTCATCCACAGGTGTGGGACACCAAGCTTGGAGTGCAAAAAGTTTCACAGCCTTTAAAAAAGGAAGATGTTCGTGCCCAGCTGCTTTTTAAACACGGGAATGGACATCTGTCTTTACTGCCATGACTCGAGCTGCCCTTCAGAAGGAGGGTGAGAGCCAGGTGCTGTCCCAGGTGCTGCAGCCCCAGCCCTGGGCTCTCTGTGCTCCTGCAGGACCCTGCAGTGCCCCAAAGGGAGCAGGGTTAAACTCTCATCCTGCTGACTTGGGGATTCCTCCTTTTCCCACTTCCCAGCTTTTGCAGATTATTTTTATTTCCCCTCCTCTCTTCCTGTGATGATTTATGGGGGGAAAGTACAATTCTAAAATGAATAATTGATATTCTTTCAAAGCTATCTCCTTTACTCTACTTGTTCTCTTAATTTACTCGGTTTATAGCAACTGATGACAGAAGCCTATTGTTTTGCTGAAACATTAACTTCACAAAGTCATTCTGCTCCCATCTGCAGCACTAAAATTAATGATTCCCTCTGCAACATCTGTTTAATTAACTATCGGCACCATAGAAGAGGCATCCAAATACCCCAGCGACTAAATCAGCCTCAAATTAGGGAAATACGATGCTAAATTGTATCAGAGAGAAGCAGAGATTATCCTTTGGAGTACTGACACTCATTAGCCACCAGCCACCCCATGTATCTTCTCCATGAAGAAGTGTCAGCAGCTCTTTGCCATAAAGTTTTCATTTGAGGGCTGCAGTCACGGGGAGGAGGAGGGGGTGGTGGAGGGATGGGAGCCAGCTGAAGCCAGTGCTCCATCACCTGTGCTGACGGATGTGCTGCTGGGATGGGAGATAAAGGTAAAACGGTGCTGCCACTGAGCTTTGCCATCGTGCTCCTGGAGCCTCATGGCAGCTTCCCAAGTGCCTGACCATTCCCTGCAAAGGCAGCAGGAAAAGATGCCACTGAGAGCAGGAATGTCCAGGGACACTGCTGGAGACTCCTCCAGACTCTTGCCTACCCAGTGTAGCCCTGGTTCCGTGCCTGAGGTGTTTTGGTTTTCTGAAATTCTTTTCCCAGAGAATTTTCTGTAAACAGGAGAAATGTTTTTGTAACTGTAACTTTGTTATTCATTCCTTTTCCTAGGAGGGACTTCTTCTTGATGTCCCTCTG
>JANPWX010000103.1:1194905-1215705 GCA_024734555.1 Trochalopteron elliotii
AGCCCGAGGTTCAGTGCCCACAAGGGCCAGATTTTCATCAGAACTGAGTTCCCACTTAGGCAGCTAATTAATCTTTACAAACACCTTGAAGTATCTAAACTGCATCTGCAGCTGTGATGTTGCTCTGAAGAATGTCTGTGGCTAAACTAAAACTTCACAGTTTAAAAATCCATTCGCTCCCTCTTTGGAAGAGTGTCTGCTGCCTTTCTTGGCAAAACTGAGATTTCTGATTGCTGTTTTTTGGCTTAAAGAATCGATGCACATCAGAAAGTCTGGTCTGAAATATCACCTGTACATTGTCCTCAAATCAAACATAACTTAAATACCAGGAAGGAGTAGAATTTAGCTCCTGTAAACCCACATGACCAATTCAAAGGCAATTTGTGGGCACACTAGGCACATCTATAAACGATGAATAAATTCCAAGGGGAATAAGGAAAACCAGGACAAATGAGGCAGCTGTGAGACAACAAGCAGAAATACCACCCTTGATTCAAGAGGTGCTGAAGTAATACACATTATTATTCTTACACAAGTTCTGTGTCACCCTCAGTTTTCACTTGTAATAAGCAGATTTTCTCTCTTTCCTTCTCATCTTTTCCCAAAGATCCTGGTTGTCTCTGTGTCTTGACATTGACTCTCCATGGACACCTCCAACCCCACCAGTAATTCAGGGTTTCAAAGGTTTCCTCTCCACAGCTCTGCCTTCTCTTGTTTCCCAGCAAAGATGCACTTGTTGATTTGGCTTAGTTTAAGGACAGCCAGGGGTTTTGTGTCCCCATGGAAGACACTCCTGAACATTTATTTTAATGAACATTCAAAGTGGATTTGTCAAACCTCGTTCAAGTTTAAGATAAGTCTGTATCATTCATGGTGAGAATGTTTAAGACCATTACAAGAAGTTTTGACTTGTCTGCTCTAAAAGTTAATTCAAACTGACATGGTCAGGCATCCCTTTGTAGCCATGTCCTGTGGATGCTTCTTGCTCAGGACAGAATTGCAGATGAATGACCCAGTTAATAAAACCCTGCCTGTTGAAAGAGATTCCTGTCTGGCTCCAGCAGGAGGAAGAGGTTCTTCCCATGTGACAAATGTCCCCATTTGTGACAAATATCCCCATTTGTGACATCCCCACACTCCAGCACACAGGGAAGCAGAGCCAGGAGCTGCTTTCCCAGTGCTTGTGTGCTGAGGTTATTGGCAGAACTCTACTGACAGAGCATGTAGAGAATGTACCAAACCACATTTAAAAGTGTGACATGAAATTCAAAAGCAGCCAGGGGAATTACAATGCTCTGGAGCAGGATAAGATGCTAAAGGAGCATGAAACACATGCTATGCTTAATGTGATTTTTTTTTTTTATAAGACTGTTTCCTTTCCAAGCTCGACAAGGAATACATGGAGCTGTCAGAGTACAACCTCAGACGTGAGCAGCCATGGCAGGAGTGGTGAGATGGATCCAGAGACAGAGCCAGGCCTCTCCTAGATAAGGGAGTCAGGTGAGCACAACACACAGAAACCACTCCACATACAAAGACATGAAGAACAGCAGTGTTATTCCATGTGCAGAGGATTTCCAACCCTGGATATTACTGATAATGCAGTGAGAAGGAAGATAAGGAGGTTGAAGGCTTCAGGTGAGAGAGTATCCCTGGAATAACCAGTGCTGGGAAATGAGGGATCAATATTTATTTGCTAAAATGGTACCTGGCTCTGAAACTCAGTAGATGGGGAATGAGGCATTGCTTGGATGAGGCCCAGAGAAGCCAGCAGGGACTGGGCTGCCTGTGTGAATGGGTCTGCACACACACCCAAGACAGCAAAGGCACTGCCATGTTGTATTTATAATTTTAAACAAGTTGGATGAAATAATAGTGGGAGAAGATATAAGGAGAAAAACTGTCCCAGGACTACATAATAGATCAGTGCCAGAGCTGGGAATTGATTCCTGAGACTCACACTCCTCAGCCCATTATAACAAAACCACTGAACATGAGGAGTCCCTCTCTTGGCTATTATCCTCAAGGTTTGGGTTTATGTATTTATTTATTTACCAAACACAGAGGAATGACAAACAGAATGAGAAACACGGAGTGCTCGAAAAAGCTCATAAAGTCCTTTTCATATCTTTAATCAATCATGACTAGTGTGTCTCCCATTCATTTCTTTTTTTTTTCTTTTTTTCACTTTAAAATAGAATAAAGATGTCCCCTCACATCATAATCTGTCTCCAGGCAGCTGTGCTCCTTACATCAGCACAATGACCCAAACTGCAGGGCTGTATTAACAGATACCATCTAGGCTTTAATGGAGTTCAGCCACTGGGATTAGCTCCCCGGAATGGAGTTTGGGCTCTCAGGCACTGCATGCAACAACGAGCACATTACAAGTTATAGGCATCAATTCTTTCTAAGTGAGAAGCCATTCCAAATTCAAAACACTTCAGACCTAATAACAGGAAATTATCTTGATGGATCCCCTTCAATGGGTAAGAAAAAAAAAGAGATGAGGAGAGAGGGTCAGGTGTCCGATCAAAACAAAATCGTATCCGTGCTTTTTTTCTCTCTACTTCAGAGCAAAGCAGGAGTGTGGATTTAGATGTCAGGGAGGGAACAAAGTGTGGAAATGTGGGGTGGAATGAGAAAGAAAGTTTGCAAACTACATTTGAAAGGAGAAAGGGAAATTTTGCTTGCCTATTTGGGTAAGAAGCAAAGTACCAGAAGCTTCAGTCTGACCCAGCTGGGACTTCTCTAAGATTCCTGGAAAGTTGCTTGCAGCTCCTTAGAGGGTTTTTCCAAATGGAGTCAGGAGTTTGTTTTCATAGAATCATAGAATAATAAACTGATTTGGTTTGGAAGGGACCTTAAAGCTCATCTCATCCCACCCTCTGCCATGGGACACCTTCCACTATCCCAGGTTACCCTGTCCAACCTGGCCTTGGACACTTCCAGGGTTCCAGGGACAGCCACAGCTTCTCTGGGCACTCTGAGCCAGCACCTCACCACCCTTTTTTCCGCTTAGCTTTCATATTTTGAGGATGTCCAGTGTGGGCATCCTTAACGAGACCAGACTTTTCAGATCAGAAGACACTCAGTGCTTCATGAAAAGCAGGTGCTTTTCAAAAACATCTTTGCCCAAGTACACAGTGGGAGTGCACTCTCCAAAAGTGTTCAGTGTCTGAAAATATTGTGCATTTGCCCCTTTAATCCCTATCAATGATCCAGGGCTAGAAAACCCCGGGGGAGAAGAGGAAGGGTCAGAGTTCCAGTGATGAACGCTGACGAGCTGAGTCACTGGTGAGTTGCCTCCTATAATCCATCATTTTTAAACCCTGCTTGCCCAAGAGCTTTCTGTGGTGTCAAGCTGAGTCATTTCTGCCCATGAAACAGGGAGGAAGGGAGGAGGAGAATCATATTTCATCTCCCAGCCCTGTGGTCATGCACCAATCCTGCTGCTGCCCCATTCTCTCCACATCTGTCCCACTCCTCCCCAGCACGTGCATTGGCCAAGCACCTGACATCCTTGAGAGAGCAAAGCTTCCCCAAGCCAGAAAAAGACTCCCCTAAGGAAAAGGGACTGAAAACAAACTGAAAGCAAGACAGACAAACCAAAAGGCAGATTTTCCTTTCAGCACATTTCTGGAAAAGGAGGGGAAGGAAGTCCCTTATGGGCAGAAACTTTCATTTCCATTGGATTTCCAGCTCAAGTCAGAAGCCCAGGGAAAAGACAGCTCCTCACCAGCAGTCAGGAGGGACTGCAAACACAACAGAGCATCTTGTAGGCAAACAGCACAGGGAGTCATCAGGGACTGCCTCATTAGTCATACAGCGTTTGCACATGCTGATGGCTGAAGGCAAAATGTGACCTTAAATTCCATTATCACACTAAACAATGTCTGTCAGTGCAGGAGGAGAACAAGGCAGAGCAAGTGTACTGCAGGAGATGTGAAGGACAGGGCTTTGATGGTGACAGGATGTTACAGCAGCTGCAAAGGGGGATGTCCTTGGTTATTGTCTCTGGCAGGGAGGTGGCTCAGACCCGGGACTGGGCCAGGTACTGGAGAAGGGCACTCTGGAATAAACATGGTCTTCTCTAAAGAGTTTTCGCCTTAAATATCTAAAATCTCCCCAGGGGGTGAATATCATCAACAAGACAGACTGAGGAGTGTGATGGTACTAGAGCTGTTGGATATTCAATTCTTTGTGAAAAAGTAAAAGCAGAAATGATGACAGACTATGGAGGGGGAGGAGTGCTTCACAAAGAGTAAAGCATCCAGTCCACTGAGAACAGACAGTGTTCTCAAAGTCCCTGAAAATGCTCTCTCCACACCCACTGAGGGTGATATTTGTCTCCACGCAGGGGCTGAGTCCTGAGTACTGTTGTATTCAGAAAAGAGAGTGTGACTGAGGTGCTGGGAAAAGCTGGGTGCTGGAAACCTTCATAAAGATCAACTTCATGGGCAACTCTGTTGTCTTTTTCTGCTTTCACGTATCACCTGGATAAGTCTTCCTTCCAGCACTCAGAAAGATATTAAAGTGCTAAACATCCTATGGCTTTCCATGAGATGACCCAAACTTGTTTTCTTTTTGCCTGAGGAAAACAAGGGCACTTTTTATATTTGAAATCAGATTTAGGGTAAGATTTCTCAAAGGGACCAAGGTAGCTAGATCAGATGAGTTTGGGTCTGCTGGCCAGATCAGCAGAGCTCTGTTTAAGTCCCTGAGGGCTGCAGATGTGAAGTTCTCTAACACATATTCAGCCCCTCCATTTCCTTACTTAAGACTAAATGCACCAATATAATAAAGATAGAACTTATAAATAGAGGTTTAATCTCACAGAGCGAATCCCAAAGTGCCAAGGATGGATTTGTGAAGACTTCTTGAAAGTTTTCTCATCAGTAACATTTACATGTCTCTTCTTCTGGGTCTTGACATATTTTACATCTCTTTTGAGGGCTTGAAACATAGGAAGAACAGATTTAATGGGAAGCAGCAGCCTCCTGCTTCCAGGAAGATATTGTTAGGGTTGGCTCAAATGAAGAAGGATCATCAGCATGTTCTCAGAGCTTCTTGCTGTGGCACTGAGGAAGATTTAGCACGTTCTGATATCCATTTCCTTCCCAGCTCTAATCTTAACACCCACCTCCTGCATGCTAAATGAACATCCCAGCATTTCATAATGGAGACAGGAAATTAATTCCTCATAAAGGGCTTTTTTTTTTTCCCTTCCTACCCCTCTTATTAAGGCTTCTCAGCCCTGTCAACAGCCAACTGAGCTTCCACAAGTCATAAAGGTGCATTTCTGCAGTCTCATTTCCTCAAGTCTCCTACTTGATGGATTATGTCCATTAATAACCTTCATGTTGGAAGAGCAGCTGCTGGGATTCACAGGACCTTGTTGGATGGTGTAACCCCAACCTTTAACAAGGGCATTCTGGAGAATGCAGACAGAAGCAGGGGGGCTGGTGATCTGAATCTGCTCTGCTCAGACCCTACTGGAGGCAGTACTTAGAGAAAAAAGACTCTCTCTGGGCTTGCTGACCAAAGATTCCCATGGGAACCTTCACAGCTGGACCTTCCCCCTGAACATCAGAAACCAAGTCTTTGCTCCTGGAGTCTGGTGTAACTTTTATAATTTCCACATTCCATCCACTAAGGGCATGCATCCATGTTTTCAGGATACAACATGTCCAGAAACAGGTTTTAAAAGGAAAAAAAGCCTGTGGAGTTGTCTAAAAATAATCTTTTCTTGACATATAAATTAACCAAGAAGTATTGTCCTGGTTTAGGGCAAATTTGGGAGAAAACCTCTGATTGGGGCTCCTCTGGAGCATCATAGTCACCCTAGGACAAGTATAAAATCTCTGGTTTTTATCATAATTTTTCTCTCCAACCCATAATCTGTTGGATTTTTTTTTTTTTGTGGATGTGATTAATCTTTAATTATAAAGAATATCTTTTGTGATCATTAAATGGACCCAGCTGCATCGAAATGACAGATGTGGTTTAAAATTGTGCTGTTTCACCCAGGCTTGAGCTCAGCACTGGTGGACGAGTGGAGATGATGTTTAGTGAGATGGATGCTAAAACAGCAGGCAAAATTCCCGTGAAATGAAAATGGATCATCTCCATGTGATGTGGATTTGGAAGCAAACAGGGTGAGAATTTGGAGCAGATATCAGAAGCTGGAGGGCAGAGAAAAAGAAACACACAGATTGCATCCCCAATTTTGGTAGAAACCTTAAAAAAACCCGTAATTCATGTAGCTCTCAAAAACAGAAGCACGAGACCAATCCAATGATCTCAAAACCAGGGAAAACATCCCAGGAACACAATGTTTGGAACTTCCATCAGTTCCCTTTGCAAATTGTTATGTAACATTTAATTTTGATTTTTCACATACCTACACCATGTAAACTACAGAACAACAGCATAATGTGGCTCTTCGCAGGATTCTAAAGCTTTTCTAGCAGGCCTAGATGAAATGTTCTGTAGAAAAGAACAGTTACGCCGTCGTTGCCTAGCAAATGTCTCTGAGAAAGTGTTTCTGTTTAAAGAGAAAAACAAATTAAGTATAAACCGCCTGCAAGGCTACTCTCCCCGGGGACAGTAGATTTCTGTAAGACTCAGAGGGCAAAATTGTCAAAATCTCTTGTTAAAATAGAGGCAGCACATCGCAGCCACGGACACCAGAGATATTAAAGTGAAAAACCCTGCTAGTTCTGGCTCAAAGTCAGAAATAACTGAGTGTTTCAAGAACTCTTGACCCCAGGGAGTTATTAGTAACATTTTTAAAGTCATCTTTAACATTATGTGCCTTTTGTTTTTAATATATTAAGAAATTACACCCCGAAGGGGAATGGACTCCTCAGTTCCGTGCCAGTCCCTGAAACAGTAAGTTAGTGTCTCTAACTCCAGAGCCAAATCTGTGTCCATGGAGGGAAACACACCCTGTGTCTGCCTCCTAATGGGTATTAAACTGTCTTTGGCAAGGGATTAATGGACTGGTTCAGCTTTTCAAGCTCTTTCTTCTTTTGCTAAAATATTTCTTTAAAATCATTTGAATTCCCTCCTCCCTTCCAAAATCTTTTCCCACCTATTAATGAAGCAGAGCAGTTGGCAACGTGGAGTCTCTGATGTTGTGGCCTCTATTTTTCACTCAGGGGGATCAGGTGAGGGCCACAAAAGTCCACTGGGGCCAGTATTTGAAGAGAGAAGCACTAAACAATTTGTAGAGGGATGTCCAAAACCATAATCCTCAATTCCATGGAGTGGGAGCTGGAGAAAAATACTCCTATTAGTGTGGCTTCATCCTGCTCCAGCCCCTTCCCCTCCAGCTTTTCTGGGCTTCCATAATGATTAGGTGTGGCGTCCCTAATTAATCTGGGTTAAACCTGATTGCCCACCCAATGGCAATGTGCTCCTTAAACAATGTCACCAGAAGTCCAAAAGGAAAGATTTCTGGAGTTCTCTCAGTGAGAGCCTTTGACCTGTTAACTGCCCACAAAGGCCTTCCAGCACAGATGAAATCCAGGGACTCTTTATCCATTTGCAGGGGACTCATTTATCCACCTGGGGCCTCAGCTCTGAGCTCAAATCAGGAAGGTTTTGTCTGTCAAGGGCTATTGCCCACATTTCTCGATTCCTGTGGAAGCAGGGGATAATCTTCTTGACCTGGGTTTTTGAGACGTTGGGACAAGAGTGAGAATAAATATTCTCCTTCCTTATCATTCCAGGGGAGTTTTAATTTACACTTTTTATGTCTGGGAGTCTTTCCAATCCGTATTAAGCTTGCTGAAGGGAAAGAGTATCATTTAAGCCAAGGGATCCAGGATGAAACAGCTCTAAAAAAAGAAATACTCTCTGTGTTCCTTCCCCTGTGAGGTCTGAACTGCATTATTAACAAACATTCTGGAGTATCTCTTGGGAGAAAAATCTTGAATATGTGGAAGTGGGAAAATGCCATGGACATCCACATCCCTGTGGATGCACAGGATCTGACTGGTTTCCTACTTGCTGCAGAACAGATACAAACACAGAGGAGAGGATTGCTTGGAGCAGGAGACTCAACCCCTCCCCTGCAGAGCGTTAGTGGACAAAGACAGAGCTGTGTGGTCTCTGCAGCCCCATGGTCGAGGTGTTTGGGGCTCACAGGCCTTTCCTAAACCCAATTCCCAAATGGATCATTACTGCAGAATGGCCTCACTGCCTGGATGGACATGTTGGATGCTCCTTGAATAAACAACACCTCAGCAAACAAATTAATTAGCTCATTGTAAATACCTGTGTCCAGCCTGGAAAATGGTTCATGGGCCTTGTCTGAAGCTCCTGATCCCAATTTCTCAGCTCTCCTGGCTTCCAGTGGTGACAAGATGGGACATGCAGCACACAGGAAAAGCTGCTCCATTTTTGTGTCCTTCTCAGCTATTTACAGAAATGTTTAGATGTAGGGGGAGTTCGATTTATGTGCCTTATCTTCCTCAAACCAGAGAGAACTCTTCCCTTCCGTTGCAAACACTGCTTAATGGATCTCTAACAGCCCTGCTTTCACAACATCAAATACACCAGAAAATAAGGGGGAGCAGGAGGAACCAAACAAACAACTCTTTATTGTTTCCAGGTGTCCCTGATAATGGGTGGAGGAAGAAGTGGAGAAGAAAGAGAGGAGAGAGATAAGAAAATCATAATTGGCTCCTTGGCACAAGCTCATCATGCATAAACATAGCAGACAAAAAAAAAAAAAAATCCTGAGTGTTAAAAGAAGTTCTTGGCTCCTGAAGATCCCAAGTGTTCAAAGGATGTCTGGAAGCAGACTTGCAGCTCTCTGTCAGGCCTGTTTGCCTTCCCAGGGCTCTGCACACCAGCAGCAAAGGGCCAAGGTGGTGGTGGGAGGCTGTGCTCCATCACCCAGCACACCAGCCTGGAGGATGAACCAGCTGGGGAAACTCCTTCCCCTTCAGCCTCAGGAGGATTAAAAGTCACCCAATTTATCTTTTTTGGGGTAGCACAGTTGTTCTCCTCTGCTGAGAGAGGCTGCTCATTACACACATTTTTATTGATCTGTGTGCATTGCTGCACAAAGTTATGCTGAAAACAGGTACAGACAGTGTCATTTCCTTCACTCTGGCACTGCATTTCCCATCTCCTCTGAACCAGACTGGCCCACAAACCAAAGCAATCCCAACCTCCACACACCCACCCATACAGAAAATGGGTTGGCCAAAGTGAGTTGGAAACATTCATTATATTATAACAAAATCTTCTGCTGTATTTTCCTCTGCCTCCTTTTTAACTTTATAATGGCCCCCATTCTTATTTTCCTTTATGATTTTTTTCTTCACTGACTTTAAAAAACCACTCAATTTGACAGCATTACGATTGGAAAATCAAGGAGTCCATAAATAAGGCTCACGGCAGACCCAAATATAGTTGCTAACAGAAATGGTAACTTTTATGAGGCTGGACAGCAACTTTTCAATAACACATTTTGACAGGCAAATGCCACTGAATGGGATGGAGCAAAGAGAAGGGTATTTTTAAAAATAAAAAGTTCACGTGTTTTTGGTCAAAAGCATTGCATTTCTCCTGAAATGTAGGGGAGAAGTGGAGAGAGAAAATAGAACAAAATATGAAAAGGTGCAATGAGAGGATTTCATCTGATTTGATCAGATTCTTTGGTTCATTTCTCTCCCACACCAATTTAATTTTGACTTTACCTGTTACCCTGATCCTACATAGGAAAAGTTACTGACAAGTCTCATTTTGTAGAGGTGGGAGTAGGGAAGATGAGAAGGCTCCAAAGTGGCTGGAGCAGTCCAGGGGCCAGTTTCCTTGGAATATAAATGAGAAGTAAAAATCCATCGTGTTTCTTGCTGTAGGGCAGAGGAGGGAGGTTTGGGATGGCCCTGGACTCTCTGGTGTCTCTGAAATCCAGAACTGGAGATTATTGGAGTGTTTCTCTAATGGGCACCCTGGGCTCTGAGCACTCCAGGAAAACCTGTGACACACAAGAACTCCCTTGTAAAAAAGTTTTTTTCCTCTCTTTCCTGTGGCTTCTCTGGATCTGAGCTCAGTCTCAGCCTCTCCTTCAGTAATTTCCCCCATTTGTTTGGAGATCTCTCTCTTCTTCTCACTTGTTTCCTTGTAGAAAATGCATAAAGAAATCAATAGCTTTTAGGATTCCATCTTCCTGTCCTTTTTTGTTTTAAATGGGACTCTTTCAAACAATAATCAGGAGAAGCACATGGCCAAATGATGCTTTCAAGTAAGTTTAATTTTGAGAAACAAGCTTTTGAAAGTCATATTTTATTAATTTTTTTTCTGCAAGATGGGAATTAAAATCAGTAGATTTTGCTCATCCTGCCCAAAAGCTGTTTTCAGTGAGGAGTTTAGATTACTCTGTTAGTAAAAGCCAAGGTGTGGCAGGTTTGAACTCTCCCTGCCATGTCCACCTGTAGGATTCTCAATCCACACACACACAGGAGAGATCCACACACCCATTCATTTGTCCTTGATGGTTTAATTAGTACCTGAACCCTTCAACACTCACCTCTTCATTTGTCCTTTTCATTCAAATGTCACCTCACAAACCAGTCTCTCCTCAGGAGTGAGAAGAAGGGGGAGAACTTTCAAATTAAGGAATCCTGCTTTTTCTTCTGGATTAACCACCCATTTAAAATGACATTTGCCCATCAGAGTCTGGAAGGGGAAGGAGCACTCCTAATTTGAGATATAAAAATGGTAAGAGAGAGAGAGAGGGAACACAGCTGAGGAAGGAAATGCTTGAAGGATGCACAGAGGGAATCCAGTGCAATGTGAGACTTTGGGATCCAGGGAGATTTTCACTAATGGTCTCTGCAAGTCTTATTATTTCATACATATTCTCATCCCTCTGACAGAGACACTGCATAAATCACTTCCCCTTGTCCCAGGCTGACCCCGTAACCTCTGAGAGATAATGAGCCACTGTACCTGGCATCTCCTAATGCTGCCAAGATCCAGATCAAAGAACATTAATTCTCCATGATAACATCTCTATTTATTAATGCAAATGCCTTTAATCCTTCCCCAGCCTCTGCTCTTCTCGCCACCTTTACTTTTATTACCAAAATTTCTTTGGAATTAGGTAAATTGGCTTAGTGTCCCAGAAGGTGAATGTCACTAAGAGCTGAGGTCTGATGTGTCCCCCCTGGCAGTTACACTCACCTTCTGGACAGATTAGCTCCCAGATTCATTACAGTGGGCAGGGCCTACATGTTGGGGCTTCCCGGAGGTGCCAGAGTGTTTGTGTTCATTCCACAGAGGTCAAGAAATAATTCATAATGATACTTTTTTATTAAATTTTCCCCTTTTTTTGCCAGCTATCAGTGAGCAGACTGTGATTTCCTTCTTCCCCCTCCAATCTTCAATATCGTGTGCTGCTCAAAGTTATTTTCCAGGGTGTTTCTGGGAAAAACAGTGCAGGCCAGCTCTTCCTGCCAGCTACCACGTGTGCTGGGATGTTCACTTTTCTTAAAAACAGATCAGGGATCTCTGTGGGTTTGGGCTAAATGATCATCTGTTCCAAGCATAGGTTTCCAAGGAAGCAGGAAAAAGGCCTTGACCCTCACAAGCAGGCCAACAGAGAAAGAAAGGGAACTCCATCTACTTAAAACAGAGCTCAGTGCAGCAGACACAGGGTGGGTTCCAGAGTGTGAGCTCTCTGCCACAGCCCAACACACACAGTTTGGCAGATGGGATGTGAAACAAAGAATTTGAGGCTCTTGCAATGCCATCACACACTGGTTTGGGCTGGAACAGACCTGAAATCCCATCTCATCCCACCCCTGCCATGGCCAGGGACACCTCCCACTGTCCCAGGCTGCTCCAACCTGGCCTTGGACACTGCCAGGGATCCAGGGGCAGCCACAGCTTCTCTGTGAGGGCTTCCCCACCCTCACAGGGAAAATATTTTTTTCCTAATATCCACTCTAAACCCACTCTCTGTCAGTTCAAAGCCATTCCCCCTTGTCCTGTCACTCCAGGCCTTTGTAAATACTCTCTCTCCATCTTTCCTGTGGGCAACTTTCCTGTCTGAGTGGAGAAACGATCTGGGGGCAGTGCCTGGTGGTGGGAAGGTGAGAATGACCTTCTGCACTCTGAGGAGCTGGGAAAGCAACACACAGCAGCAGAGCAGCAGCCTGGGGGGATGCTCAGGAGCCTCACAGGGCGCCAGAGACAGGCAAGAGATCAGGGAACCCCACAGTGGGAAGAGTTTGCACATTGCTGCTTCAAAGCATGGCTCTGCACCGAGGAGTGGTGAGAGAAATGACCCTGAGGAGGAAGGTGACAGGAAATTGCTGGGTTAATTATACCCCTCTTTCTCCAGCCAGTGCTGGCTGTGCCCTCAGGCACAGGGGGACAGGGATTTAGGCTCTATTGCTGCCACATGAAAAGCATGAAAAAGTACTTTGCCTTCCTTCCCCAGCTCCCTGCCTGTGAGGGAAGTTTATAAAACTTTCCTTCTTTTCCTTTGGCTGCTCTACTTGTCAGGGCCCACACCTCCTGCTCTCAAGTTTCTCTATAGAGAGCAGCCCTGCAAGGTTCAGGACTCAAATTTAGCCTGTGAATGTGACATCAATATTACTACCTAATAAGCATTAGACATCAGCCTGTAAGCAGAGAAGAACAAATGCTTCCTTCATACAAACTGGGATTATTGTCCCATAAGGCACTGACAGACAAAAGTGGAAAATCGATGTAAGAAACTGAATATCTGGACTGAACTCCAATTTGTCCCAGGGTCCAATCTGGCACCTATTCTCCTCTTCCTATTCAAGCCTGAGTCCTGTCAACATCAGTGGAAGCTTTTTGCAATTATGGAAGGAGGGAAAAAAACATAACACACTCTGTAAGGCTGCAGCTCCATCACCTTTTCCTTTCTTGGCCATCAAATGCTGAAAGAGTGACCTTGTTTTCATTAAGAGGAACACCTTGTGAATGAATACAGGATGTCAGGTGGGAACACAGGCACACAAGGCAAAGAATTCATTAGAGAAAGTTTCAGTACTGCAGAGTGAGACATTCATTTTTTACAACTAGTCCCTGTGAGTTTTAATTAAAGAGACCGGGCAGTTTGTATATAAACTGCCTAATATTGTGCCTTAATATCTCACTAAATATGAATCCAAAGTTTTCCTGGTTTAAACATTTCCTTTTCTATCGCTGCACAATACATGGGCAATTCCACCCTGAAAGCTGGGAGACAAAGCTGTTTGGAGGGTGCAGGCCCTCAAAAAAACCTATTCTTGGGAGACTCCTGGCTCAGTTTTGCAGCCTCTGGAGATTTACATAATTCAGGACAGCACTGGAGATTTCAGTTGTATGGATGTGCAGAATTAAATCTGCAAACACTTCAGGCTCCCTGGCATTGCAAGTTGAGAAAATCACTATAAAAAGGCCCCTCTCTGGAGCACTGAATTGGATTGCAACCTGCACACTCATCACATGGCTGAACTGAAAATCTTGGACAGATGCTGGGGCTCCATGTTCAGGCAGCATCACTTTCCCCAGAGGCCTTGGCATGTCACAGCATGGGATGGGTTAAAAGAACCTTTAAACTCATCTCATTCCACCTTTCTCATGGGCAGGGACACCTTCCACCATCCCAGGCTGCTCCAAGCCGCATCTGGCCTGGCCTTGGACACTTCCAGGGATCCAGGGGCAGCCACAGCTTCTTTGGGTACCCTGTGCCAGGGTCTGACCACCCTCACAGGGAGGGATTTCTTCCCAATATCCCACCTAACCCTGCCCTCCTTCAGTGCGTAGCCATTCCTCCTTGTCCTGTCACTCCAGACTCTTGTAAACAGCCTCTCTCCATCTTTCCTGTTGGCTCCCTTTGGTTACTGGAAGGCTGCAATGATATCACCCCTAAGGCTTCTCCTCTCCAGGCTGAGCAATCCCAGAGCTGCTCCATCCCTCTGATCCCCCTGGGGCCTCCTCTGGATCTCTCCAGCAGCTCCAGGTCCTTGCTGTGCTGGCCCAGGGCTGGGGCAGCTCTGCAGGTGGGCTCTGAGCTGAGCACAGGGCAGAGGGGCAGAATCCCCCTCCCCTCCCCTGCTGCCCAGGCTGGGGCTCAGCCCAAGGCAGGGGGAGTTTATGAGCTGCCAACACACATCTGCAGAGACTTTTGGTTTACCCTGCAAGGGACAGGGATGTGCTCTGTTAAAACAGGCTCAGGCTCACAGCCCTCCAACCCCACACAATTAACCTCAGCAGTCACAAATCCTTGCTGCCCATGCTGGTCAGGGGAAGCTCCCCACATGCAGTGGGACTGCTGGATCAGTCCTTTGCTAAAAGCCCTCAGGACTTCTGGATTGAATAACATGAATTCTTGCAGCCTGTGTTTACTGAGGAAGCGTTCCATTAATCTTATACACAGGTGACCTGGCCACCAGTCACATCTGGTCCTGGTTAGTCAGGATAATTCTTGTGCTGGTGACTGAAATCCAGAGCCCCTGCAGCCCAGCCCCTCTGGGCAGTGATAACTCCTCATTGGGAGGCTGCTCAGCGAGGAACCAACACACAGGCAGGGCATTCAGGAACATTTTGTCAAAGAGATGCAAAAAGGAAGGATCATTTTAGGCTGATTCACCTCAGTGTGTGTGTGTGGGTGTCTCTAAATCCCTGTGTGCATATGTGTGTCTGTGTGTTTGCCTTGAGTGAGTGAATCACCCTACCTGTTACAGTGTAAAACAGCAAACATTAGTAAAACCCATAATAAGCCTAGTGGTGGTGATTCAACCAAAGCTAGCACATCTGTCACTGAGCAGCAGACTGCCAGGCTTTTCATCAGGGGAAATACAATTGAATAATAATGTAGGAAAGGTAAAGCAGCTTCAACAGAGCTTTCTGCCAAATTAAATACAAGGTGCGCTAAAGAAAAGGGGGGAAAAAAATAAAAGAGCTACACAAACGTACAAGGTGGCTTGAATACAAATCTCTCAGTAATGGGGACTCCGTGGCTAAAGACACATCACATCTGTGGTGTGAGCAGCTTGCTCAGGGCTGGGGGTGGATGTGGGTGGATGGGTGAGCAGGGAGGATGCTGACAAACGTCCAACTCTGGGAACACGAAATCTTCCCCGTGCCAGCAGCCAAATAAGGAATTGAAGGGGAGGAGGAGATGGGCTCTTTGACTAATATTTGGAGGCCTGATTCTCCAGTGCCATCTGGTCACTTGGCAGGGCTCTTGGCAGTGCAGAGGAGACTTAACCCCATCCAAAGTGGTCTCAGAGGGATTCCCCTGTGGCAAAAAGGCCTTTGATGGCAAAAGAGTTCTGCAGTGCTCATAGGAGACACTAAACCAGAGAGCAAAGACAACATTGCTGGAAGCCCTCTCCCTAGGCCCTGGCTCTCCCCAGCCTTGGCTCATCAGATAAAGGCAAAGGAAGGGAAGGATGGGATGAGATCCTGGCCAAATCACTGCCTTTGAGTCTGCTTGGTGGGTCAGGAAAAACCAAACAGAGCTGTGGGGTGGGGGAACAGAGTGAGGATCTGTGGAGCCAGAGGAGGGTGACCCTTCTCCCACCCACACTCGAGGGCATGGGGACCTCAAGCTTGTTCAAATCCATAAATCTCAAGGACTGCAATGGCTGTTGGAGGCAGCAGCACTGACTCACAGGAAGAAGCCACTGAAGAGGCCCTTTAGACACGTCAGGGGTGTGTTAGGGTGGCAATGCCACTTCCCAAACCAGCCTTCTGCACCCCCACGTCCTTTTTGTGCTGCTGTGGTTGTACAAAGGGCCTTTGGTGGGATAACACTGTGAGTAACCCTGACTTGTTTCTGCCAGAGTGTAAAAAAGGATAATGGACCATCAATCCATCAGCTACAAATGAAACCTCTCTGTAAAGACAAAAAATAAGGAAGAAGAGGGGCTTGTGGTGTAGACACTTTTCTGTCTGCAGAGGCACTCTTCTGGGGCATTTCATTCTAAACATCCATTTTCTTTACATTTTTCTCTTTCCCTTGTATACAGAGCATTTTCTTCTATTCTGTTTTTGTTCCCATTTACTTCTTTCTCTTTTAACCAGAGGGGCATTAAAAATCCCAACACCTTTTAAGCACTTGTGTTTACCATTTGCTCAGCTTTGAAAACCGCTGCAGGGCTGGAGATAAAACCACACACACACAACACACACACACAAATATCCAGACCCCTTCTGGCTGGAGCGGGAGGCAAAAATAAACCCTTTGGACTGTTTCAAGACGAGACAGATTTGCAAAAGCTCCGACACAAAACCCACAACAATCAGCACAGCCACAGGTCTCCCAGGCTGAAAGGGAGCCCTCCTGCAAATTTCATTGGAAAACGTGCCTTGCAATCGCCTCTCCCGAGCTCATAAACAGCCCTGCCAAAGCAGTTCCAGCTGAGTCACTACTGCAGGCCAGCCCCTCTCCTGCTTCTCCCCCTTTTTCCACTGCCTGGCAGCAGAAGGATCAATGCACTCTGCCCAGGCTACCAAACATGCTGCAAAAATTCAGGCTAATGAGCGGCGTTGGATGAATTAGGAGACAATAAAGCCCCCAGGGCTAGGTTGGTTTTCTTCATTCCCTTCAGAAGGTGGATGATGATGAGCAGGCAGCCACAGAGAGGGACTGAAAGGTGCTGTGACAATTTCCTGGGGATGGGCAGGATGGTGAAGTGTAGGAATAAAGTAAAAAAACTAGCTTGTCATTTCTTCTAAGTGCAGGTAACAAGTAAATCTGTAAGTTCCTACATGAAGCTGTTTGGAGAATGGGAAGTTCCTTCAACACAGCAATCTATTTTGAGGGTAAAAAATAAGTGCATATGTAATAACAAGGGATTTGTCTCATGAGAATCAGTAAAGAAAATATGTAAACAATATGAGAGTAGATAGATTTGATAGACAAGGAAAATGTCTATTACTAACCAATGGAATAATTAACAAGAAAACTGTTAACCAATTAGAAGTTGCCCTCAAACTTTGTAAAAAACTGTATAAAGGACAATATGAGGCCATTATAAAGAGCCTTCTGAGCCTTCTGAAAACTTGACACCATGTCATTCTGTATGTTGTGACCATCTCTACAACGACAGTGAAGGACCCCTGGAACAGACCAATCAATGGGGCAAACTCCCAGGAAGGCAAAAGGAAAAGGACAATAAAAAAGCATCAATATTTCTGGGTGAGGAGCTCTCCAGTCATATTTAGTCATTACTGCACCCATATGCACATGGATTGCACTTCACTGAGGTGCAGTGAAGTGCAATTCTTTTTGCCATGGTTGGGATTAAATGCATGAGATGGTGTTTCTTGTTCAGACTCAGGTGTTTATTAATTCTTATCTATCTTACAGTCTCACAAACTGTGAGTTCTACAGCACTTCTAGCTAACAAAGTAAAAATGGAGCCTATCTCTGTCTCTACAAGGCCTTTTAAGGATAAATTGTCCAATTAAGAAATGACACCTAAATTATTTTTACTTTTAACCCAATAACCAACCACCCTTGGCCTGCAATGTGGACTGTTCTATTCAAATACAAAATACCACCCAGACCCATGAAGGAAAAGGTGAAAAAGAGAAAAAGAAGGACTAGCCTCCACCCTAGAACCTCCATTTTACTTTATATATGTAATACCATATTCTAAAACCTTAAACTCTAAGTTTTCCACCCTGAATCCCCCCACAGCCAACACCTCTGTGAAGGGGCTGTGTCACCCCCTGGCAGAACTGTCCCTTCTTCCCTGGCCTGTCCCTCCTTCCCCAGCTGCAGCCATAGATTTATGGCCTCACAGTGCCCACTCCTAACACACCTCCCTGCTGACCATCTGAAAGCAAGAGCAATAAAGGAGAGGGTTTGGAGCTGTTCAATCCCATTCCTGAGCCAGGGAGCAGCCCCAGGATCTCACTGCTGGGCAGCTCAGGGTGGGTTTGTGGCCACCACCTGACACTGACAGGGGAAGGGAAAATAAACCCGTGGTGCACTTCAGTCAGCTGTGCTCGGGCTGGGAGATTTGGCTCTGGATTTACTCCTGTGAGAATTGCAGCTGGAGGAAAGCAAACCTCAGTAAAGGCAGCCACTGCCACCCTTCTGAGCCCACACATCAAAATGCATCATCCACCTGCACGAGCCACAGAGGAGCCCATCAGCAGAATTTGGTAGAGTTTGACCATTTTTTCCCTTTTACCACTAAAACATTATTTAAGAAGCTTTTTCTAAAAGTATTTATTGATATTTTTAGTTTTTTTCATTTATATAAAAAAAGAAGAAAATGCCATTGCTACTGATTTTTATCCTTCCAATTCTTTTGATAATTTTCCAAAGTGATTATCTCAAAATCGAATGGATTACTGAAGAGAAATAAAACAAAAAACCTATAGATGTTTTCAGAAGCTGCTGAAATAATTATTTTGTATTTAATATTTGAAAAAAAAAGGAGGAAGAAGGAAAGGAAGGTGACCCAGATATGACATTGGTGGTTTCCTTGCCCTCCCAAATGGCACTGTTCTTGGGATCTTCTTATCTGGAAAATATTGGATTGTCTTCATGCCATGCCATCCAATAGCTTGGCCTGATGTCCTGGGCATCAGAGAGCCCAGTTCTGCCTTCAAACACCAGCTCCTGAGGCTGAATCTACCACTAAGAGGATGTTTGGGATCCAAAACCCCAAGTTTTTTCTCTTCTCTACCAGAAATGACTTTCCATTAAGCAAGGGAACTGCAACTACCCAACTCACACTACCAAGACTAAAATCACTTTCCAAAATGAGCTCAGCACAGCCTCCAAGCCCTGGGTTGGATTTGAACCAGGTTTCTGGAAGAGAAGGGGAAAAAAATAAAAGAAAACAGATGCAGTTTGGAGGAAAGCAGAAGCATCTTGTGTCTGTTTTAGAGCAAGATGATTTGCCGTGAAATATTACTGCTTTAAGACACATCATTGCGTCATTCAGTGGTGCTTTCAGACTATTGGCCTCACCCATTTATTTTCACACAGAGGCCAGACTGTAAACCTCTAGGGGTAATGAAAAAAAAGGAAAAAGAGAAGTCATCTGTTTTCCTCTCAATTCTTGCAGATAGATTATACCCCCTTGTATCTCAAAAGAAAAAAAAAATCTGTTTGGGCCAACCCTTTACTTGTACAAACAGACTTGGGGACATCGAGGTGCAAACACGAGCAAAAAGTTCTTCTTGTGCCACATGTTGGGGAATAACCTGGTATTTTTAAACCAAAGCATTAAAGGATTTTGAGACTGTCTCTTGTGCAAAAATAACAGCACAATTCTAACCCTCCTCGCTTCAGTGAGAGGAAGGGGAAAGGTTTAAAAATGCAGCTCCTACATTTACCAAGGCAAGTTGTGCCAAATAGAAGCAATCTTCCATATGCTGGGTTTTTGTGGGTTTTATTTTTCTTTCTTTTTTTTTTTTTTTTTGGTACGTTTCATGATTTTGGAGTTTTACACCACGATTTTTGTATGCTCAGGGTTGACAGTGTTGCAGCAGGGATGTGTCACTGTCAGCCCAGACCAGCAACTTTGTTTTGGGCGGTATTCTGTTCCTTTCCTGGCTCCTGTGGGATCCAAAACTTCACCATCACTCCCACTCAGACGTCCCCGAGGTGACCACAGGGCAGGGACAATAACTTGGGGAATCTGAGCCCTCCTGCTGCTGTTCCTCCACAGAATTCTGGCATAGGATTGGAGCAGCACCAGAGTTCTTCTGCCACATCTTACATGCCCTCAGTGCATTTTAAATATTAAGTAATAAAAATATGTATAAGTAAAGAGTACATCCATAAATAAAGCAAATGTATAACTCAGTGAATTATTTCATTACTAGCAACCACATTATCTAGCAGAATAACTAAGAGCAGAATTTCTCCTGACTTAGCTTCTCATTATTAAAATACTACCAGCGATTACTTGCAGGACATGCATTCCCCAGCTAATCATTTGAGGATTAATTTTATGTGTGCATAAATAACTCCTGTTTTGACTCAGGGCCTTGAAGCAATGTATTTGACAAAATACACTTGTGTTTGAATACCACTGGCTCAGCCAGCACACAAACATTGAACTTACGTTTTTAAACAGTCGTGGGAGGATTAATGTTCTTTTTCCTTCCTCTCTCACCTAAAGAAGCTGTGAAAATGTTCCTGGAAGTGTCCAAGGCCAGGCTGGACAGGGCTTAAAGCAACTTGGTCTAGTGGAAAGTGTCCCTGCCCATGGCAGTGGGGTCAGAACAAGATGATTTTTAAGATCCCTTCCAACCCACACCACTCTATAATTCTTAGAAAGCTCCATATTCCACAGTGTGCTGAGGTTATTCTTTGAAAAGGGCTTGCAACTTTGTTGCCATCCTGCCATAAAAATTCAGAATATTTAAAAGCATCTTTTGAAATCAGCTACATACCCTGCTCCATTTCAGAGAGCAGCTTCTAACCGCACATGCAGGAGAGATGTCATGGCCAAGATACACCACGAGGACTTGGATGATGTGAGGACAACTTTTGACCTGCTGCAAAGCTGATGGGACATCAGGGCACCAGTGCTCCACACACTGCTGGCACCTAGAAGGGTCGAAATCATCCCTAGCACCTGCAATAAATTCATTTTTCAATACATTGGCTAAGCCAAAGCTTTCTTTTCTTTGCTGCTGCTGCCTGTGAGAGGGAGCCTGTGTGAACAGAGCTTGTCACAGACACACCTGCCCCTGGCTGGGCAGCTCCAGCTTCCCTCTGCCTCGTCTCCTGAGAAAGGAAGGAAGGAAGGAAGGAAGGAAGGAAGGAAGGAAGGAAGGA
>JANPWX010000103.1:1215803-1264477 GCA_024734555.1 Trochalopteron elliotii
TTACTATAAGTGATAATATCTATACCCACTCCCATGTTCACACGTACATTTGGGGCCTTACCCTACCACTCAACTTTACAGAAGCACAAGTTCCATTAGTTTCTAATCTGTTGAATAAATTATTTCAGAATTGTCAAGTAGGCTATTTCTCACCTCTTTCTCTGAATCAAAATTACTTGGGTGGCAGAATGAATTATACAGAAAATTGTCTGTCTTTTTATATCTGACTCAGGGAAAGAAGTTGAAATTTTCATACTTCTTATTGAATTAAAATTTTAGAGATGATTTGATGCTTAAAATATTTTATTTCAATTGTGTTGCAACATTACATTTTAATAAGGAAATGGTGCATTTTGGTTACATTGAAGTAGCATAATATATTACAGAACACTGGCCGTAGACATTTATATTTATTACAGTGTGAACTGTCATAATAAATGTAGTTGACTTTTTTTTTTATTTTATCAAAACAGTGGAGTGGTATCAAAACAAAATCTAAATTATTTGTTTCAACTATTCCCAGCTGGAACTATGATTGAAACAGACTCCCTCCAGCAAAATATTTTGGTTTCAACAAAACAAAAATTTTTGGACCACATACTATTTTCTCAAGACACACAGTGGAAGACACCAAGTATATCTTTGATATTGGCCATGATCTGAGCTCTGATTAAGAGAAAATGGAGTCAAATCAATTTGTTAGCTTCAGTTACAGTGAGAATGCTCTAATACAGGGTGAGAATATCCACACCTCTGTGAGATTCTGTGCCTTGGGATGGGCATCCTTGAGGAAAATCCCTGTGACTTAATTCTTGCAGACTTTATTGGTTTTCCCATTGGGAAATTCAGATCCATCAAATTAAGCACAGGATTTCTACAATCCTAAAAGTGGGAGACTGATCAGTCACCTGTGGCTTGGGAGCTGCCATCAGGAATGCAGAGATGCTCAAAGCTCTGGAGATGGTTCATCCCTGGGCAATTAAAGGGCAAAGCTCAGCCACAAACCAATTCTCCATCTTCCCACTGTGTTAGAATGAAAACAAGGGGTCAAGCCTCTATAATTCAGTTGTGGAGAGAGGCAACACAAAGCTTTTTTTTTCTTCACGAGAGGGCAAAACCAGAGGGGTTATTTGTAGCCCTGGTTCCATGCCTGAGGTGTTTTTTCTGAAATTCTTTTCCCAGGGAATTTTCTGGTAAAGGGGAGAAATGTTCTTGTAAACTGTAACTTTGTTATTCATTCCTTTTCCCTAGGAGGGAACTTCTTCTTGGTGCCCGTCTGGTCTGACCAATGTGATTGAAGAGGTTTGTCTTTGTGTCACCAATCAAATTGGTCTGTGTAGAATAGTATAAAAGGGAGACACATCCCAAGAATAAAGGAGTCATTTTCAGCCTTCTGAAGCTTGGAGTTTGTGTTGTTGTGGTGTAAAACAGGGTCAGTTATTCACTTCCCATCCTCAGTGTCTCCATTAAGCACAGGGACGCTGGCAGAATCCAAAAGCAGAAAAACAAGGAGCATCCAGACACCTTAAAGGTCACAGACTGCTACTCCTGGACTGCCCAGCAGTGTCTCCATGCCCCCAGCACTGTTTGTTTGGGGCAGGATGAGGGGGGAGTGATTGGGAAAAAAATGGCTTTTGGAGTAAACCCTTCTCAGCACCTGCTTTCAAAGCCCCACCTGCAACCTCAAAGCAAGGGGGTAACAGCTGTGAGTTCACGTTTTGCCTGGACCCATTGAAGAGTCAGGTAGTGGGAAGGCCCCTAGAGCTACTTTGGAGCTGCTGTAGACCCTCTGCTCCTGGGTGCTGGTGCAGCTCACACTGCTGAGACAACAATCAACCCTGGGGCTTTTAGCTCCAGCCACCACCACACCCACCACAGAACTTCTCTCAGTGCCACCTCTGCACCTTGCCTTCACTCTGGAATGCTTCATTCCCCTTCTCCTCCCTCCTGGTCACTGCTGTGCCCTGCACAAAGCCATGAGGGATGTGGGTGCTGTTGTCCTGCAGGGCATGGAGCCCCCACATCTCCCCCTGCTCTGAGGGGAGAGCCAGCACTGTCCTCCACAACAGAGAGGGGCCACGGGGTATTTTATGGCTTTCCTTCATCTCAGAGACGTGGCCTTTTGCCTCGGGCTGTGGCAGCTCCTGGATTTAGAAGGAGAGGTCTGTGAGTTCAGTCCCAGCACTGGTGACTCACACGGCGCCGTCACGTTATAAATCCTGCTGAACTTTGGGATGCAGAGCTGTTCGTAAACTGCAGAGCAGCTCAGCTGGCCTGGGGCTCTCACCAGCAAATCCAGGCAGCTCACCAGGAGCAGGGACTGGAGGAGGACTGGAGAAACCCTTCAGGAACCGGGGATGCACTGCCAGGGTGTCTCTGCTGCAGTAATTCCAGCTGATGCTTTCCTTTCTCTTACCACAAAGTTCTTCTGCTTGCTTACTCCTACCTGCACCTTTCCTTTGCTTCCAAATCGGCTTCCAAAGCCAATTCCTTGTCTTGCCTATTCCTTACCTGCACCATTGCCCCAGAGGTGCTGCCTGCAACAAATAAACAGCAAATAGAAGGGTGACACAGGAGCTAGGACAGCCAGGACACCCTGGAAGGATGTGTCACATCAGAGGCTGAGGCAAAGGAGTGAAAAAAAGGAGGAGAAAGAGACAAGACTGGAAATGAATGCTTCTCTTGTCTCAGGGCCCCCATGGTGATGTGAAAAGTCATTAAACACCTCAACAGACTGGCACAGTGGAGTAAAGAGGAGCAGCTAATAGGACAAAGGCACTGGCACTTTATCTTTTGCCTCTCTTTGGGTTCAGAGCAATGAAGGTTTCACATTCTCAAGGCATCCTCCTGTGTTTTTAATATTCTCCTATCAGCAAGATAAAATGCTCCTCACTCCTTTCCTTGAAAATTTCTTATTGAAAGAAAACGAAAAAAAACCCAAAAAATCCCCTTCTTCTCACTGCATGAGGAATTTCAAAGCCAGAGTTGTTTATTTTCTCCCTGTCCCCCCACTTGAGGAGCCTGGCTGGAAAACAGTTTCACTACATGTCCTTGGCCTGGAGTCCCTGCAAAAAGTCACCAGAAGAGCAGCAAGCCTCAACAGGAGAAAAACATCTCTAAAAACCTGCAAAGTGATTCCCTCTGGGGCCTTCTGTGAAGAGCAACAGGGGGACAGGAGCAGAGGAGCTGGAAGGGGGATCAGACAGAGACAGGTTTCATCATAGGATGTTATTACTGTAAATAATGACAATAATAATTTTTTCTTTATTAGAAGTCAGAAAAAGCAACCACATGTGAATCTCCAATGTGCTACATCCTGTGCAGAATTTACTCAGCATCTGAACAGAAAAAACCCCTCTTAAAAAAATGAATACCCTCAGGGAATGTGGCAGAAAGGTGTGGAGGACCTGACTGCACCAGCAGAGACTTCAGGGTGTGCACACTCTGTGTGAGACAAAATGGATGGAAACCTTCCCACAGAACCTTCAGAAAGAGACTGAAATGTCATTTTCTCTGCAGTACTCCACAGAAGCCATACACTCAGGCAAGCTCCAATCCACTGTGTCCTTACTTTTTGCTTACAAATATCTTATTTAAGCTACTATTCTTTTTTCATATGGATTTTTAGGCAGTGCTTTCTTGTATTGTCCCTTTTCACCAATAGAAATCACCTCTAGCATTCTTCCTGGTGAGTGAACCTCTGAATTACAGGGAATATCCTTGCTACACTTGGAGCAAGCAGTGAAAGTCTTGAATGCAGATGACTGAGAAATTGAGCATCACCTCTTTGCCTTGAAAGAAGGGTTCATGGAAAGTATAAGACCATGGATGGAAATCTTCCTGCAAAACCTTCAGAAAGAGAATCAAATGTCATTTTCCCTTCAGCACTCCACAGAAGCCATACACTCAGGCAAGTCCCAGTCCACTGGAACTGGAGGGCTCATGGAAAGTATAAAACCACAAATATTTTACCCCGAAGTGCAGGTGTGAAACACTTCAGCGATCATCTCCCTCCCTTGAGCTCCCCTGGCCAGGAGCAGGGTCTGGGGACAAGCCAGCTGCAGAGCATCCACCTGCTCCTGTGCCTGTCCTGCAACACCCCCAGCTCTGCTGCCTTCAGGGCAGAGCACAGCCCCATGAAGTGGATCTTCCAGAGCCCATTCTCTCTTGCTACTAGTTTTAATGCTGCTTTTAAAGTCTATTTTTTTTTTTTCCATCAGGGAAATCATTTTATCTCCAAGGGTGTATATCAGCTCTGCCTTCAGCTGTCCCTCAGCTGGCTGGAGAGCTGACTCGGGGCCAGTTCTGCTTCCATTCCCTACCAAGGACAAGGGAGGTTTTGAAGACGCTGATGGTCCTTGACCAGCAGTATGAAGACACTAAATTAGGCTGACATGGCCCATAAATCGCTAAATGAGGGACTCCCAGACAGGGATGTGGCGTGAGCCGAATGCCTACGAGGGCATTTCCTGAGGGGAGAGGGATGGGGAGATATCTGCTTCAGTTTGAACGCTACAAAACAAAACAGTTGTCTCCAAGAAAGCTGCAGAGATCATCTGAATTTACATTGCTTAGGGGGAGAAAGTAACTTCACTGTCGTTGAGATTGCCTGTTCTCACTTCACACTTGGGTTTGTTGTCAAAGGATTGTTTACCAGACAAAAATGCAGGTGGAGCTTTTAGGAAAATTAATCCACAAACACCAGAGGTTTATGTCCAAAAAGGAGACAGAGGACTCCTTTTACTTTATTTGAATAAAGGGAGAGGCCATGGGGCATTTCCCCTGGGATCTTTCTAATTTTGGAGGATGCTGCCTCCATTTTATCCCAATTTCCCAGTGACATTTCCCTCTCTCTTTCCCCATTGGCTGAGGTAATTGAGAGTTACAAACTTCCCAGAGTGCCCAATACCTAAAATTCCCCTTTAATGTATAACCCCCCTTTTAATCTTTAATTCTTATGGAATTTATGGGTTTTCCCCATTGTTTCTTTCATCTTTCAATATCCAAATTCATTTATCAGCAAACCCACAATTCATTTGTAAAGGCAAATATCTTCTTTTCCATTCATCAATCAGTGGAATCCTTCCCATTGTTTCTTTTATGTCTCAGTGCTGGTTTCATCTACCAGCAGATCCACTGCTTCTTTGTAAAGACAAGTCTATCATTCCTCTCAGAGCAGAGAAGCATCACCTGAAATGTGGGCAGGGAGAAATGCCCTGTCACAATGGGACACGAAATAAAGATGCTTGGCTCCAGTCAGAAGGCAGTAGAAATCAGAAGGTTTTATTTACAATTCATTCAGCCCTTTTATAACACGCTGGGCTAAGAAGACATGTTATTGGTCCATAGGACTGACACCTCTGCCATTGGCTCAGTAACAGAAATAGCAAACAACACCTGCTGTTATGGGAAAGGAATACTGTTTACACAAGGTTGTTTTGGGAAAAAGAAAACTGTTGAAAAGTTTCTTTTGGGAAGAGTTCAGCAATTCTCAGGCTCAGAAAATATTGGGTCCTCAATGCCAATTCCTGGAGTGACGCTGTTGTACACCACAATGACACAAAGACTCTGACTTCAGAAGGCTGAAAATGGCTCCTTTGTTCTTGGGATGTGTCTCCCTTTTTATACTATTCTACACAGACCAATTTGATTGGTGAAACAAAGACAAACCTCTTTGATGATTCTGGTCCCCTGACCAGAGGGACATCAAGAAGTAGTCCCTCTTAGGGAAAAAAAATGTAAACAGATTTGCAGTTACAAAAACACGTCTCTTGTTTACAGAAAATTCCCTGGGAAAGGAATTTTAGAAAACCAAAACACCTCAGGCATGGAACCAGGGCTACACTGGGTAGCCAAGAGCCTGAAGAGCTGGCACATGAGGGATGCTCCAAGTTCCCTGCATATTCCCAAGTCACCCTTCTGCCAGCAGGGGAGAACAGATCACCACAGGACTTGGTCACTGCTGGGGAGGTGTCCCAGTTGTGCAGGACTTAAGGGTTTGGTTCTGTTTTCCTGTTAATGCTGGCTGTTATTTGCTTTCGTTGGGTAAAGGACAACTCTCCGGGTAGAGGCACACAGAGACAGTCTCCACCTCTAAAAATAGAAGGAAATTGCTGTTTCTAAAGAGGAGGGAAAGCCTTTAATCGCTTTAAGATTGTGCCACCTGCCCACTAGCAGGCAGGAAAATATTATTTGAATATTTCTATTTTATTTGGATTTATACATAAGTTGATAAAAGACCCAATGCAGCACAGAGATCTTTTCCCAAAATGAAGGGGATGGTAACATGATCTAATTTCCAGGAGTGTGTCATGAAGGTCTTGCATGTGAAGATGAGACAGAACCTACCCTTGGCTAAAATAAAAGCAATACACTTCAAAGCCCCAACAATTACAGTCAGGTAAGACACAAGTTGTCCTAGCTGGAAATTACTCATCATTTCATGATTTTGGGGTTGTGTGAATAACAAGCCACTACTTGTCCTATTGGCCAGATTGGAAGGGGTTCTGAGCAACCTGGTAGAGTGGAAGGTGTCCCTGCCCATAGCAGGAATAGTCATCTTCAAGGTTTTTTCCATCCCAAACTAGCCTGGGATCCTGTGAACTGACCTTTATGAATTTCCTCCTTAATTGATATCAGCCAAGGTGGAGCTAAATGTAAAGGACAAACAGGCTGTGCCTGCTATAAAAGCACACTGTGCTCTGACAGTGATGTGCTCAAGAACATTTTCTCTTCAAGGAAAGCAACTTTGTCTAAAGTTACCATTAAATAAAGGACAGTGTCTTTCCTCCATTTAGGAAAATATCAGGGTCTTATGTTTTGATTTGGAATGAGGCAACACAGGGGATTTCTGCTCTGCCAGGGGCTCAGGGATCCACAGCTGATCAAGTTCAGGAGTTTCAGTGGTGCCTTGGTACTGGGGGAACATAAATCACTATTTACACCAAAACACTCTGGAATATTTCACATGGTGCATAGCACTTCTACTTCTGTCTGCTGAGAAATCAACTTAAACTTTATTTTTAGGATCTCCTATTTGCTGTTTGTCACAGCTGGAGAACACCCTGGAGAGAAAAGACAAATTTTGCTGTCTCTGACCTGTCTAATGGTACCTTGTTACAACTTATAATAGCCCCACCTCCCAGGTCCTGCTCAGGATTGAGACTTTTGAAAATACTAAACCTGTCCCTATAAACAGCCCCATTGTCAAGATCTCACAATCAAAGCTAAGCTATAAGGAAGGGGGTGGGGAAAACAATGAGACACAAGCAATGATGCTCATTTCCTCCCTGCCAGCCTTTCAGATGATGTTTCTCTGCTCCACCTGCATTTTTGGCTAGTAAACGATCCTTTGACAACAAACCTAAGAAGAGAGAAGAGAGAATAGGCAATCTCAATGACAGTGAAGTTATTTTCTCCCCACCTACAGCAATGTAAATTCAGATGATTGTTTTGTTTTGTAGTGCTTAAACTGAAGCAGATAACTACCCATCCCTCTCCCCACAGCCAAGATTGAAGATGCTGTGGGAAAGATGTCCAGAGAGCTGATAGAGTCTGGCATCATTTACTCTGGGTACAGAGTGTGAGGAGGGATAAAAATGCAGACTCAACACTTTCAGAAAAGTACCAGCACAGCAAGAAAGGCAGGAGGACAGATTGCTGGGATAGACTCCTTCTTAGCAACAAGATCTATGGCAGCACAGGTTTTCTGTTTGTTGCATGGTTTTAAGAAGGATGTATTTTTGCTAGGATTAAATGAAGAGGAATATTCTGCTTTCCCTAATTCTCTGCCACCCTTCATCCGCAGAGGTTTGTGTTCAGCTTGAGTAGAAGGAGAAAGATTATTTTTATGCTCCAATTTCAGAAAGCCGCTTTCAGTTTGGGAACAGCTGTTAAGAACTGCAGGACTGGCGTGGGAAGAGGATTTTTGCTGTGGGAGGAAGGAGCTGATTTGGGTCTCAGAAGCTGCTGGCTCCATTCCACCCTGCCATGCCTTCACTGGGCAGTTTTGAGCCAGTCTCAGTCTGAGCACGGAGGTTTCCCCACCTGGGAAGCCCAGAGAATGATCAGATTTGCTGGTTTTTCACTGCCCTTTTTGCTCATCAGCACACAAACTGCCACTGGATTGCAGACACTGCCATTCACTCTGGAGTCACACCTTTCGGCAGCAATAACCCCCAAACTTCTGACACAAGAATCTCATGCAGAGCAAACGTGTGCTCAAGGTGGGTGTGTCCTGCTGGCTCCCAGCTGGAACCCCTGCAGAAATTTAACATCTTATTCTTCAGCTGGTGAAATGCACTGCTGAATTTTCCCTTTATTCATAGAAATATCCAGCCTTGCTCCAAGCCCAAACATCCTATAGCTCAACCCAAATCCCATCTTCTTCCTTTCCTACCCTCGTGCTGAAGCATTCCAGGGTTTCACATGGAAACATGGATACTAGAGCCCCATAAGTCCTCAGCTTTAAAGACCCTTTGCACAGCAGTACACACCTCCAGCCCCACTATTATACCCACAAAACCCTCATTTATTCTCCCATTTCAGTTGCACCCCATAATGCAGCGTGGTGAGCAATTTAGTTTTGCTTGCTGATGGAAGGAAAGAAAAGGGAATAAACTACACAACAGCACCATCAGTTCTGTGTTGGTGTGTGACTGGGTGTGAAGAGGATGGAAAGTCATTTTCCTGACTTGCCAGCAAGAACGTCTGCAGTCACTGCATTCAGCTGCCCTTCAGCAGAGCAGAATATTTCATCTTTCAATACCATGGACAACATGCCTGATCTCAAATAGAAACTGTCCTTCCTTTTACACATCCCTCATAATAATCTGATTTATCCCAGACAGCTTTTTCCATAGGATGTATCTCATGCTGACTCTCACATTCTCTTTTGAAGGCAAAAAGGCATATTGCACCTGTTATGAAATATTCCTTTGATCTAAGCGAAATCATGAGCAATTTGTGTGTGACATTTACTAACTAATGTGCTGAGGGAATATTACTCCTAGAAAAACACTCTTTTCTGGTAGTTTCAATATCCTGAATAATGCTATGCCAGTGGTGATTCATCTGGAAAAGGTAACTATTTCAGCATGATGAGCAATATTAATAACAACACATAATACACAGTGCTTCTCAAGCAGACAGATCCTAAAGCCCACAGCAAACCTTTTTCTATAAAGACCATTCAGTCAGTCATTGAATTGCAGGCACCTGTGAGTAAAGGAGGAACTCCATTTCTGTACATTCCATACAGCAAAAGGGAAAAGGAAAGCAGAATTTGTGTTGAAATTCTAATGGAAGAAGGAGAAATTAATAAAACAAATGTCCCAAGATGAAATCTGACACTGAGTAAATGCTCCCAGAACCTTCAAAGAGGTGTATTGGGTTATTAATTGTCCAAAGTGTTCAGTGATGTCCATAGGGAATATAAACGTGGTATAAACTTTAATTATCACTTCCTTACAAGTTGTATACATTGCAGAGTGACATCATTACTGCCATCCAAGACTTTTCAGGGCCCCTAGAAGCTCTGCTCTTATACCAAAACACCCAATAAAAAATCCACGGCAATTTGAAAAACACGTGAATGTATTAATGCATTGTGCAAGAGATAAGAGCACAGTCACAATCCTTGCCTACAGGAATGATCTAAAGCTTTGATTCAGCAAAGTGCTTAATCAAGCACTTAACATTCAGACAAGCACCAATGCACTTCCTTTGGGGCCTGGCTCCACATCTCAGAAATCCTTCCCCCCTTGCCTTCCCCCCAGACTTTGCTCCTGTGCTCCCATGCTTGTAATCCTCCTGAATCCAGCAGAGGATTTTTAACTAATTGGCTGATCCATCCAGAGGTGGATTCAGCTCGTTTTGGAATGAGGTGGTGCAGACAGTTGAATTCACGTGAGGATGATGGCACCTGCACAGGTATCATGTAGCCCTGGTTTGTGCCTGAGACCTTTTGGTTTTCTGAAATTCTTTTCCCAGGGAATTTTCTGTAAACAAGAGACGTGTTTTTGTAACTACAAATTTGCTTACATTCTTTCCCTAGGAGGGACTTCTTGATGACCCTCTGGTCTGACTAATGTGATTGAAGAGGTTTGTCTTTGATTCACCAATCAAATTGGTCTGTGTAAAATAGTATATATATATAAAAAAAACACATCCCAAAAATAAAGAAGTAATTTTCAGTCTTCTGAAGTCAGAGTTTTTGTGTTGTTGTGGTGTACAACAGTGTTATCATCCCACATTCACACAACATCCAGAGTCCTCCCTCCTCTCCAGAGGTCAGTGTTAGCCCTGTGCTCTACAGCCATGGCCAACACCACCTATTGCCAGATTTTCTGAGGGGACAAACCCCAAACTAGAGATTTTTTTTGCTTTTTTAAGGTTGCAGGAGGATACGATGTCCCTGCTTTGTGCACCATGGTAAGGCACAGGCTGAGGTGAGTGACAGCTTCTAGTTTAGGTCTGGAGGAAGGTGAGGCTGAGAGAGATGGGGTTGTTCAGCCTTGAGAAGAGATGGTTGAGAGAGGATTTCATCCATGTCTACAGGGATCAGGCTCTGCTCTGTGGGCAATTTGTCAAGAGGAACAGGCAGGAGCTGATGCCCAGCAAGATCCACCTGAACAGGAGGCAGAACTTCTTCCCTGTGCAGTGACTGAGCAGACAGATCCCAGGGAGAGGGTGGAGTGTCCCTCACTGGAGATGCTGCAGACCCACCTGGACACACTCCTGTGCCAGGTGCTCTGGGATGGCCCTGCTGGAGCAGGGGGGTTGGATCATGGGATGACCCACTGTGGTCCCCTCCAGCCTGAGCCATTCTGTGAGGCACAGTCTGTGCCCTGGGCAGTGGGGCAATAGTAATACCTGTCTTTCCCATGTTGGTATTTACAAAACATATAAAATTCCAGTCTCTGGGTTGCTCAGTGCAGTTATGACACCTTTGAAGAGGTACAGCACAGTGGGATCTACACTCAGCTGTGACTTCAGCTGCCAACACAAACCTGATCCCCAGTGACAGCCCCAGACATCCCCTACAACATTCTGTCCAGCCAACCCAAAGCCAAACTATTTTTTTTTAGGCACAGACTATTTTCCAAAGACTATTAGCCTGGTTTTGCACCTCACCTTCAAAGTTCACTCTAAAATCTTTTTTTTTTTTTTGTTTTGGCTGTCTAAAAGGAGCCCTGAGTTTAATTTCCCATTCCTTTCCCCTGCCCACTTTGCATGCTCAGTGCTGTTTCCCTCCCATGGGCTGCTGTACCCTCTGAGGAGTTGTTAAAACTGAATGTGTTGTAGTTCTACTTTTGTATGCTAATTGGTGCACTTTTTAATTTTATTTTTGCATATTATTTGAGTTTGTTTCATTGTAAATTAGATTCTAAGGAGCCCCTCTAAACAATTGCTGCTTGCCAGCAGGTCTCAGACAAGCACAAGCTCCTTCAGAGGAAATGTTGATGAAATTCAGTCTGACTTTTGAATCACTGATGCAAAAATCCCACCTTTAAGAACAAAGAAGGGAGGGGAGAGCCTCCATTAATATAAATACCTAATTTCCACTGACATTTACAGGGGTTATGATAGCTTCATGAAAGCAAAATATAACCCAAAGGATTATCCTTAAAATATCTCTACAAGCCCACCAGATGTTTTCTAGTGCTCAAACACTTATAAAAGGCCGTTCTCTTAATACTAAAAATTAACTCAGGGAAACAGGGAGATGATTCAAAAAAGATTTGTTTTCAAAATTATTTCCTCAGACTGATTCATAAAAGAAAGGTTAAAATCCACAGGATTAATTGTTCTGTTCACTCTGGTATCTAACAGTGTCCCTGCCAGCATTAATTTCTTCAAATATACATGGAAGAAATTCTTTCCTTTGGGAGTGGTGAGGGCCTGGCACAGGGTGCCCAGAGAAGCTGTGGCTGCCCCTGGATCCCTGGAAGTGTCCAAGGCCAGGCTGGATGGAGCTTAGAGCAACCTGGGATAGTGGAAGTTGTCCCTGCCCATAGCAGGGGCTTGGAACAAAATTATCTTTTAGGTCCCTTCCAAACCAAACCATTCCAGAATTCTGTGATTCTAAATATTTCAAAGAAATGGTAAAAAAACAAAAACAAAAACAAAAAAACCCAAAAAACCCAAAAAACAACAAAAGAAACCAAAAAAACCCAAAAAAACCCCAAAAAACCCAAAAAACCCCCAAAAAACCAAACAAAACAAAACAAAACAAAACAAACAAACAAACCAAAAAAAAAAAAAAAAAAACCAAACCCAAAAAAAACCCCCAAACCTCAATACAGGATTGGTTGCAATGAAAACTTTATGGTTTTTTAATTGTAACCTCAAAAAAAAAAAATTAAAATGAACTGTTTTGTCATTCCTCTGGAACAGTCTTGGACCGGAGCACATCCTGCAGGGTTAACGGCACAGAGCAGGCTGTGTGCCAGGCTGGATTGCAAAACCAGTCTCAGGTAGGCTAAAACTGGTGCCTAGGCACAGCTCACCTCTGCTAAAACTCCTCAGAAACCCAATGCACACACACACCTGGTATGTGATGAAGTCCCAGCTGCCAGTGAGCCCCTTCTGGATGACGGGTTAATTTAATCTAAATTAGGGAATAAGGGAGAAAATTGCTCAGAAAGCTACACAAAGCAGCAAGCTTCCCAAGTTAGCTTTCCTCTAAGACTCTAGACAATATTAAACGTGTTAAAGGATGAAACTTCCCTCAAAACATGTCCTTCAGCTCCTTAATGGATCCTGAGCCCTCTGCAGGGAGCAGGTTCCAGCCAAGGGGGCTGCCTTCCAGCAGACCTAGCAAGGGCACTGATTTACTCTGACAAGCACTGACATAAAAACAGGGAAAGAACAAACTTTGTGATTCACAGTTACTCCCTTCCCTTCTCCCCCTGTATCCTCCTCTTGGCTTGCTGTATTCCAGCTCTCACACAATGGGGATGGGAAAATTCTCAGCGCTAGTTCCTTACCCTCAGTTTTCCACTTAATTTTAAAGTTCAGTAGAAATCAAAGTCACTGGAGCTTGAAGGAGATGAGATTAAACTAGAAAATATTTTGAGATCCAAGAAACAAGAGCTTGTCTGGGTACCAAAATGTTTTATCAGCCTCCCATGCCAAGCTCTCCATGAAAGCAGCTGAACTGTATCCCTTGCTTTATTCCAGCTTAAGATCTGCTATAGAGGCCGAGGTTCTGGCTCCCAATAAGACAGATGTTTACAGAGAAACTCTTTAAATACTCTCTATATGTACTGGGCACAGTAAATTAAAGAAAAGAACAATTGGCTGAGCAATTATTGAACTCTGCTTGTGTCTGAGGGCTGGTTTTCCAATATGCCAGAGGCTTGTTTCTCTGCAGTGTCCCAGGGAATGTGAGCCTGGGAACAGCTCTGTGGGGACAGGCCAGGGTGGGATTTGGTGTGGGTGGGAGGAACGCAGGTCCTGGTGGGGCTGTTTGGCAGGGGAATTAGGCTTTGCCTGTGAGAGGCTGTTGGCAGCCAGCTCAGTCCTGTAAATCTGACTCAAGTCTCTTGCTCCCTGTGCTATTTTCAGGTCTTGTTCCCTCTCAGAGGGAGGAGCAACTTGAGCCATTTCCAGCCCCTCTATCATTAAGAGATAACTGGCTTTTCCTCAGCTGTTTTCCTTGATCTCCTTTTCCCTTTTCTCCATTAGTAAAACCGTTATGGCCGGAGAGATTCGGGTTTGCAGCATCTCAAAACTGGCTGCAAAGGACAAAATAGTGACTGAAGATCTTATACACTGCAGGACCATGTTTTCCTCTGTAAAAATATTGGATTACCAGAGTAAAAAGACTCTCTGGGATTCAGCAGCCGTACTGACTAGAGCTGAGGACAGAAAAAGGAATGACAAAGCAAACAAGAGTGGAAACTCTTCCAGAGCTGTGCTTACTAACCAAATTTCCTTCCCCTCGGAGGCAAAAGTTCCAACGGATGATTTTCTTTGGTCTCCACCTCCAAGATCAATAGGCAGACTTTAACTAGGTCACAGATGAGGTACCCAAAAAAAGAAAACTGCTTTCTAAGGAATATTTTCTCCTCAGCAAATAATTGGCAATTTCTTTGCCAAAGAGCCTATAGAGACAAAAAGCAGTGCTGCAGGTAAATCAGTCATTTTGACTGCAGAAGAAATGGAAGACCAGCTCAGGTTCTCACCTTTTAATTACACTTTTCCCTAATCCATTAGAGGCAAATCCCAAATAATTCTTTTCATCCAGCTGAACTTCAAATCAGACACATTTCTTCAAGAGAATTTGGTGTTCCTATAGAAATAGAATCAAAACCTTCTGTCACAGGGAGAGGGAGCTGCAACTGTGGAGAGACACAGGAGTTTCTCCCTCTCAATGTAATATTTTCAGTGCTGCTTTTTCCTCCACTTGTTAATTTCCAAACCTGTTATTTGATAAACACTTCCTCTGCCACCACAATGTCCATGGGGTTTTTTATTATGTTCAATATATCATGAGTCCAATTTTCTCTATGGATGCTACAAATAGCCAATTTAAGCCATTATTGTCCTGCCCTGTGTTAATTATCAAATATCTCCAGACCAAACTACTGAAACTGCAGACCCATTGCAAGCTTCTCATTAAAATGAAGTGATGGATAGGATGAAGTAACCTAAAAAAAGCCTTTTTGCTTTTGTTCTACCACAGGTGATAGGGCCAAACATGGTGACCCAGGTTCCAAACAGCAGAGATGAACCCTGAGTCCTCAATGCCACCTTCATCCTCCAGCCAGGCTGGGGTGTGGGATACTCCCATCAGGATGGGGCAGCAAGGAGAAGGGCTTCCACAAGTTTTGAATGATGCATTTCTATCTCCAGCTATGAATAAACCAGATCAATGACAGCAGCATGTTTTATTGGGCCTCCTGTGCAATGAATTGGGAGTGAGACAGGCAGGGAGATGGAGCCGACATGCAGATGAGATTTGTAAGTGAGGACATATTGATTATTTCCATCTCACTTCAGGCAGTAATTCCACACAACGCCTCTTCCCCTGTTTCAGCTCATTATTTATGCCATAAAAACACTATCTCAATGATAATAACAGGCTTCATTTACAAGGCAGAGCATAAAGCATTGATGCTTAAGATTTCAGGAAGTGAGTTAAAGGAAGTGAGAGAGATTTAACAAGTCCAGGAGATGCACAAAACTGCTGAGGCTGATCTTGTGGCTTTTTATGCCCTCCAAAAGGAAGATTGAGAGCAGGTGTTAGATTACCAGGTTTTTTATTAATAACTCCAGGCTTGTATGAGGGCTGATTGATGGCCCAGTCAGCACTTTCCCAGCAAATAAAACTCTCCTCACTTTGTGCCATCAGTAGACTGTCCCTTCTCCAAGAGAAAACATCAGGGGTGCTCCTGATCTCTCAAAGGAGATTCCCCAGGAGATGATCCCATGTGATCCCTGCTGCACAGACAGGATTTATGGCTGTGAACTATCCACAGTGAGGTTTTTTCCTGCATTACAACCACCACCATCATAACCAGACTCATCCAGGGACAGCCTTACCCTTCAGACTACCCAGGGAAATTCCCCCACCAGAATGGGTGCATGATAACACCCAGGCTGCAGCCTACATGATGGAACATCACTCCAGACATCCACAAATGAAGGAAAAAACACCCCATGTTTTAGGGGATATTTCTTCTAATTGTTTTGCCACACCTGTCCTTTGCAGCCATGTTAAAAGAACATCAACCTCAGCCTATTTCCCAAATAGCCCAAGGACAGCTGGGGTCAATGTCCTGTAGGAAAAGCCTCATGCCTTGAGTTCTCTCCCTTAATTGCTAGGGAATGGCCCTTGAGCATTAAAACAGGGCTGGTGTTGGAATGCTAGAAATTTAGATTTAAGATTTTAGTGTATAGTAATACATATGAGTCAAGATGGAGGACTTTGGGTGTTTTCTAAGTCCTTCACCTTCTTCTTCCTTCTTCTTCATGGGTTTAGGTGGTTTTCTGTAACTGGGTGAAAAAGGTCAGCATTGCAGGCCTTAGATGGTCATTATTAGGTCAAAACCATAAATAATACAGGTCCCACGTTAGTATTGAGTAATTATCACTTAAAAGACCTCAGAAAGAGTTAGAAGCTCTCCATTTTACCTTTGTTCTCTAAGAGTTCAGTGTGTGAGCCTGTAAATAGTGTAAATAGATAAGACATAATAAACATTCCAAGTCTGAAGTGGACATCTTAATTTCCCCTGTTATTCATCCTGACCTTGGCAAGAGAAGAACAGAAGCCAAAATGGTCACAGGGGGATTGAAACTGGTGTGTTTCAATCTGTGGAGTTCCCATGTGGGCACAGAGAGCTGGGTACCCAGCCAGGCAGCCCAAAAGCCTTGGCTCAAACTATAGTTAAGGCTGTGCACATGTCCTGTGAGTGAAGACAAAAGGAACAGCAAAAAAAAAAAAAATCCCTCTTAAGGCAGTGAGAAATTGTTGACTAAAGCAGGATCTGTTAAAGCACAGCAGTGGAGTTAAGGTGCCCTAAACCCTGCTCAGCCACTGCCACCTCCACGGGCGGGCAGAGCGTTTGATGAGCGCTGTGGTGCAGCACACAGGTCCTGGTGCTCTGCAGAGGGTGATTGGGGTCTGCTTCCCTCTCTGCTGCCTCACTTATGAGCCTTTAAGTGCTTAATGAACCCAGGTAAGAGGAACAGGGCTGAAATATTTATAGCTACAGCACTGAGCTGAGTGCACATGAGCGATTAGAACAATACCAGACAACATTATTTGCACAGTTACTGCCCAAGTCCTCCCGTACTCCAAGACAAAGCAGCATCAGCATTTTACAGGACAGCAGGTGCATGGATTCAAATTCTCATTGGATTTCTGCTCCTGACAGGACTTTAGGAGTTCTTCTTCCAAAGCACATCAAGGGATGCCCTTTTAACCTGGCTGTTGATAATTAGGAGAGCTAAGAGGATCCCCAGTTGCTCTAGGAGCTCTAACTTGTCCTTGCACATGACTTCAGGACTAAGATTCTCTTCAGATGTTCCTGAAACTTCACTAGTTTCAAGTAAAGTTTCAACCCAGTAGTCTCAGTGCATCCAGGAAAGTGCAGCAGGGGAGGAAGAATTTTCTTAAAAATATTTAGAGCAACATGGAAGAAAAGTATCCCCTCACAGAAACTGTTGATTTGCTCAGGGCAAACCCTGACAGCAGAGGCCAGGCATTGCTGAAGGGAAAGGGATGGCTTTGTCATTTCTCAGGCATGAATGACAACCCTTGTAATGAAGTAAAGATAAAAGCTGTTCCAGAACTTGTCTGGGAACCAGAGATGAGCCCAATCTCAAGTATTCAAGAGGCAAATCTCACATTTCCCCAAAGTCAGGGGAACAGGCAGGAAATACATTATTGATGAAGCCAGGCAGGAACTGCAGCAGGTTATAAATGCAGGTGGTCTTATTTAAAACCTTCCTGAAGATAAGGGATATGAGCAAGGAAACTGAGAAATTCTAGATTTTATTGTGCCCCTGCGAGTCACCTGGGGGCACAACCTGGCCTCTTCTGAGTCCACAAAGTTAATAGGAAACAAAAAAAGCTCATGGCATCTTTGCCCTTCCCTGGTCTCTAAAACACCTCAGGTCAGCGAGGCTCTTCAGGACATGTCACCAACCACACTGCTGGGCAGGACACTGTAATTATTCAGCCTCAGTGAATTTTTAAATAGGAAACCTGTGTGAATGTTATTACAGCACATCAGCTGGAAACCTGCCATCCCCAAAGGCCAAGCACAGCTCGGAGCTAAATTATGAGACTAAGAGCAACGAAAGGAACACCTCCCTGTCAGCTCCTTCCCTTATTGCAGCCTTATGCAAATGGACCAAATAGATCCAGAACTGACCCCAGACACAGAATAAATCCATCTAATAACAGCAAGGAAGGAGGGGGAGGTGAGGGAAGGATCTGGACTAGGGAGGTGTGCACTTATAGAGAAATGTCTGTGGTGCAGTGTGCCTTGAGAATCCTCTTTCTGACCACACCAAACTCTCCTGATTCATTAAATCTCCTCACCTGAAACATGTTTAACTTTTGTGAGTGTCACTGCAATCAGTGGTGAGAGGGGAAAAGTCTCTGGAGAGACCCAGCAGAAATGATAAAGGTTTTACAGCTCTACCCAAAGATATTCCCTTCTCCAGGAGAGAAGATGAGACTCTTGCAAGGGAAATGAGAAGAAAGAAGGGGGAAATGAGGACATTAACAAAATGAATCTTTACCCTCCTGAGCCATCACTCCCCTCTAGACCATCCTGGTTCTGCCCTGCTGCCCCAGCCCTCTGCTCACCCAGAAATGAAAGAGCACAGCCTGCTCTGAAACCTTCCCCGCCTCCTGCCCCTGCACGGAGCTGGAGAATGAAAGAGGTCACTCAAAAAGGCTCCCGGGGACTGAAGTGGCCTTGGTGGTTTTGATGTGGTTTGTGACATCTTTGCTGCCTTTCAGTGGCTGCCGAGGTGCAGCCCCTCCAGTGACTACCAGAGTCTGATTAGGCTGCATTTAACAGCTTCCCAAGGACACCAGGGGCTGGGCATGGGTGGGTTTGTGTGCTGCAGTTTACAGTTCATTGTGATTAATACACACCTACTAAATACAGGAGGACAAGCCAGGGGTCTTTTTTGGTTTCCTCTGCCCCATAATATAGAGCAGCTTTTCATTCTGCTCTAAGAAACAAACTCTTTTCACCTCTGTTAAACACTTGTGTAGCAGCAACTTCTCCTTTCTCCTGCTTCTCTCTTCACTTTTGAAAACAAAACTTTGAGCCATTCTTATATGAGAGCTACAGAAATTAAACTGTTGGGTTTTCCTCTGGCCTCTGATCTCAGCCAAATCACTGAATTAAAGCTAGATACCCCTTCTGCAAAGCAGGGAGCTAAACCACAGTGCTCTTCAGTTCTTACAGGGACTCCACGGAGTGACAGTTACCACAATATTTGTCATCTGCTTTGTTGTTACCCACTGGCACATCCAGCCTTAATTAGACAGGTACAAGTCAGCACATTAACTGCAACACTGCTTCTTTTATTTTGCTTCTCTCCTGCCTGCAACCACAGCCCAGCACTGCAAACCTCCACGTGCAGATTTCTCCTGCAGCATTCCCACTGGAGCCAGGCAATTTGGGTTTAATTAACCTGTTTGGAGTCATTGACATCTCCACACCCTCTAGAGCAAGGGACAGAGGTCACTCAGTGCTGGGCTTTGCTTTTCAAGCAGCAGATGATGAACCTCTTCATTTCTGTGGAATATTTGGTTTGCACAATACTTTAGAAGTGCATCAGGAGTATTTGTGCCAGAAATCCCCCTCACACAACACTCTGAGTGGACACACCAATAAAAACAAAGGTCATGTGCACACAGGCTACATCTCCACAGAAAGATATGGGGTTTTTAAAGATCTTACAAAGTCCCAGTCCTACTCACACAAGTCTCTGAGGTGTCTCTGGGGTTAACAACCTTCCAGGAAGTTCAGGCTCATATTCAGCAACTCAGAATATTTTGGTAGATGACAGTAAAATTTTACTCCCTTGATGCTTGCCGCTTTCTCTTTTTCACATTAAATTCTCCTATCTGTAAATGCTGCTCAGCTCTTATCACCCCAGCAAAGAAAGGCTCCTATCTGCTGCCTGCTGGGCTCTGCTCACCTCCACTCCCAGAGTCCAGCAAACTTCTCTCCACCTCATTTCTATGCAGTGGTGTCAAAGGGGCTCCTGCTCAGAATGACAAACCTGGCCACAAATCACTTGGGAATCTTCTCCACTCAATTTGCTGCAGCTCTGCCTGGCAAACAAGAGGCAGGAGGCACATATACATTACTACTGATTAGTCTGTGTCACCAGTATCAGCAGCCAGGCACTGGGGCTGACCGGAACTTTAAATATTGATAACCAAACTCATCTATCATAGGCCTGGGAGAGTGACAGTTTCAGTGCATAACAGCAAAGGCTTTCTACAATAATCAAATACTCAATAATTCATGAAAATATATCCCTCCCAAATCAAATTGGAAGCTATTTTGTGTAATATATTATTTAAAATTCAATATCATAATGCACACAACTCCTGCTCCCACCACGGAGGACCGTTTCAAAATGTGATTATGTGCGGACTCTATTTAAAAGTGACAATTTTGCTTTTCATTTGTTTAACAGCTTAAATGGAAGAGCTCAACTGGAACTAAGTCATCTGACAATGAAACCAAAGCCGACATAAGCAACTTTGCAAACTTCATGACAGCTAAAAAGGCTGAATCTTCCTCATTGGTAACACAGATGAGATCCCCACTCCCCACTCGCTCACCTTTACAATTTTTTCAGTGTTTAGTGAAAGGAAATATTCTGAAAAACTGCCTGACAAATATTTTCGGTTCTGCTGGTCTGTCACCTTGGACTGGGCAAAAAGCAAAAAAAAAAAACAAAAAACCAAACTTCTGGCACTCCAGGTAACAGGAAACAACTTTGGCTTTGCATCTGTTTGTTCCTGTTGGAAAACCCATTTCTGTCAGGGAAGGCTGCCTGGTGCAAAGTGCCAGGAGGGGGGGGGGTTTGCCCTTGTAAACTGAATGCACTGGAGCATAAAATACAATCAAGATTTGTGACAAAATCCATGGCATGCAGACACCACTCCCTGGTGGTGGCGGGGCAGGGTGAGGTGGCACCATGTGATGGAGGGGACCAAGCTTGTGACATGGGCACAGAGGGAAGGTTGGCAGCCAGGAGCCTCCAGGGCACAGAGCAGCCCTGAGATGGGATAAAACTGCTTTGGGAAGAGGAAAATCTCAACCTGTTTATGGAGCACTCACAGGGAGTGTCTACAAGAGTTTGGAGTTGGGCACCAGCCCTTCAGTCAGGTCAAACACCAGTCTGTCCTTGGCTGTCTGCCACAGGTTAAATCTGTCTGCTTCCCTCAAACAGTGGGGTTTAATGAAAGCAAAATTGAGGCAACAAACTCTCTCCTTTATTTCTTAAAGGCAAAAGATGAACGAATTTTCTCTTCTCATCTGCTGCTCTGTAATGACCACTCCCCACTCCTTTGGACACCTTGGATATTTGATGTCCTTTTGCCTGTTTTATTCCTTTTGCTCTGTACTCCCAAATCAGAACAAAGCCAAGTGTGAGCCCAAACACTGCTCCTTTCCAGTGCCATGGGGGAGCTGACCAGGGCTGTGCCACCCCCAGGTGACAAAACAAAAGCAAACTTGGCAACATCCTCTCACTGCGGCTTGGGAAAGAGGGGGCTCAAGTTCTGGGACAAAGCTGGTGACCATTAGAAGCAACTGTTCCAGCTGGAAAGTTTTGATTCATGCTCTGCTCCCATCCCTGTTTTTCAGGAATTTCTATGTTAATCTATCTCAGCTGAAGGCACTGCTCTCATGCACAGCACAGTGTCAACCAAATTGCGTCCTAGGACCAGTCCTGCCAGTTACTGCAAATATTTTAAGGTGGGTTTTGCACCAGAAATTCTTGTTCCTCCTTCCCTCTCATTATCAGTTTCCTATATACCCCATGAAACATTAGAAATCAAGAATTTAAAATACTTTGGCTTAGCTTTTTTTTTCACTGTTCACCTCATTGGAGGTTCTCAGCCTCACATCAAAGGGGGCTGGTGCTTTGGCACTGAGATTCTGCATCACGTTAGAGCCCAGCACAAATGAGGGCACAGAGAGGTCAAAGCACTCACTTAAAGGTCTGTTTTCAGAGCAGGTAAAGACACTTAATGTGTTAAAGCCAAAGATAAAGAGGTGATGCCATGACAGTGAATGAAGATTCTCAATAGGGACGTGCCAGATGTGAAAAATCCTCTGACAGAGAAAGGCAAAACAGAAATAGTGACTTCAAGTTTTAAAGAACATGTGAATCACCACCTGTTCCAGCAGAGATGAGCTATTCAGTGCTCCCATCTCCCTGTGGATGTTTGACAGCAGCAGTGACTTAATAGTGGGGAAAGACAGGAAATAGCAGGAAAACACAATTCTGTGGAATGGCATTACCAGCTTGAGTCATATTTTGGAGGTCAGAAGTTTCCTAAATATTCAGAAGGTGTAAGATTTTTATCAGTGACCCTCCAGACTGTCTGTGCTCTGACCAACAGCTGCCTCTGAGTTTGCCCTGTGAGCTACCAGCTGAATTCCTGCCACCACACTTGGGAGAGGACCTGAAGCACAGCAACAATCCCACACTTCCAGTGCCATGACCATGAGTGTTTCGTGAAATTTCCATTGCAACACGAAATTGCAGAGGTGTGCATGTGGGTAGAGCCAGGAGAAACACCCATTTTTCTGCAGAGTTCCCAAGACCTAGGAAAAACTCCTAGGAGATGGCAATAAGTAAATATAAAAATAAATTCAGAATTTTGGTCTTTATAGCAAAGTCCCCAAACCACAAGGCTACAGACATGGCAACAACGTGTCTGAAAACCTCCTGTGCCCAAACAAGCTGAAATAACTGGGAGGAGGTGGTGGATGTGGGTACCAATATCCCCCTGGATGATGCAGTCAGTGTGGGTGAGTGGAGAGCCTTGTCTCTGAAGGGCTGACCACAAAGACCTCCCCAAACTGAAACAATCATCTTTAGGGAAAAAAAAAAAAAAAAGAAATGGAATCTGCAGCAAAGTCAGCATGTGAGCTGCTGAAATTCTTCTGTGTGATATGGCTCTATATATGCAGGCATTCACACATGGCTGCATCTCACTTTTAAATGTCTCTCAAGAGTTGTATATTAAACAGAAGAAGGATTTTTTCCAGGAACTAACACAGTTGGCAGCCTTTTGTCTCTATTTTTTTTAGAGTAATTTATGAAAGAAGAAAAGTAGCAGAGTCAATTTAAAAAAAGGCTGTGGCCTGGACTTTGATAGATGAACAGATCTACCAACAAACCCTCTCAGTTTTCACTGAGCACTCCATCTTCTTATCTGCTAATCCTGCTGAGGAGAGAATAAGGAAGGCAGGCAGCTGAATAAAGGAAAGACCAGGATAATGTTTAAACGGGGGAATGATCAGCTGAGGGATCAACCTCCCTGCTTTTTTCCCAGATTCCAGCAGACAACCAGGTGAGCATTTCCTGCTCCCCTTTCAGGAGGGGCTGAGTGAGATGACAGAGATTCCCACTCCAACCTGTTGGAAGAGTCCAAGATAATTCCTTGCAGAGCAGCCTTAGAGCTCCAGGGGAGTGGACCCTCTGACAATCTGGGACATTGTGCCAGGGAGTAATAACAGCTCTAGTTGTAATTTTTGGGAGGTGACAGCAAATAACAGCACTTTTCCCAGCTGGTTGTGCAGACCTGCTGTCAGGCAACGCTGGGTTTGCTGCTAAGGGTGTTGCTTGAAGAGTGCTACATCTGTGCTGATTCCTGGTGAAACTGTCTCAGCCATGAGCAGCTAGAACTTAAAAACATTGGGATTAATGAGGAGAAATGCCATTTCCTATCCAGAAACATAGTGAGGCACTAGGCACTGTTGCCAGATGGACACAAAGAACCACACTCACACTGTCCAGTTGTGAGATGAGAAAAAAGGAAGTTTCTTTTGGGTTTAAATAGGGTTTGGACTTTGACCAGTGATTGGGGGACAAGGTTGACACCTCTCTGGCCCCACTGGTCAAACCAGAAGTCCATCAATTTGTCCTTCCCCAGGGAAGGAATGCATGATTTACAAAAGATCACTCTTTGTTTATGTTACAATGCCTGAGAAAACTCCAGTACAGAATGTAAACATCAAAAGGCTGAAAAATCAGGGCAACAAGGCACTTCCAGGCAAAATTTTAGAGGAGCATTTCAGGTGTAAGGTGAGATTTGTGGGATGGGTTGACACCTGTTGGAGCACGTGGAAAAGGTAACAGTCCTTCCAGTGTTTAGATACCACTCTGGAAGTGATGCCCCCAGACCCAGCTCCATCAGCAGTTCCTGTCTTTCTGTATCCTCAGCAAAGCTCCTGCCCACCACACAACCAGATGTCCTCACACAGATCTTGTGTGATATTTTTAAACACATTTCACATTTCTCTTCTATGTTTAAAATCTAAGTAACTTCCAAGGCTCAGCATTTTTTGTTCAGTGAATGTCTTGGTTTGTGACAAGTGCTATAGGAGGAAGCAACACACTTGTGCTTCAAAATCTGTTCCTGTCCCTCAAGTAGAGCCTTTCTCCTAAACTGGAATTTGTAACCCCATAGTCTTTAATGCAGAAAAACCCTGTAGATATTTGAAAGGAAACAGAAATCAAGTTAAAAAAAACCCAGAATAATCACATTCTCGTGACTTCAAGTACGTTGACTTCAAGTTCTGTTAAAATTCCACCCAAATAGTAACACCAACAGAACACACAACAAAATAAATGCATATGTAATTGGAAAAGGACCTGCTTGATGAGGACCTCCTGTATTTCTGTAGCAACACTGAACATTTCCTTGTCCAGTAAAGCCATTATCACACCACAATAAGATGGAAGAATCTTATGCAAGCCTAGGTGAAAGCAGTTTTAAGAAAAAAAGAAAGAAAAAAAAAAAAGAGTAGTTTATTGAGCAAAACGCATAATGAAAGTGAAAACTAAAATTAAAGGATGCAGTCATTAAAGTATCAAAGGAATCCAGCTCTGCTCCTGCTGTCACTGTGACTGTGCTCCCTAAGCTCACATCTGCAGATCCCATCATGCACGTTTTTTCTAAAGCCCCAGAACCTGGATTTGATGGCACAAGAGTCACATGTCAAATCAAATTTCACCCTCACAGGGAAGGGAAAAAAGCCCAGTTATTTTTAAAAATAAAAAAAATAAAGACTAGTTTATGAAATAAATTATTTTTGAGCCTCCCTAAAAGAGCACTGTCTCCCTCCTGCTGTGCTTGGTAGAGGCAAGAGAATGGCCAGAGCTGTTGTGCTCCCTCCTTTCAGCATCCAGACAGTCCTTGCTCTTTCCCCAAATCCTACCTGAGCTCTGGGATCTGCAGCACAGCTTTCCCTCTTCCTCGCTCTGCACTGCATCATTCCACGAGGCTCCCTGCCTGCATTCCCTCCCTCCCCCGGCTCTGCACGGCTCCTCTGCACTGCAGCAGTGCCTGCACCCAGCCCTGCCAGCACCCAGCCCTGCCAGCACCCAGCACTGCCAGCACCCAGCACTGCCAGCACCCAGCCCTGCAGCCCTTTTCCCTGCTCTGTCCTGCCCCGGAGCCTTCCAGCCTGCCCTGCTCCCCTGTCCATCCCTCAGCCTCCCTCATCTCTGCTCCAGGGCTCCTTTTCCCTGCTCTGTCCTGCCCCAGAGCCTTCCAGCCTGCCCTGCACCCCTGCCAGTCCCCTCAGCCTCCCTCATCTCTGCTCCAGGGCTCAGCTTTTCCACCGCAGCACAAATCCCCCGGCTCTGCCACCTCCCTCCCGTGCTCTGTGGCACAGCCCAACCCTGGAGCATCACAGCTGCCTTTTTCTTCTCTGCTCTCCCCATGCCGCAACACTGCTGGAGCATCCCACAGCTTTTATTGACCATTCTCTTTAACCCACGCCTGTGGTGTTACAAGGATTCCCCTCCTGCCTCAACACACCAATTATCCTTTAGCCAGATCTTTTCCTTCAGCCCCACAGGTTTTACCCCTCCCTCCACCCCTTAAACTCAGCTTTAAAATCTCTGTATTTGTGCAGAAGTTCCCTGCTCAGGGACACCAGAGCACCCTTGGCAAGTACAGGCTGTTGGGAGAGTTGTCCTGGATTTACTAACAGGAGGTCATGCCTAACGAACTTGATTAATTTCTCTGAGGAGGTGACAATGACAAGGGACTGGGCAAGGAAATAAAGCATAATTCAATCGGACTTCAAGAGCCCTTTGATACAGTACCACATAAAAGGCTAATTTATAAGGTTAATATGGATGGCATTGATAGCAAAACACTTATCCATGTAAACATCTTTCTTTTAATTACTCTGCAGAGAAAGTAGGAGGCAAAGCAAACAGTGGCTGATCACAAGAACAGGAAAAGGAAATTATCACAGCAACTTCAGCTGTTTGTGCTCTCATACCCAGGGCTGGTAGGATTTTTCTTCCAGCACCTTCTAAGGTGATTCCCTATAGATGCCTCTCATCCTGGTGACCAAACAGGCTACGTGTGGTGAGGGGACAAAGTCACATCCTTATTGTGCCTCTAGGACAGCTGGCATTGTGTCATTTACAGCTGCATTAATGGGGATTTAATAAAAGGCACCATGTGACAGTAGCTGCTGGTGTTCCAAGCACAGAAGGCTGGGCAGGTACACACAGGGTGTTAAACAAAATCAAAAAACGAAGACAAAAATCAAGATTTAAAAATCAGAACACAGTCTTGGGCTTACCAAAGCAATCCTACCTGTCTGCAGCTGCCCAGGGTGTGCTGCCATCAGCTGCCTTGCTCCGTGGGTATCACAGGGTGAGGGTCACCACAGCAGAGAGGTTTTCTTGCCTTCAACTGCAGCCTGTGCTCTTCTAGGTCATTAAAAGAATATTTAGCAGGATTAAATCGCCCTTCATTCTCAGTAACTATGGAAGAAGAAGATATTTTCCCTTTTCTGGTCCAGCAGAAGGTAGAGGCAGCTACAAAGGTGCTCCATGGAGCCCTGCACCACCACCCAGCTCCTCCTCAAACCAGAGCCTTCAGCCTGGCCACTGCTCCCCTCTGCCAGCACAGCCAGTATTTCCCTCTGTTTTCCCAGCAAAAAAAAAAAGCACATCTGTTTTCTGTAAACGCTGTAAATTAGTTAATGTTTGTAAAGTGCTCTGATGGTGTGAAGTGCTCCATAATTACTACGTATTATCAATATAATTTGGCTGGATTGTGCCGCAGCCGCCTCCTCTCTTCATTTGCAGCTTGGAGAGAGTTTTCTTAGACATCAGCTCTTGGTGCCACCCAGCTCAGAACAGTCCTGACCTGCCTTGAAGAGCCCCAGCAAGGAAATTAACCCCAGCCCTGAGGCACATCCTGGGACCCTTCACCTGCCCTCCTTCAGGAAGCAGAGTAAGAAATATCTCCTGAGGAAGAGGAGCTCGTTGAGAAAGGCTTGTACTCCACAACTCAATGACCCCCAGAACTTGTAACAGCTCCTAAAAGTATCCTAAATATCAGGAAAGCAGCAGCCTGTGCAAGGGATGGGCTCAGAATGTGGGCTAGAAGTGCCTGGTCTGGCAGTTGTTAATAGAGTGACCTGTTCAGGCACTGACAAACCACACTACTCATCTTGATACATCCCATAAAATGAACCAAATATGAGCAACCATGACCTGTTTTTCCCAACTCCCTGCTCCCTAGCACCCTCTTCCAGCAAATCCTGGATTTTTCAGGTCTCAACAAAACAGAGATAAAACACTTCCTAGTTCCAGGCTAAAAGCTGATAGAAAAAATAAATTTTCATATAGGAGAAATAAACTGAATAATAGGCAGCCTAACTCTGCTTAAAAGATACAGAAAGAACTTCAAGTACGTCTTAAAATTCATTGCTTATAGAAAATAGAACCCTAAGGAAAAGAAATGCTAAAACCCACTAAAACGAAAAGATCAGGTTAAAAAAACAGCTACTCCCTGCCTCTCTAAAGGGGCTGCTGCCCATCCCACCTGGATGTAAAGGGCTGATGTGCAGCTGGGAAAAAAATTAGGCAGAAAAAAATCAACAATTTGAAGGTACTTTCTAGTTTTATTCCTAACTCCTGGGACAAGTAATCTAACTTGAGGGCAACAATCCCCACAGATCTGTCAATTTATTAAAGTGAAATGGTGGGAAAAATATTTGGCCTGTGACAAGATGTGTTTAAAATTGCTGAAGTGGGAAAAAGAAAAAAAAAATGTAACCAGAATATCTGTTCTTTATAAAAACAAAAGCTATCAGACTATGAAAAAGGCGTGATTGGAAAGCCAGAAGTTTTGTGGTGTACATAAAATACTTCACAAGGCACTAAATGTGCTGGTTGACCCGACCTTACATCAGGGGTTTTTTACAAGTGTTACCTGAGGAGGAAATTTTCTCCCAAATTCTGTATTTCTGTGTGGTAGGAAACTGTCCCAAATCTCATGAAGAAAGGGAGATAATCCTGTCCAGGTAAGCGTGGACACTGATCTGATCCATCCCATGTTGCCTGGGAAACCCATGTTCAGGAGGAAATATCTGAACTAAGCTGTTCAAAATCATGGAGAAGCAGATTTCCAGTTCACAGTTTACATGTTATGGATTTGTCTCTAAGAGTTTTCGATTTCAGAGGTTTTAACATTTGAACTCTCACTTTCTGAGGCTTCCCTCTGTGCTCTGATGGGATGGATGGGAAGACTGGATTCAAAATGCCAAAATGCAGTAAAATCACACTGATAGCTGAATCTTCTGGTTAAAACTGTAGCTGGTAACAGAGCAGCACTTGAAGGTCCAATGAATGCAAATATAGTGTTCAAATTATTTCAGATAAATTTGAGAATACTCCAGTGTTTATGAAGTTATAATTGTTTATATTATAAATTAATATTTATATATTATATAGTTTATGTAATAAATTATATTATATTATAAGCTATAAATGTTTGTAGTGCCATGCTATGGCCTGGAAGGTCTGTGCTGCTCTCTGGCTTTGCCAAATTCCTCTGGCTAACCTGGACCTTTCCAGTTTCTCTCCCTGTTTTTAGTATCACACGCATGGAGGGGTCTTGGTGCTCTCAAATCTTTCCAAGAGAGACAAGGAATCTAAAACACTTCTGGCATGGGTGTGATTATAAAGCAGCAGAGGGGAAAATGGGTCTATAAAACAGTGGTCCAGATCATCTGCAAGTGCAAATGGGTTTGGGTCTGTTGAGATCAGTGGAGCAACATCAATTTACAGCTTCTGGGGCTCCTGCTTAGTCTGCAGACCTGGGCCAGGAGCTGGGGCACAGCAGCTGCAACAGCTGGATTGCAAATCCTGAAGGAATAGGTTTTGGAGGAAGTTCTTGCTTGTTATGGTGGAGGCAGAAGGAAAGGTATTTTCCTGAGTTTTATATGGTTGGAGGGAGAAAGAGTAGGATGAAGTGTCTGTTTAAAAGGCAGGAGGACTGGGTAGAGGCAGATCCTTTGGTGGGAGTCTGCACCAGACCCCTCTCCTGGTCTCTTCCTTCTTGTCCAGCATTCTCTGTAACTGCTGGTTGAGGCATTTTCCCTCTCAAATACATTCCCTGCTTCTCATTTTACAGTGTGAGAGGGATTGCTTTAAGAAAAACAAAACAACAAAAAAAACAAAAAAAAAAGAAAAAATAAAAGAAAACAGAAAAGAAAACAGAAAAGAAAACAAGAAGTTCCAGATTATAAATGCATCCTATTAGGGTTTCTTTTCCTTTCCTTCCAGACAAAAGCATTTGTGCTTCCAAGCTTGATAGACCTCCTGACCCCGCTGATGTGGGTGGATGGCTCTGCATGTTCTGAGTCATTTGCTTCCTTTTCAAGTGTTACTTTCCCCTTATTTCAATTACCCTCCCTTTATAATTGCCCGGGCTGCTCCAGCGAGCCGGGGAGCTGACAGCCCGCGGGCTGCCCGTGCAATCTGCATCCTGATCTCGTGGGGCAGTGGGCAGAGAGGACGTTTAACAGCACGGGAGGGATTGTTGGAGGATGCTCAGGCTCTGCAGAGGGTTCAGTGCCCAGCCTCGCATGGGCTAAGCTGTGTGTGATTGCTCTGCCTGTCCCTGCAGGGTGATAAAGGAGAGGGGCAGGGATCAGCTCCCCTCATTCCCGCGGAGGGATTGCACCGCTGGCAGCAGCAGGAAACCCCAAAGAGATCAGTGCAGACCCCAAAAGGGGCAAGGTGGTGTGAGGAGGGCAGGAGGGGAAGGGGGACAGCAAGTGATGGTCTGGTTGGGATGCTGAGGGTGACAGGTAATGGGGAGAAATGCTGTGGGGCCAGGGAGGAATCTGCTTCCAATTCAGTTTTGTTCTATGTGGTTTCTGGCAAACAAATAAACACCTAAGAAAAAACAACAACAAAACCCCACAAAACAACAACAACAAAACAACAAAACTAAAAGAACTACAACAACAACAACAAAAACTAAAAGAACTACAACAACAACAAAAAACCCAAACAAAAGTCCCCACAAAACAAAGCAACATTCCCAAAACCCTCAAAACTAAACCAAACAAATACCTAAAAAACGACATAATAAAAAAACCAAAACAACTATAACAACAACAACAAAAAAACCCCAAACAAAAGTCCCCACAAAACAAAGCAACATCCCCAAAATCCTCAAAACTAAACTAAACAAATACCTAAAAAAACAACACAATCAAAAAACCAAAACCAGAACGACCATAAACCCCCACAAAACAACACCCCCAAAATCTTCAAAACACAACCCAAATAAATACCTAAAAAACCAACCAAAAACCCCAACAAACCAAACCAAAACAACAGCCTTCCCCCAAAAAAAACCTCAAAACCAAAACTAAACAAACAAAACCCTCAAACCAAAGAAAACAAAGAAACAAAACAAAAACCAACAACCCACAAAAAACCCCATCAAACAAAAAACCTTCAATACCTTGACTTTTTAAATTCTCGTTTTCATCTCATTCACTACCAAAATTAAATGGTTGGTTTCATACAGGAATTTTGCAAAGTGGCACATTTTTGTTAAATATCAAGCTTTATTTAAAAGAGAGGCAGAGGTTCAGCTTCTGTGTTACAAGTCAAGTTTCCAGAAAAGCTCTGCCCTATCTATTCTAAAAAAATGCTTTATGAGGTAGTTTTCCAAAAGTTAATATTATTTCCGAGGCTTCTTCCTGACTTCAATCCCTGTAAAAGCTCCTTTCATTGAATATCCCATCCCATTACACTGCTAATAATGTGATGCCTATTATTAGCACTTGGGGATATTGGAAAAGTATCTATTCAAAAGGTCCTAAAACCTATCCCCAAACAAAGAGGAGCTGCAGCAGTTCAGAAAAGGCTCAACTGGCTGGTGTTGATTGTAGAGAATGGGATTTTTTATTTTTTTTTAGCCAACTAATTGCACATTTCAAATTTAATCTTGTATTGAAATTCTAGGAGGCAACAGCCTAGAGAGAGGGTATCAAAAGCTTTCCTTTGCAGCAATTCAGGGTCCTGCAGAAGGGGCTGGGATTGCTGCTGCTGCTGCTCTGTGTGCTTGGCACAGGCTCCTGTTGGTTATTCACAAACACAACATCATCTCTTGCATTATTTTATCTTAAATTATTTTATTATTTTATTTATTTATCTCTGTGAAAGACATGAAGCTGCTGGGCTTGAGTGGCTAGAGGATAAAAACACAGGACTATTTTTTCTCTTAATTCATTTAGGGAGTTAAAGGTGGCGCAAATAACTTTGGGTTGTACCAAAAGTGATTTTCCTTTTATTTTTGCTACCTATGTGCACAATTTTTTGCTTGGTTCTGCTCTCCCTGTGCTCAGGCAGCAGGTAAAGGAGCTGTGGCAGTTTTCTCCTGCCACAGATGTTGGCAGGATAAAACTTTGGGAGGAAGGATAGGAGAGAAAAGGAGAAGGGCAAGTGAGAAGAAAACCAGAGCAGCCAGGTAAGTTTGGGTCCATTCTTCTTTTTTTTTTCCAACATTCAAAGATTTCTAAGTAAAATTAGGAGTGGTGAGGAAGGTTATTAAGTAAGTAAAATTAATTTTAATTTGAGTTTTATTGGAGCTACCTCAAGAATAAAAGAACAACATCTCAGACAACTGTACACAGCTAATCAAGGGGACAAGGGAAGCCACAGCTTCCCCAGCCCAGAGGAAATGCCATGATGTGTTGGGTCCTTGGGGCCAAGTATTGTTATTTAGGGAGTATTTTGGTATTTCTATACATATTTTTATTTTTGGGTGCAGCAACAGAGGGCACGGGACTGCTTAAAATTTCCTTTGACCTTTCCAAGCGTTCCTGGAGCTAAAGGTGTGCACAGGAAAGAAACATTAAATTACAGCCATGGCTCAGAACCCTGAAAGGGTCTGGCAGCTGCAGCAAGCAAAGGCAAATAATACCCAGGACTCTCAGAAATGGCCCTGGATCTTCAGACCTTTCTGAAAGCTGAAATACTTCTTTTAATTCAGTATAAACAGGTTAGGCCCAAGTAAGCCCAGCACCATGGGCAAACCTGAAATAAAGACTGATTTATCTCCAGCTATTTGCCTCTTTCAAAACCTGAAGGTTCATACACTGGCAGAGTTATATCTGATCAAATGGTAGATCAGATGAGGGAAAATACCCCCGTATTTCCCTTGATCAGGGAAACTTTGTGTTGTGGCAGGAGTGAAATCTCCTGTAGCACAGGCTCTGTAAAGAATGGATTTCAGCTCTCCTCAAATGCAATGGGAAGGGAAAGTGATTTCCTTGATTTTCTGAGAGCAGAGGAGCTCTTCCCATTTGACACTCACTGAGGGAGGGTAAGAGAGGACACTTGCCTGGGGAAAGGGTCAGTAGTCTGAGGTCTGCAACATTTTGCCTCATTTAAGGATTTTGGAAAAGCCCAACTTGTGAGTGACTGAGACAAAGGCTGAGCAGCTCCCTGTGTCTGCCATGGGGAAACTGCTGATGCCAAACCACAAAATTGCTCTTCTTCTCACCTCTGGCCAGTCAGAGGGCTGGTCCTGCAAACACAAAATTATGAAGCAATTTAGAGTTGTCTCTGTATCTCAGTTTCTCTCCAAGACTCTACTGCCATGCAGGATTTTAATTTTTCAGAGCAGCCCAACCCTGCTCTCGCTCAGTCCCACTCTGAGGATTTTCCAGCCTCACCTGACCCTGGGAAACAGCAACTGGGCTGCCAGCTCGATGTGATTGCACTTCCTGAGCCTTCCCCCACCCCTGCTGCTCCCTTCTGCCCTCCCTTGCCTTCTCAGCCTCCTGCTTCAGCTTTCTCTGGCTTTCACAGTTGTCTTTCTTCAAAATCCAAGATGGGATTGAACTAAAACCTTGAGCTAACAGCAGAGTGCCAGGCTGGCATACATTTCTCTCCCAATTAGGAGGGATGAAAAGCTCAGGGGGAATATTCAGTGGGTCTGTATGGCTGGAATTTACACCAGGAAATCTCCGTGCAGGTCCTCACCCCACGAATTGCTTTGGCTTTGCCTCACCTTTGCTCAAACAGCAGAAACTCATGAAATGCAAAGTCAGAGAGCTTTGAATGCTAAGCTACATGGAATATTTGTTCTTCAACCAGGCAAAACTTTTATATAATCAGGGTTCAGATGCAGGTGTTTGCTAGATTATACTCTCTTTGCTGTGCACACTGTCCTCTGTTCCTAGGGCAGGCAAAACAGAAAGTTTGCTGGCTGAGCAATTCGGAGAGTGCCTAAAACACACTGGAATTAAGAGACATTTTGCTTCACTAAGATCCTCCAAGCTTCCTCTACAGTGCAGTGTCACCAACCAAAACAAAACTGACAGATGAAGAACATGATCATCACTACAAAATGAATTCCTTTCTGGAAGAAAGAATGTCCCCTGAATGTGCACACACTTGCATATATTTGTAGATCACCTGCTGTGTTTTTTGGAGCTTCCACTCACTGCTTTGAAGCCCAAGTTTGGGTTTTCCAGTGCAATAAGAACCACCAAGTTTACCTTCTGCACCTGGAACATGGAGACTCAGAGATATAGAAAAATAACCCTGAGAGCTGCCAAAAGATTTTTTTTTTTTTTTTTTTACTTTTGGAAGGCTTTGCCCTGGCAAATCAGTTCACTGTGTCCCAAAGATAATTAGGGCATCTTATTTAAAACTTATGATCTAATTAGTGGCTTTAATGGTAGTTAATTACACAGAGAGCAACAAAGCAGTTATATTTCCTACCAAGCTTCTTCTAAGTCAAGGTGCAGGTACTTATCTGGGGCCATAAAGGAGAGTGGCTACCACACTTAACATCTAATTATACAAAATTGTCCACAGTAATTATGAGCAATGTGATTTTATTTATCTGGCTTAATTACGGGGGCTCTGCACAGTCTCTGACCTGGCACGGTGACAGGGAGGACAGAGAGAGGGAGAAGTGCCATCCCCAGGGTGAGCACTGTGGTGGAGCTGCAGCCTCCTCATCCTGAGCATAAAGACAGGGCCTGGCCACAACCCAGCAGTGCTGCTGGAGGTTTGAGGACCCTCTGACCCCAGGGATTCAGGGGAGCCAGGATGGTGGAAACTTGTGTGAGGTCAGAGGTGATAAATTCCTTGAAGGTCTGATGTAGCCCTGGTTCCATGCCTGAGGTGTTTTGGTTTTCTGAAATTCTTTTCCCAGGGAATTTTCTGTAAACAGGGGAAATGTTTTTGTAACTGTAACTTTGTTATTCATTCCTTTTCCTAGGAGGGACTTCTTGATGTCCCTCTGGTCTGACCAATGTGATTGAAGAGGTTTGTCTTCTTGTCACCAATCAAATTGGTCTGTGTAAAATAATATAAAAGAAAAACACATCCCAAGAATAAAGGAGTCATTTTCAGACTTCTTAATCTCAGAGACGTGTCATTGTGGTGTAAAACAGCATCAGTCTGTCACCTCTGAGGGGCCAACCCTCTCAGAGAAATGGCTTAAAATTTTTTTGTGAGATGGCTCTTCAGGGGTGTTTTGTAAAGCAAAGGTTTTAATAAAATATAAAATAACAAGCAATGCAGGAACAAAAGAAAAGCTGAGCACAGGGGTCAGAGAAGCCCCTGACACCTTGCTAAGACACCCCACGAAAAGCCCACAGCACCTCTGTGCTTGTCCTTCAGTAAGAAATGATCCAGGAGGGTTCTAGTGACAAACTGCCAATAGGAACAGCTAAAGGGTTTGAGAAACATCCCAAAGACCCAACCAGTGCCCCTGTGCTGGCACCAGACCATTTCAGTGAGTAGGACATGGAAAATTCTAGCTTAACTTCCTTACATGTCCAAAGGTAAAACAAAATGTTTTTCCTTAAACAGAATTACCTGCTTGGGTATGGAAATGCATTACTACTCTTGCTGTAGGACATGAAAGAAATACTCCAAATATTTCAGAAGGCAAAGAGCACGGAAAAAAAGGCTTTATTTTCTAATTCTTAGTACCTTTTATAATGTGTTCCCATGCAGACTGACCATGGTTGGTGAACAGGAACGACACCTCTCTAATGCCATTGGTTAAACCAGAGAAACAGCAAAACATCACCTGGAGAAAGATTGTTTTGAGAAAGGAGAGTTGTTTGCCAAGATTGTTTTGAGAAGAAACTTCCTTGAGAAATTTTCCTTAGAAAAAGTTAGCAGCTGCTGGCAGGCTAAAATCTCTCAGACCCAGAAATATCAGGCCCACATACTACACCATGGATACAGTATGGACAAGGGGATGCCTTTGCTCAGCCCCATGAGATGCTCAGGATTGGTTTTCTCCCATCACAAGGAAGCCACTGTTACCAGTGGGGGTAAAAAGGACAATTCATCCTCTTGTTCAGGAGAAGGGACATTCTATCTCCACCATCCACATCTTCAATCTTTCCCAGATATCATTCCTTGCTAAATACTCTCTAGAAAATTTCAGGGCACCTCCAGAAACTTTTCACTCTCAGAGGCAAGCAGAGCAAGTGTTTTGGCTGACTTTAGATTATTCCTGCTCATCTCCTTAACTTTTAACCTGTGTGTGCATGGAAATAAACCCAGGTCCAGCTTAACCCTTCCCAGGGACTGTCATGACAGAAATCTGCCCTGTGTTGGGATCAATCTCCATTATTTGCAAACTCCACCAGAATGAATAACCACAGTGCTTGAACCCATAAATACAGGAATAGGTTATGATGAGTATGAGTGAAATGTGGTTCCTTGGATTTGTCCTTTTACCTCATTGGACCAGGCAGAAATTTGTTAGTGAGAACTGTCCAAAAATCCTGCCAGCCTGTCACACTTCTTGTGACAATAAAAGTAATGAGTGCTTAAACAGGAGGCTGAGAGATTCTTCAGTTTATATCAGTATCTTCTGTTGCCCAATCTCTGTCCTCTCATTAATTAATTACCCCTGATGAAAGGGGTACTTTTGAGTTGTGAAGTTTAAAATTATAGATAAGATTTACATGCCAGAAAGACAGCTGGCCCTGTGCCCACAGCCTTGAAAAACAGCATTTTCAAATACTTTTACTTCATAAAATTGCAGGCAGCCACATGTACAGCTCTGCTTCTCAACTCATCCCCTCAGGACATTTCCATGTTATAGCAAATCACTTGTTCAGTGGCTCACTAAGATTTTGAATTAGTAGTAAATACATTTTGACCTTATTTTTCTCCTGATAATTGCTCTATTTATAGAGAAGTCACTGGTTGTCATGCTAATTTCTTCCATTTGAGAATTAGATTGGCTCCATCAGAAATAATGTGTGGCATATCCCATTTTAAAAAAGAAAAAAGGCAAAGAAGGAAGCTGTCTCCTTTAAGAGTGGGTTTGCTCTCATTCTGTTTTTAATGAAAGCTAGAAAAAAAAATACTCATTGGTGAAAAAAGCCATGATAGCTTTCACTGACAAGTTAGGTCATTCTCTTTCTTTAGATATCAGTTCCCTGTATTTTATGCCTTTGTTTTCCATAAAGAATTTGAGCATCAGATTGGAGAGGAATGGTCTGTCATAGTGAGATGTTTTATAGTCCTCATATAACACATCAAAATATCTGTGGCCAGATTAAAAAAAAAAAAATAGCCCAACTTTTCAGCATTCAGGGCCAGAGTTCAGAGCTGGACAAGGACAAGATTTTTTTTTTTTTTTTTTTATTATTATTCCTTTTCAGAAATCCAGCCAGTTAGTCTACTTTATTTCCTTTGCTCCCTCCCTGAACTCACGGCACAGGAGTGTTTTGAGATGCCTCAGTGAGGAGTTCTGGACACACAGAGCACATCCCTGATGCTGTTTTACACCACAAGACACAGACTCTGAGATTCAGAAGGCTGAAAATGACTCCTTTATTTTTGGGATGTGTCTCCCTTTTATACTGTTTTACACAGACCAGTTTGATTGGTGAAACAAAGACAAACCTCTTCAATCACATTGGTCAGACCACAGGGACATCAAGGAGAACTTCTTCCTAGGAAAAGGAATGATAACAAAGGTACAGTTTACAAAAACATTTCTCCTGTTTAGAGAAAATTCCCTGGGAAAAGAATTTCAGAAAACCAAAACACTTCAGGCATGGAACCAAGACTACACATCCCCAGTGCTCTGCTCTCCTTTTCCATCACCTGAGCCCACCCCATGCTCTGGGCACCTCTGCCCTGTGGCACTGAATCACAGACAGCTCAGTGGCCTCTGGCAGGGGAGGTGATAGCCTGGTGGCCCCAGCTCCTGTTTCTATTGACACAACAGCTGGGCCAGCCATAAATCCAGGTGGGATTTGTGCTGAGAGCCATCAAGTGGCCCCCGGGGCTGAAGAGGGATGGAGGGACATCGATGTCCCCAGGGCTGTTCACCACCAGCATCACAGGGAGGTGGCTCAGGTTTTGTGGTTCAGCACCACAGAGCAATTAACAGCAGGCAGCCAGCGTTCCAAACCTCTGCTGAAACCGTGGCTGTTTATCAATGTGTCAGCCTGGTGGCAGATTCAAGAAATCTAAATTTACCAGGTGACTGCTTCCCCCACCCCCTTCCTGGCTGCAGCTGGTGGATCTGCAGGACATGCTGCCCTAGCTGGGCATCTGGACCAGGCTGAGGAAGGGAAATGGATGAATGGGATCAGCCCCAGGGTTCAGGGCAGGGGAGGCTTTTTTACACCACAGCTGCTTAATGACTTTTTCAATTGATTTCAGCAGGGCTGCTTTTCGATTACTGATTCCATCCTAGCCACTGGGCAGAAAAATGGGCTTAGGAAAATTATAGACAGCAAAGAGGGCTAAAAAAATAATGCTCAAAACCTCAACAGTTTCCACAATGCAGTGACATTTGTCCAGATATTTTGTGCTGAATTGGGAAAAAAGAGAGAAATGGCAATTCCTCCCACCTCTCAGCCTGTGTTGGGAGGAGAGTGCGCATGTTCTCCTTTGCTTTCAAGCCCCCGTTCATCCATGCTCATTGACCTGCTCCTTGGTTTGGAACCAGCTGCAGAAAGCAGCTGTCATCCCCTGTTACTCTGCCAGCCCTGTTCTTAAGGCAGCCATCAAATCCTGGCACTGACTGAAGGCAATTCAATTAGCTGTGACGGTCAAACAGAAACCCAGGGTCAATTGAAATCCCTTTTTTCCTCCTCCTGACCATCTCCTCTCTATTTTCATCTTGAATCTGGAAGTGCAAAAGTCCATCCCCATTTTGGAAGTTTTTGTGGGGTGAGGATGGGAGAAGGAGGGTGCTTACACAGGAGACCCTTACTACAGTGAGGAAAAGAGGAGAAAAGAAGGGGAATACATAGCAGGGATGGGGGTGTATTTTTCCTCTGTCCTGCTCAGCTCTTGTGCTGCCTCCTTAAGATGGAATGAGCTTGGGAAGTGGTGTCTTGTTGGATGTTGTGATGTGCTTTGGCTAAATTGGACAGTAAAGATGAAATCTCCCTCAGCTCTGCTGCTGCCAAGCACAGTAGCCACTTCAGGCTTTTGTCAGAGCCTTGGACTCATTCCCTGCACAGACAGGAAGGAGGGAAGGTGAGAGGAAGAAAAGGAAGATGAGGAGGTAGAAGCAAGAGCTGGGCCATGGCACAGCTGCACTCACAGCCCCTCTTTGCAGCCAGCCCCCACAGCTCCTCTCCTGTGTGCAGATAGTGGGAAAACTAAAGGTCGAGTTGATAATCCTGATGAATATTTAACAGTTATTGGTTTCATGTCTCCCTCATTGCTGCAGATTGAATGTCTAACACTGGTGACATCTGGAAGGGAGCACACACAACCTGGGCTGGAGCAGGGGGAGCAGGCAGCAGGGCAGGGTGTGAGGACAGTCCCTTGGAGCCTGATGCCACCAGCTCAGCCACCTCCATCTTCCTGCAGAGTCTGGCTGGAGGAGCAGCTGCTTCCAGCACAGACCCATCTGCTTTGGGTCGATGTCTTAAGTTTTATCTTTCATTATTTCAGACTCTGTGCTGCCCAGGGGTGCAGTTCTGAGCTCACACTCAGTGTCACTCAGCTCTGCACACAGCAGGGACACAAAACAAATCCTTCTCCTGCTGCACACCAAGGACAACTTTCAGACCCAAAAGCACAAACAAGGGTGGGCTGAAGAGAGAAAACAAGAAGGATGAGACTTCACAACCTGAAGCTGGAATTGGACAGTTAAACCCCAAAATGCAAATGGACCAAAACTTATAAAAATGTGAGACCTCGTGATCTGTCAGCCATTTTGTGTCCATTTTGTGACCATTTTGGGCGTCCACCTTGGGTGTAGCCCCGGCCAGGCTCCTGTCCTGCCCAAGGTGTATCCTAAAGGCCTTTTAATAAATATCTACTTTATTCTCCAGCTCTGTCCAGTCTCTGTTTCAGGTCAGCCTTCCCAAGGCATCAGGGTCAGAGATGGATCATCCTCAGGGCTCTGGGTGCCTTCATCCCTCTGTGAGTGAATTCCTTTAGAACCACCTGCACACAGGTGAATCAGATGCACCATGGCCAGGACTGGTGGCTTTGGGGTCACTGTGGGCCTTTATTCTCTGGAAGTGCAGGGAATATTTGGCTCAGTGGGTTTATCACAGGGCTGAAGGTGGATTTCTGCCCATGTGGGTTCTTCTGGACTAGTTCCAGGCTGCAGCAAGTCTTAGGGAGATTAAATGAGACTTGTGGTGATATTGTTGCCCTCAGAATCCTTTCAGCCAGTCAGGTGGTTATACCAGAGCAAATGCAAGCTGTGCTTTTAAAGCATTGCTGGCAATTAGGTGAGCTGGATATTTCCTCCCAGTAGCTGGTAAGGAATCATCCATCTTTCCCCAGTGATGCCTTGAGAGGCTGACCTGGAACAGAGGCTAGAGAGAGTTAAAGGAATAAAGTAGGTATTTATTAAAAGGCCTTCAAAGGATGCACCTTGAGCAAGGTCCCAGCTGTGGTTCTATCTAAGATGGACCCAAAATGGATGCAAGATGGACAACTGGTCACGAGTTTTCACACTTATGTAAGTTTTTGGTCCATTTACTTATTTGGGCTAGTTATCTAATTACAGTTTCAGGTTATGCAGCCCCATCCTCAATTCGCTGCTCTCCTCAATTTGCTGTTGTTTACACTTTTTGGGCCTGAAGCTGCAACGGTGTCCTTGGGCTGGAAAAGGATTGTTTGGTTTGACTAAACTGTGAAGAGAACTTGCTAACGCTTTATATGAAGTTCAGAGTCACACACTAAGGCAGAACAGAATCTGAAAAATATGAAAGCTAAAACCTAAGGCACCACCAGCAGATGAATACTTAAAATATTGTGGGAGTTTTTCAGTTTTCCATGCACTGATTCATCATGATCAGTACAAAACTCTGGGTGCCCTGAGAAAGAGGAACATGGTTTGTATATTTTCATTAGGCAATTTCAACTCTGGGACTGTGCAGCACAAGGCCTTGATATCATTCTCACTTCATGGAGACCGTGTAGGAAGGATTTTGCTGGGCTCTGGAAGTGGCTGGCAGTAATGGATCTCCATGTGGAAGAGCTAATGACCTTGAATAAGAAATGAATCACAGTGACAAAGGGAGGAGAATCCAGCTCCACGCTCAGTGCTTTGCATGACCCAAGTCTTTGTGCAGCAGATGAGAAATGCCAAGGTAGTGGCCTGGCAATACATCACCCCCACTTCAGTGCTGGAGTGGTCAGTCCTGCTCTGGGCAGGGCAGCCCAGGGCTTTAGATCCCTAATTCAGCAAACCCTCCAGGATGTTGGTTTTTTTTTTTCTTTTTTGTTTTTTTTTTTCTGAGTATGAACTGGTCTTAAATAACTTTTTTATATTCTTTCTGCAGAAATATGAATTTTGTTCATTTATTTTTCCTTTCAACCTGTGCCTCTAAACACTCAGCTACACCCAGAGCTCTGCGTGCCTCCCTCCTCCCCCTGACCCCGTCCAATTCTTGTCTCCTTCACATTGCAAGGGACGTGTCATTAACGTTTGGCAGTGACTCTTTTCCCTCTCCATTGCTACATTCAATTTTCTTTTTTTCCTTTTGCTGAAATTTTGCTACCATATTTTTCAGGCTATTTTTCAGTGTGGAAGTTGGAAGAAAACCAGGCTCAGCTGGAATTCAGGGCTGACTCTATGTGTGAATTTAAGAGGTGCCAGCATTGGGGTAGTGTATCATGCTCCCACACAGCCTGACACAAACAGGGTAAGCCTCAGTGGCAGTTGAGGACTCACTCAAATATTGTTTAAAGTCCTCAACAAGAAAAAAAAAAAGGAAAGGAAAGGAAGACTGATGGTTTTAACTTCAACGGGAAATAATCTTCTGTCAATATTTCAACAGGTTGCTCAGAAGACACACTAAAAACTTGGATTGCTCCAGAAAGGCAGCACATTCCCTGCTCAGCAGCTAATGACCTCCCCTGGTGTTGAGGCAGAAATCTCAGGGAGGTGCAAGGCAGATGCCGTAGCCATAAAATAGTATACAGCAGTAAAACTGTTGAAAATCTGTAGAAAATCTGAAGCTTACATATGAAATTATGACTAATATTGTATTTTCTGAAAGAGAAGGGAGCAGGAACTCTTTGGGATTGGTCTACAAATGGGTATCAGCAATGTTTCCCATTGAAATGTTGCTCATTGAGCATTTTAGGAGCATAAAACTGGAGAGTAACTCCTAGGTCAGCAAATAAATCTCATGTTCCAGCCTGTCTGTGATCACCCCAATATCCAGCTCTGTCACTCCCAAAAAAGCTCCACTGACCACCTCAATTCTCAAGTGCTGCTCCTGCTCTGAGCAGATAAGCAAATAGTTTACAATTAGAAGTCTGTCAAATATTAAAGCATAATTAAAAGGACAGAAAGAGGGGAAAAGCCCTTTTGCCCACGAAACTTTGCAAGAACAAAGTCACTGAAGTGCTTGTGGTACTTTAACTTTCTTGGCATTTACTTGAGACAAAGGCAAAAACTACCACTCAGTGAGTGTTCACAGAGTAACAGTAAAATAGGTCAGAAACGCAACTGGAACAAATGTGTTTGAATAAAAGAAAGCCAAGCAAACATCTCAGGTACTGGAACTGTGCAAACACAGCAAATAACATAAAGTTTTCCCTCAGGAGAAGAACAATATGCAGAAACCTTGATGCTTTTGTTCACTTAGTGCAGGGCCCAGCAGAGAGTGGGAATGGCTGTGTCCTGCTGTTAAACACCTTTTAATTCCTGAGGGAATCAAGTTCTGTGCTGTGTGTGCACCTGGAGGGGACAGCAGGGAGGCAGTGAGGGTATTTGTCCTGTACAAGTTGGAGCAGCCTCGTGGCAGCTCAGGACTGGGCTGTGATAAGGATTTCTCCAGGGAGCCATGGATTATTGGGTTAGAGTTAGGGTTAGGATTACTGAGGTGTGTTTGGTGATAGGTGGAGCTCTGCTGTCACCACCCATTAAAAACCGAGGAAATCCCATCTATTATGTCAAGGGAATGACTTCTCATGAGGGTCTGGCTTGTGTCCTTGACACTGCTTCAGTCTCCAAAGGCCACATCCAGGTGAGGAATGGGCATCTCCCACTGTGGTCAAACCAGCCTCGTGTCCACACAAATGTGAGTGTTGGTGCAAGGTGAGCCCGCAGCTATGGAGGCAGCAGGCTTTTGTGTCTGGGAACCCAGGAAAATCCCCCTTGTCCCTGCATTCTGGATTGCTTCTTTTGTTCTGAAAGAGGCTCCATGTGCCCTTCACAGAATCACAGAGTGGTCTGGGCTGGAAGGGACCTCAAAAAACATCTCATCCCACCCCCTGCCATGGGCAGGGACACCTTCCACTGTCCCAGGGTGCTCCAAGACCTGTCCAACCTGGCCTTGGACACTTCCAGGGATGAGACAGCCACAGCTTCTCTGGCCAGCACCTCACCACCTCACAGAGAAGCATTTCTGCCTAATATCCCATCTAAACTTATCTTCTCTCAGTCTGAAGCCATTTCCCCTTGTCCTTCCTGTACCCCACCCTCACTGCTGGATCTACTCAAGGGGTTTGAAGGCCAAACCATCACAATGATCTTTGCAAGCACCTTGCAGTTCTATGTCACACATTAAAATAATAATAAAAAAAAAAAAGTACCCCAAATTCGATTTTTTTTCTCCTTTTGTCCTCCAGTGGGTGGCCCCAGGAGCTGCTGGCCCTGCCTGGGAGGAGCAGAGTAGCCGAGGGGCTCCCACTGAATCCTTGTCCCCAGCTCCCTCCGTGCTCACTGCCTTTCACTTATTGAATTAGAATAAATTGGAACTTTCATAAAAGGGTTATACAAATCATTATCTCAAGTTAGCAGATGCGGGCTCACCAGGGTAGAGCTCTGTTAATAACTCCTTTGGATTAGGGCTGATTGGTACAATTTGAAACTTGTTTCTCTCAGCTTGATCAGTCTCGTTGTAACTGTGGCAATTATCCCATTTCACTTTCAATAGCTCAGCGCAGAGGAATTGCTGCCTCAAATCCATCCCTCTGTAATGAATCTGGTGTGATATGTTCAGTCCTCTGGACAAATACACCCTTAACTCCCCCCTACTCTGAAATAAGCCTTAAAAAAAAATAAATCCTGTGTCCAAATGACACACAGGAATGTGACTTTTAGGGAGTGAGATGCTGAGTGTCTGTGTAAACATCATTGAGGTATTTGGCCACAAAAAGCCTCTCTTCATTCTTACAGCATCATTTGCACTTTTTGGCAGTCTTCCTGCCTGGGAAATTAGATTAAAAAACAGTGGTTTATCCAAGCATTGAAGCTGCTTGAATAGATTCTGATGAATGTGTTACATGCTGAATTTGTGGGGTTCTGTTAAATAACTCATCTGGTGATATTTTTCTTTATTTTTTTTTTTTCTCCAGGAGTCATTAATAAATGATTTAATGAGGGAGCACAGAATTCTCACAATAATATATTTGACAAGTATTTGCTTTCAGTCCTTTATTTCACTCCAACAACAAGGCTGGGTCTCAGTTTAACAGACTCATGAAGAATACACTTAATTTTGACAATAACTCCACACTAATTTCTTTTTAGAAAGACATCTGAACAAGTGTTTGCTTTAAGCCCACCTTTAGATCTTACCTGAGATACCTTGCTGGACCACAGGATTTAGCAATGAGGTGAACCTTGTGCTTAAATCATTGCAGTGATGGTTTCCTTGCAGTTACCAGTTCTGCTGTTGCCTCTTTATAACCTTCCCATGTGTATTAGGAGCACAAATTGCAAATGATTTCCATGTTTCCTGGGACCAGGAGCTGCACAAGTGTCTCTGAACCATCCCCAGCTCACAAGCTCTAGAAATGTTCCCTTTGTTTCCAACCATTGTTTGGTCTTTCTGCTGGTAAAAAATTCTTTAAGCCAGGACTGTTGCTCACTTCTTGTTCACACAGCACCTCATTCCATGTTTTATGAAGCCAATAAAACGTTAGAAATTTAAATACATGGACTGATTTGTCTCCCACTTCCAGCACCAAAGCTGTGCGTCACTGATTCCCACAGAACCGTGCCAGTGAAAGCAACACTGTGATCCCACCCAGCTTTCATTCCTAACCATGAGAATTCAATTTTGAATTCAGATCCAGTGCACATCTGCTTCTTGAAATTGTTTGAGGATGCAGCTTAAATAAATGCTGGTGTCCCAAAGTTTTGGAGGAGCATCCAATCCCTTCTCCCTGCTCTTGCCAGCTGCCTCCTGCTCAGCTTGGAGTGCTCAGCCTCTTGCAGGGGCTTGGACAGCTCTGAATCACACTGCTTCCAATATGTTTCTACTAAAAATAATAGTAGTAATTAATGCTCTTAGTCTTAGTGCTGCCATCTGCCTTGGTGCCAGCCACAATGGCTTTTTCCCTCTGAATTCCCCACAGTGGGAAGAAGGAGGAAAGCAAGGGAAGAAGCAGATGCTTGGGCTTTTCCCAGCACCTCCGTTTCAGCTGGTAGGGATTCTCCTGATGGGCACAGGGAGAAGGGAGGGTTGTCTGGTCTTCAGAGACAGCAAGAGGCACTGGACATTCTCAGAGCAAAGACAAAATAGATCAAGGAGATGCATGGATAGAAGGAAGGTGGTTACACGTAAGGTGTAACCTCTCCTGAAGGTACAGAGGTAAACAGCCCAGCACCCTTAGGAGATGCTGTCAAGACAGGGAGCTCTACAGTGTATTTTCACTGAATCACAGAAGCATTTAGGCTGGAAAAGGCCTCCAACATCATTGAGTCCAACCTGTGCCCAATCCCCACCTTGTCACCCAGCCCAGAGCCCTGGGTACCATTGGCATTCTTTGGACACCTCCAGGGATGGGGACTCCACCTCCTCCCCAGACAGCCCCCTCCAATGCCTGACGATCCTTTCAAGAGAAGAAATTCCTCCTGTTGTCCACCCTGCCCCTCCCCTGGCCCAGCCTGAGGCTGTTCCCTCTCCTCCTGTCCCTGTTCCCTGGGAGCAGAACCCGACTCCCCCGGCTGTCCCCTCCTGGCAGGGACTTGTGCAGAGCCACAAGGTCCCCCCTGAGCCTCCTTTTCTCCAGGCTGAGCCCCTTTCGCATCTCCTTCAGCCTCTCCTGGTGCTCCAGCCCCTTCCCCAGCTCTGTTCCCTGCCCTGGACATGCTCCAGCCCCTCCATGTCCTTCCTACAGAGAGGGAGCCAGAACTGGACACAGCACTAAGATTTTGAAGGGATTTATCTCCCTACAGACCACACAAGGCAACAGTGAGAAAGGGATGGGTGTTGGAAGTTTGCATTATCTCAGCTCTGGGGATGGGATGGTCAGAGGTGAGTGCAGGAGCCCCTCTCTCCTCTCCACCTCTGGGAAAGTTTCCTTCCCCAGGCCCTGCAGATGTCAGGAGCACACAAGCAAGTTGGGGAATAGAACAGAAGGAAGTGGCAGTGTGTTTCACAAACAGCATCAAAAAAGGTTAACAAACAGCATCAAAAAGGGCATCTGTCACAGTGCATCACCTTCTGTTCCTCCCAGGCTCCTGCCACAGCCTTTTCCTTTGCTTTGCCTATGTCCTCTCATTGCAGAATTTACTGACTGTCCCACTGGAGGGCAAAAGAGCCACTTCAGGTTTGGAGGAGAGGAGGTGTTTATAGAGGAAAAAACAGCCTCACCTGTCTGGGGACACTAACTAAAAGTAAATCCTTACTCCTGGCAGCAAGATTTGGGATTGGGGATGACAAAACTGGCAAACAGCAGCTCTTGAGATAGGGAACTTCTAAAGGCTGTACAAACCTCTTCTCCCTGATCCCTGCTCAGCAAGATGGGGAGACTTTTTTCTCCCATCAGAGGAGAAGAGCTATCACACATCAGCAGCCACATCTCTCCTGCACACTGAATGACACTTCACAAGGCAACCTGTTGATCCCAGTCCTATCTGCCACAAGTGTGCTCTGAGAAGCTTATTTTGACTACAGCAAGGAGAAAACAGTTGTTGAGGGATAGAAAAAAACCCCAAAACTCAATGCATAAGGAAGTGCAGCAGCTCAGGTTTTGACACATCTGGCCTAGAAGGGATATTTTTGATAGTTCAAAATCTGCCTCAGGCTCCCAACCCTCCACAACCCAAACTCTGTTCCCTTGCTGGGCCAGAAGCTTTAACTGCCAAGGTCTGAAAATTGTAGGGTTTGAGCAGTTTTTGTGCATAGGGCTTATGTTCCTTATTTAATTTCTTCCTTGCATCAAGCCCCAGTGTCTTAAATGGAAACACATCTCCAATTCCTTCTTTCCTCTCCCTCCCCAGATGCTGCTGAAGGGATTTAAGGTGAGAGTCTCAGCCCAAGGGCTTTTATTGCATCCCAGAAGTCACCCCCAGCCAGGGTCTCAGGTCACTCACTGAGAAGAAGTAATAGATCTGTAGCTCTTTCATCACTCTTCTTTAGTATTTTTTTTTCTTTTAAAATAAGTTTCTGTATAAAAATCCGGATTAGATAATAAATTTTCTGCTTTTTAATGAAAAAATCAAAAAGAAAAGTTATAAGGAAGGTCAATTATGATTAACACTTCGACATGGAGAAATGACATTATCACAAGCGTTGTATGGAATTGAACAGACATCACCTGGCATTTGCCATCAGGGCTTGGCAGCTCTCCAGACAGGTTACTACTTAGCTTTAAAGGTAGGAAAGTTATTCCAGTTTTAAAGTTTTGCCATGTTCTTTCCACTTTGGAAAAAAAAAAATTGAAGTCAAACTTTGCTGTAAAACAAATTCCCGACAAAAACCACAAAAAACGCCCCCCAAAAACCACAAAACAACAAACCACAAAAAAACGCCCCCCTCAAAACAAAACAAAACAAAACAAAACAAAACAAAACAAAACAAAAAAACCCAAAAAACAAAAACCAAAAAACTAAAAACCAAAAACAAAAACAAAAACGAAAAACAAACAAAAAACCCCACCAAAAATAAAGGCAAAACAACCACATCCCCTGGCTTATTTTTAAAAAGACCAAAAAAGTTTCTGCTCCATCTCAGCTTCAAATTAGGAAATTTTAATTTGTCGATGCTGTCTATATTGGGGTTTAACAACTGATGTTGACCCCTCCAATGTCCCTCTGTCTTTGTACTTAGAAACCCAGGATGAATCATTGAATTGTAGAATCCTGGAATGGTTTGGGTTGGAAGGGACCTTCAAGACCACACAGTGCCACCCCTGCCATGGGCAGGAACACCTCCCACTGCCCCAGGCTGCTCCAAGCCCCAATGTCCAGCCTGGCCTCGGGCACTGCCAGGGATCCAGGGGCAGCCACAGCTTCTCTGGGCACCCTGTGCCAGGGCCTCCCCACCCTCCCAGGGAAGATTATTTTGCTAATATCTAATAAATATCTAATATTTAATCGAAACCTACTCTCAGTTTGAAGCCATTCCCCCTTGTTCTGTCCCCTCACACCTCTAAATAGTTCACAGGCATCTTGAACCAGCCCAATATTCCTTCCCTTCAAACCTAGCTCCATCTCCCCTCCTTCCCCTGCCACGGCCCTGGAACAAGAGAAAGTGTAAACAAACACAACAACCTCCAAAGTATTTCAATAACAAAATAACTAAAGCAATTCTCCGAGGGGCTGGTAAATAGCAGCCAAGCTATCAGAGCCCAGAGGGGGAAAAGTTCAGCTGAAACTAGTTACAAAACCTCCAGATGCGGTGTGACAAACTCCAGCCTGCTCCTGCTCTTGCTCCCGTTGCCATTTTCCCTCAGAATGACAGTTTTCAATTACTGGGCTGTAGCTAAAAGCAAATTGTGCACTTCAGCAGCTGGAGTTCTCTCTCCTGATTTTCAGACGTGGCTGGGTAAAATGTACGGGGGCAATGGAAATGACTTTCTGTGCACAGCTAACTGAGCAAGGACATGCCCAGAGACTGTCAGGAGCAGGAGAAAGTCAAAAGGAACTGCAGGCAGGGAGGGGGGATTGATCCCAGCCCCCTCAGCCCCCACATCTCCCCCAGCAAGGAGACTACAGCTGTATGTGCTGCAGGAGCAGACCTGTGTCAACCTGCCTGCCTAAACTTTAAACATGACTTAGATTACTTTTTCCCTCAAATGACTGATTCTCTAAATAGTCTGAGATCTGGATCACGTTATCCTCATTCTTACACAGGTAATAAACCTCCCCTTTCCCCCATTAAAGTGTCCCATTAGAGCACAACCTGGATTTCTGGATTTGAGGATATACTTGGGTTCAA
>JANPWX010000103.1:1274400-1337736 GCA_024734555.1 Trochalopteron elliotii
GCCCATGCTTGGTGCAAGGCTTGCACTTCCAGCTTGGCATCGACTTCCAACTTCGCTCTCTGGAGCTCAAAATTTCTCTTTTCCTATGGCATGGCCAAGGCTGCCTTTCCCTGATGTGCTCCAACAGCCAGCCCTGCCAGCACCGACCTGTCAATGGGGCAGCTTGTACCTCCTCTCACTCACTCATTAGTCTTGGCTTATGCTGAAACCTTTTGTGGACATTAGCTTTTTTAAGAGGATCTCAGAGCTTTTTACAAATCTTTATTGATTAGGCATCAAAACCTCCATCTGATGTAGATAAGTTTAATGCCATTATCCAGATTTTACGAGGCAGATTTTATTGAAGACAAGAAGAAGGTAACCAGCTTGGTCAAGGTCAGACATCAACGTGTGGTAGGACAGGAAACAGAGCTGGGCTGAGGTGGAGGCACTCTGAGCTCTTCACACATTGTATTTCTGATTATTTTGCTTTTGGATTATTTCATGCAATGTTATAGATTTTGCCGGCAGAACGCCAAGGGTGATATGACCCCAGGGCACCAACGGTGTGTCAGCCACGGCTGCCATGGACCTGGTCCCCTCCACTTCCTTCAAGGTGGGTCCTCAGCTGAGGAATCAAACTGTCACAGAGATGCTGGAAGAAAATCTAACCCTCGCTGGGGAGCTGCTCCAGAGCCTCGCAGAGCTCTCGGAGGGCTGGGCTGTGAATGCTGCGTGAATTTTATGGATGTGGGCATCCATAAAAAGAACCCTGTGGCCTTTTCCCCTCGGGCAGAGCCTTGCCTGGAGGCTGAACCCCCTTTCTGGGTGAATCCCCTTTGTAAATGCCCCTTTCCTGGCAGAAGGGAGCGGTGCAGAGGGAGCCGGTGCCGGTGCGCGGAGCCGCAGCCGCGGAGCGCCCCTGCCCCCGTGAGCCCAGGGCCGGCATCGCTCGGCCCGGCGCTGCCTCCCGCCCTCCTCCAGCCCCCTGCCATACAGAAAAGGGCTCTTTGTGGCAGAGTTTGAGAGGATTCTCCTTTTCTTTCCGCTGTTTTTGATGGCCAGCTCTGGGTGCAGCCCTGGTAGGCGCAGGGGCAGAAGGCTCAGTGTTTTCCACCCCGTGCATCCCTGCCCTACTGTGCTGTGCTCACCAGGCCAGGCAGAGACAATGATTTTCCATTTTTTGATGCTTTCTGCTTTGCTCTTGGCTCAGCACGGTGCCAAGCACACGGTATTTTAATAGTTTAAATTAAGCTCGTGTTTGGAAAAGGTTTTGGGATCCCTTGTAATAGTCAAGGGATAAAATAAGTAATTATTTAGGCAGAGTCTGTGAGAAACTGACCTGGTCTGTGTGGCCTCTGAAGGAGCTCCTGTCACCTAAGCCTCATATTGATCACAGAATCATTGATTCATTTGGATTGGAAAGGACCTTAAAGCCCATCCCATTTCACCCCCTGCCATGGAGAGGGACACCTTCCACTATCCCAGGTTGCTCCCAGTCCTGTCCAGCCTGGCCTTGGACACTGCCAGGGATCCAGGGGCAGCCACAGCTTCTCTGTGCCAGGCTCTGCCCACCCTCACAGGGAAGGATTTCTTCCCAATATTTAATCTAAATCTACCCTTCTTCAGCTGAAGGCCATTCCCCTTGTCCTTGTCCTGTCACTCCATGCCATTGTAAAAAGTCCCTCTCCTGCCCTTTAGGTACTGCAAGGTATCACCATGGTCTCCTCTGTTTTTCCTATTTCTGTGGAAGCCTGGCCATGTCTCATCCCTGACTCACTTGTTTGTTTTTTTTGGTTTTTTTTCCTACGAGTTTATTCTCTCTCCACTAACTTCCAAGAAAACTTCTGAGCTACTTCTTCCCCTATCCCCAGCTGGCCTGAATAGTTAATTTACCAATGCCTGGATACCAGAGGGAGATCCCAGTGTGTGTCAGCTCCCAGGAACTCAGCAGTTGAAGCTTTACAGTTTTGCATCCTTCAGGAGCCAGCCATTGTTCCTGACACCTCACTGTTGCCTGGATTACTGCACACCACGTTGTACATTTTGATGAAGCAAATGATGCAGCATTCTGCCCTGGCAGATCATCCCATCCAGGGAAAAAAAAAAACTGAATGGGTATGATAAAACCAGTGATTTAATAGGATGTCTGCCCTGCTGTTCTCCAGTTTGGGGGATTCATGTAAGTGAGGAGCAGATGGGATCTCCAGGGGGAAATTCTAGTCTTGCATTACTGAAACCAATGTAAATTTAGTACTGTATTTCTAAAGTGTTGTTGAAAAGCAGCCAGGAGTCTGAAACCTATCCAAGGTTTTCACCTCTCTGATTCTGATATATGTATATATATATATTATACATATAACTATATATAAAATAAATTATATGTACACACACTTACTTATTCATATGTTGTTCATGGGTGGGAATGTGAGGTCTCATTCTCATGTGTTTGTGGTTCATCCTGCTTTAAATGATACCTGACTCTCCATTTTACCCTTTTTGAAATTAGAGAGAACATCAAAGTCTTGACCAGCTGCAACTACCAAGGAAATGCTTCCACTGCTCCCGAGAACAGGCTCTGGCAATGCTGTTGTAGCAGCCAAATTTTAATTTGTACCAGCCAAGTTTTAACCTTCCAAGTCCCCAAATCCCTCACGTAATCAAAATGGATAGTGACATTTGTCACTCTTTTGTGCCCAGCTGGCCAACAAAGTGTTGCTCCCAGCTACTGGATCGTCATCCTCCTTCTGCCCCTTGAAGACAGCTGCTCATAAAGAAACCCTTTTCTGCTTCCCTGTCCATATTATACATTTTATCCAGCTCCTGACGGAAGGGAGGAATGCTGAAAACAGAGAATCTTCTCTAGAGATTGCTAGGGTGGCACCCAGCCTGTGGGACAGTCCTGATTTTCATTAAAACCCTCTCAGGCCATCCTGGAGGCAGCAGCTTTCCTCTGGCACACTCTCCATCCCGTCCCTCATGCTCCCTTCCCAGCGGTGCCCTGAATGATGTGAAAGTGCCAGAGCCAAGAGAAATCTTGGCCCCATCCTATCTAATCTGATCAACAGAGCAAGAGTGATAGAAACCCACAAACCCTGCCAGGGAAAAGGTTTTCTTTGGCTGGGGCTGCTGTTTGGCATGATATGGATCTGTGATTAAAAAAAACTAATCAACAGGAACGTCCCTTGGAAATCAAAATGAAGACTGGATGATATAAAAACAGGAGCTGACATGAAACAATCTTCTTTAGCAAGGGGTGTAAGGTCAGCTGACACTCCGTATTGATTTTGGGAAAAGCCCCAGGATGGAAAGCCTTGGTGTCACTACATGCCACCCCCATTCTGGTTGTCAGGAACCTGCACAGCACCAGCACCCTCAAAGCAACAGGGGCCTTTCAACCAGCCCTGGCAAACAGGATTTATGACAGTTGTAGGGCTCTTTTGTTGTTTTTTTTCCCACAGGTAAGAATCACAGGGTGGGTTGTGTTGGAAGGGATCAGGGTGGGTCATCTGTCCCACCTCCCTGCTCAAGGAGAGCAATCCCAGTGCACATGGCATAGGAGTGTGTCCAGAAGGTTCTGGAATATCCCCAGTGAGGGAGACTCTGCAGCCTCTCTGGACAATCTGTTCCAGGGCTCGGTCACTGCACAGGGAAATTCTTCCTCGTGTCCAGGTGGAACTCGTTGGGCATCAATTCCTGCCTGTTCCTCTTGTGCCATGGTTGAGCCCATGGAGCAGAGCCTCAGCCATGGTCTTGCCACCCACTTTGAGTATTAATGAGTATTAAGTATCTCAGCTGTCTCTTCTCGAGGCTGAACAGCCCCAGCTCCTTCAGCCTTTCCTCATAAGGGATGTTCCAGTCCCTCCATAGTCTTCGTAGCCCTCCATAAGATGAAGCCTCCTGTATCTTTTCAGCTGAAGTCATTACAGAAGTGTTAAATGTGATGTGATCACAAATTTGCCAATGTGCAAGTGAGATGCAGTGATCTGGATTGGCAAATGAAAAATCAGCATTTGTCCAACCCCCTCCAAAACCCTTATTTGGATGTTATTCTTCAGGCTCAGCTTAAATGACACTAAGGAGTTAAATCTGGCTTCTTGCTTTGTCCCACCTTGCATCTTGGAACTTTTAATGAAAGTCCACAAAATTTTTTTAAGAAATCAATGTATCCCTATTAAACATCTTGGTTTCAATAAATCAGCATTTTCCAATAGAAAATCTGTCTGCCTATTCTTATTTTATTTTTGATCAGAGTTATATTTCAGAGAAATGTATATTGCAGGGCAGCCTCAGAAACAGGTGAATTACTGTGCTGGCTCAGACCCACAGTTCGATTAGATTCATATTTTGCATCTGACAGTGGAGCAGAGAGGTCATTTAGAATCCATCACCAGAGGCACAGGATGGAGTTTCCTCCTCTGGGTGGATTTCCTTCCCAGCCTGTTCTTCACAGTGACGCAGATGAAGCTTCATGAGCTTGACCATGATCCTGGTCCGAGTGATTTCCCAAATTTGCTTCCTATGGAGAGCAATCCACATTCCTTAACTTCTCTTTTTAAATCCAATCCTCCCAACACCTTCTGAGGTGACACTGATTTACCCCCACGTGTGCTGAGTGCTCCCCACCCAGTGACCCCTGGCTGCCCAGGGACCCTGACTCCACAGATAACCTTTCCTTCCCTGCTTCCCTGGGACTGCCACGACCTTTCTTTTCCTACAGGGAGGAGACAAAAAGGCAGCTGCCTCCTCCCCTTGGATGGAGCTGCTGGCTCGTTCAGCAGATGTCTGGTTGTGTGCCACGGAGAAAATGTCACTGCCTGCTGCCAGCTCCAAGCAGGTGATTAATGCCAGACTGGGGATTTTTCTCATCTACGTTTAGGTCCTTCTGTTCGCTGCTGCCCGGTGAAATGACAACCTGGCCCTGGTGCCTCTGGAGACAAGAGGAAAGCCTGGCACACAATGGACCCTTCAGGTCTCAAATGGGCAGGGTGAAGGTCTTAGCAGGACCCCGGTGAGTTGGAGATGAAGGGATAACTCATCTGGGGCAGCTCCTGCAGCCAGGAGGGCCCATGGACACCACTCTTCCTCTGTTTGCTTTGCCTCATCAGCTACAAATTGGTCATCAGTAAAATGGTGCTACTTATCTGTCCTCGCCCCCCCCAAAGCAGGTGTTTGAGGAGGTGCTGTAGAGTTCCCAAACCACTTAGGATGGAGATGTTGCAGGATGCAAGAGGTGGCTCGAGTATCAAGGTGGGTGTGGGAAAGCCTTTGAGGGGTGGGGAAAAGAGTGCTCTTTGAGAGGTTTGATTTTTATCCCATTAGAAGAGAGAAATGGAGAGGGAAAGGTGAGAGATGAGGGAGGAGTGGGCATGAGAAAGTGGTGCCCTCTTGAACCAAAAGATATCACACAAAGCCTTTGTGGGATCCTAGGGAAGTCTTAGGCTTGTGCAGACCCCCACAGCAGGGTGATTGCCCAGACTCAAACACGGATTTGTCCCTTCAGGGAGTTCCTTTTCAGCCTAAAAGGGTCAAACACAATAGTGTGATGTCTTCTGATAGGAGCAAAGAGATTCTCCTATCACTTTAGAGGCTTTAAAAACCAATGTTTGTTCTAAAATACAGTTTTTAAGCAAGCAAACAGAAGAACTCAGTACCTGACAATCATCCCAAGCACACTTTCAGCCTTTTTTTCAAGTGCTGGGGGTGAAATAAGGAGAAAATCAGCACCTGACTTTCTCTCTTTCCTCTTCCCAGCTCCTCGATGCACTTAACTTTGCTCCACATCCTCCCCATGCTCAGCCTGATTGCCTTCCTCACCACATGAGGGGCTGTTCCTTCAATCTGGCAGCTCCTTTCTGCAAACTGAAGAGTTCCACACTTGCTGCTGGTGGTTTCTGTATTTTTAAATCTCATGACTGGAACGAGAGAAAAGGAAATCAACTTGGCTTTGGCCAAGATCCCAGCCCTGTCACTTTCTGACCTTGAGCCAATCACATGAACTTCTAATGTCAGTATTCCCATCTGTTTAAGCCTCACAAATGCACCATAAGGCAAAATTAATAAATTGTATTGGGATAGCTACACTTACAGTCAGCAGTGTTTCTTCCATGAGTAATCCCATCGAATTGAGTGCACTCACATTGAGCACAGAATTACTCATCAGGAGCAAGGGGCTGAGAATCCAACCTTCAATATTTGTGAAAAGCTTGGGGATTTTTGTGGAAGAAGCTGGAGAAAGAGAAAATCTCTGTGATCCAGGCTGCAAATATGGAGGAATTCTTCCCCCTTAGTGTCAGAAAGGTGAGTAAGAGTCACTCTCTTGTTGTTGCTGACTCTCCTGCACACTGTCCTTGCTCAAAGGAGTTTTTAAGACTTTTCCCATGTCAGATTAAAAGTCTGTAGGAGGAGGAGGAGGGACAGGGACGTGGTGGAATTAGGAAGCCCATGGAGACAGGCTGTGCAACACCACACCTGAGATCTGATTTCTACCTCTGTTGGGCACCTGGAACACCAGGGTCTCTGACAGGCTTTAAAAAACCTTAAATCTCATGGCTGATAAATTAATTCCTAAAGTTCACATCCCAAGTGCTCATTCATGGATACAAATCCCTCAGGACAACATCTCCTGTTGAAATGGTGTTCTGGAGCACACAGGAGAAGTCTGGAGAAGAGTCAGAAGGTGGGGAAGTTATTGGGGTTATAGGAGTTATATGGGTTATATGGGATTTATGGGTTACATGGGCTATAGAGCTTATATAGGCTATAGAATTTATTTGGGCTGTATGGGCTGTAGGGGTTATATGGACTATCGAGGTTATAGGGGTTGTGTGAATTATTTGGGTTATAGGGGTTATATGGGTTATATGGATAATTTTGGCTTTATGGGTTATTTGTGTTTTAAGGGTTATGTAGACTGCAGGGGTTATTTGGGTTATATGGGCTATAAGGGTTATAGGGGCTCTAGAGGTTATGTAGACTACAGGGTTTATTTGGGTTGTGTGGGTTACATGGGCTAAAGGGGTAATATGGGTTATTTGGGTTATACAGGTTATTTGTGTTATAAGGGTTATGTAGACTACAGGGGTTATTTGGGTTGTATAGGTTATATGGGTTATTTGGGTTATTTGGGTTATACAGGTTATTTGTGTTATAAGGGTTATAGAGGCTTTAATGGTTATTTGGGTTACAGGGACTATATGGGTTTCTTCCCCCTGCATGAACTACAGGTCAATTTTGGCTCTGTTCAGAAGTGCAGCTTAGGGTACTTCACCTCTTCATATCACCTGGGCAGTTTCCTTTCCAATTTCCCAAGTCTTCAGACGTGGATGTGTCCCCTCCAAGGAAAGCATTGTCCCATTTCCATGCTGTGGGTCCAGAAGTAACAAAACGAGAAGTGACTTTATGTGCCCACTGTTCTGAGGTTTCAGGCTGTCATTGCTGCCCATTGCTGCTGTCATTGCTTTCTTCCTCAGAGAAATTCAGGAAACTCTTGTTGTTCTTTGCCTCCAAGCTAACAAGCAGCTGGAAATGGCACAGGTTAGTTATGTTTAAAAAGGAAAATGGTTTTCTTTTATTTACTCTGTTTTCTTCTTAATTTGCTCAAGTGACCTTTTCTCCATTTAATGTTGAAAAGGACAAACAGAGCAGCTGATTGACCTGAATATCTTTATTCTTGAGCTGTTGAACCCAGGTGCTCACTCACACACAGTTCAGCTGACTTCTCTGGGATTTCAGCCTATTTGCTTTCACATAAACAAAATAAAAAATAAAAAACCCAAACAAACAACCAAAAAAAAACCAAAAACAAAACCACAAACAAAGCCAGCAAGAGCACTTTTCAATTCTTTACCTTTTCTTTCTTTTGCACTTTCACCATCTGGATGCCCCTGCAAGAGGGTGACAGGCTGGTGTTGACATTTTACCTATGGATGACTAAACCTCCCCCCTTTACTGCAGGAACCCTTTCTTTTCCCTCCCTCCTTTGGCCCTTCTCTATCTCTACAACGCTTTCCTTACCCTGCTGCTCCCATGTGATGATGTTTCCCGGGGCAAAAACATGCAGCTGCTGTTAGAAAACAAGGGAGGAAAGACAATACCTCTGCAAACAGCTTTACATTTCATCCAGCCCTTTGATGATCACTGTGCACTGAACACGTATCTTATGCTGGGCTCCCCACAGCAGCCAACATCTTCTTTCATCTCAGAGAGGGTACAATTCATTTGGTTGTGAACAATTCCAATTGCTCTTCCCAAAGCCTCGTGTTGTGTGTGCAATCCTTAGCAGGAGGGTTTTTTGTTGTTTTTTTGGGTTTTTATTTTTGCCACTGTTCATCCCACTTGCATCCTTCTCTGAGGTCTCTCTTAAATTAATTTCTTGTCATCTTCCCCAGACCTGAGTGACCTCAAAGGAAGATGGGGGAGAGGGGAAATTTTATTCTTTGAACAAACATTGCCCTTTTTCTGCCACGTCCTCAGGCTCTTAAAACATCTCTTTAACAATGCTTGTCCTGGGAGCAGTCCCTGGAGCACCTCCCACTATTAACCTCTTTCCATGCTGGGAATTGGACTTTTTATTACAGCTCTTTGATTTTTATGTCATAGTTTGTTTTCAACCCATGAAAAAACTTTTACCTCTTACCTCAAGGTAACCCACTAAGCTTTCCTTAACATCTCCTTGTGAGTGCTTCTCTCAAAAAATCTTTCGAATACCTAAATAATTCACCTCAGCTTGTCCAGAAATATCCATTATTTTTGCTAAAATTTTGAAATGCATTAAACTTATCACCATGATTTACTGTGGCAGCCTCCATGCTGGTTTGTCCCAAGCATCTGGGGACATTGTAACTCTGTCATTGGTTTTCCTCTTATCTTTTCTTCAATCGAAGCAAGGTTTGCCAGCCTGTAATTCCTTCACCCCCTTTTCCACCTTTATTTAAGGACAGATACAACACTGGCCAGTTTTCAGCCCTCTGGCACGAGTTCTGATTTTAATGAAAAAAGTGACAGGTTTTGTGCTAATAGCTCTACTCCTCTGCTCTCTCATGCCTCCTGAAGCTGTGTCTGGTCCCAGTGACCTATGGAAAATTGATGGTCTCATCCAGGAGCCTTTACATGTGTGAGCAGCCCCATTAACTTCCTCAGCCCCCCTCCAGTTTCAGAGAGCCCAGCTGCAGGGATGAGCCTCTGATCAGGGCTGCTCCCTCCATCTGTCACACTGAGCACGAGTGTTTCCGTGCCATCTTATGCTTCATCAATTGCTGGGTGGGTTTTTTTCCCAGTTTTTCTCCCTTTCCTTGCCATTGTAGGATGATGTTTGGCCAAGGCTTTTTTGTACTATATTGTCTGTAAAATACAGAGAGGTGAGTCAGTCCTTGCATGAACTGTGGGCTTCCAGCACACATCTTTAGCCTCCATTATCTTGCAAGGAGAACTATGAGATGGAGACTTTTCATTCCTCCCTATGGAGACATGTATGGATTTTTGCTTTTTTTTAATAAATATTTTCCAATTATGCTGGTTATGTTTCCTCCTAGGGACTGAGATGGAGGGAATTCAGTGAGCCAGAAAGCAAATGTGATTGCACCCTCAGAGTGAAATGGGAAAGGTATAAAAATACAGGAGAGTGCAAAGCTCTTTAGGTTAAGCAGCATTAGTATAACAGCAGTTCCTGGATATAAAATGTCACAGGTGGACTAAACATTGGAGAAGCATTATGAGAAGGAGTGGAGTAACTCCTGGAATAAGGAAAAGGGGACAGAAATCCAGCTCTCTGTAAGTTGGTGTCCAGTGTGGTTCAGATCAGGGCTCTCTGTGTGACTGCCTGAGAAGATAGAGAACTGGATTTGGTGACACAACAAATTTCTTTCACCTTTTTTGTCCCAATTTTTCTGGCAGTTCAGGAGGGATGATGCCCTCAGTGGCAGCTGATTTGGACCATGGTTAAAGAAGAGCAGCTGGCAGACAGTGCCATGAACTCCTCTGATGTGACAGTCACCTTCTGGGCCATGAAGTGTTCAGCTGGGCTGATTCACCAAGGACAATGATCCCCTCCAGCTCGCAATTTAGGGTGGATGCAGTCAACCCAAAACCTTTGTGTCAAGCCAAGCGCATGGTTTGCCAGCCAGTGGCAGGAAGTCCCTGGAAACAACACCAAGACAGACAGTGAGAAAAGAGAAAATGAGCAGCTGAAGGATGGCACCAGCAGAGAAGCATAAAAAGCATTTCCCCTCTTGCTGATCTTCTTCCTTTTGTCTTGACAGACTGTCAGGAGCTGCTTTGCTCTCCTCTCTGCTTTCTCACATGGCACCTCCAGAGCCACCCCTTGATAAAAGCTTTTTTGGTGGCCATTTATTAATTTTGCTATGGCCTTTAGTAATGTCATCTTGGCTCCAAAGCTTCCTTGAAATACAGTGCTGCAGATTTCCCCAAATATCCCTGGCATGTTATATGGCACCGGGGTAATGCGAACTCTCTTAAAACAGAGACGAAGCAAACAGTGCTAATTTATGCCTTGCTTTTTATTCCCAACATAATTTTGATTTTAATGTCCCATCCTCACCACATCAATATCTTTTCACTACTGGCATGTGGAAACAAAAAGTAAATATTTCATTTTCCTTCCTCTGGCTGAGATGCTCACCCGGAGCTTCGGGGAGTATGCAAATGAGACGTGACTGAGGGATGCTGCTTGGGTGCTTTATGGGACATCAGGGCATGAGGATATTGCCCACGAGCATGAGTGTGAATGGAAAATTAGCTGCACTGGGAAGTGATGTATGATTTAATATAGCCAAGGATATTTACAGTAAAACAACAGCTCACAGAGATACGTTGCAGAAGCGCAGGCTCTGCCTGAAGGATCAGAAAGGTTTATTTATTTAAGATCTAAAAATCAACTGCCCTTCTGCTTTGTTCTGCTGGGTATTCCAGAGCAGGGCAGTGGCCTGTTGCTTTAACTGTGATATATCCCCTCTGCCCACAAAACCCCTGCACACTTCTATCAAAATTCAGGATTTCTCATCATTCCAGCTGTGGGTGGTGTCCAGAAATCTCACACAAGTGGCCACTGAGCATGAGCAAGGCACATTGCCTGGGAGGGGCATTGAATCTGGCCTGGCTGCAGCTGCACAGCTCCTGTGTGCACCAACTTTTTCATCATCCTTTTGACAGACTGACCTAATCCCAGAAACTGTGGTCAAATGTGTGGGGAATCTGAGACCCAGTTGAGATTTTTTTCCATTATACTCTGCCTGTAAGGAGTCTCAAAGCAAAGCTTAGAAGCAGACCCAGGACTGGGCTTAGTCACCTGGAAATGACTTATTGAAAAAACTTGCATCTGTCAGCCAAGATTATTTAAGTCAAAAAGAAAACTCCACTTCAGCTGAAACCTTGTGCCCAAGGGAATCTGCGACACTCACACTCCAGTGGGACAAGGGCTTATGAAGAAGCTCTGGGGACTGTCTCTGAGGCTCAATTTTCCTCCCAAGGAGATGGATTTGGCTTTACTTCAGGAAATCATTTCCTTTATTTTCCACCTATTTATTGTCTTAGTATTTGGAAAAATAGGGCTGTGTCCAAGCTCCAAGTGTTGCTGCTGCTGATGGTTCCACACACAACCAAACTGTTCCTGCTGTCACACAACTCGGAGAATGAGGCTGCTAAGCAAATACAACCTTGAGATTTCCATTTTTGAGAAAGAAGTGAGTTTAAACAGCATGATCTTTTCTATCCCACCCCCATAAACCTGCTGAATGCAGTGGCTTGGGTGTGCAGCCACCAGCCAGGGTGCTGGAGAGACCTGGGGGGTGCCAGGATTGGGGCTGCTGGAGGAGCTCATGGGACCAAGTTTCCTCCTGTTCTTTCCCATCAAGGTTCTGCCCTCCTCTCCCCTCATGCTTTATTACAGATTTTAACACTCCCCAGTGATGTGCATGGTGAAATAAAACCTGAAAGAGCTCAGTACTTGTCACAGGCTGTTTGTGGAGACCCAGGACAGGATTTGTCTCTGTGTTTCCTGTGTATGGTGGGGCATTTAGTGGCAGCACTCAGATCCTGGGGTGATAGATGCCTTGCACATACAGCAGGTAGGTTAAGTTATTAATGTAACAGTGAAAAACATTCACAGATGGGGAAGGCACTGAAGTTTTTCCCCTCGTGGAGGATGTCAGTGAATGCTCGGCAACCCCTTAAAACCAAGGTCCAGGCTTAGAGCCAAGTGCAAAAAAACCCTTTGCACTGACTGTACAACATAAGGGAAGGAAGGGAGCCCATGTTTTCCTCACTTCCACCACTGCTGGACTGCCTGTGTCTTATCCCATCTGATATAATGGCATCCCACACCATCACCCCCCAGCATCTCCCACTGAGGGACAGGGCCAGCAAAGAAAGAAACAACTGGGGGGATCTCAGTGTCTCAGAGGGAGGGCAGTGAGAAAAAAAATCTCTCTGCTCAAGCAACCACAGTCTTGGGAGTGAAGGAGATGTAAAATAAACCTGGCCCTGGTCTGAAGCTGTGGGGAGGAATTGCCTCAGTGCAGCAGGTTTGCTGAGTGAAGTGTGCAGTGCTGGGCTCCCTGCGGTGCTTTTCAGCTCTGTCTGTGCAGCACCAGTGGGACTGAGCACGGGGAGGATGCTGAACCTGCCCCTCACCACAGGGGTGACCCCCGCTTGGCAAATGGGTGGTTTTCCATGATCCCACACAGAGAAAGTGTCAGCTTCTCTCCACAGGAATAAAAAGGAATAAATCAGGGGCTGACAGCAAAGGAATCTGAGCTCTGTGCCAGAGCATCCAGCCACTCTGGAGCTTGCACAGTGGGATTTTGTTGGAACCCTGGAAGCTGACAATTTCAGTCTTTCTGAGCTGAGGGTGCTGACCCTCAAGCAAGCACCACATTTGACTTGAGGCCTTGGAATAGGCTCCCAAGACTGAGTGATAGTACAGGGGTTGTGGGTGTGTAGTTCGAACAGTATTGTGTGATCTCACAGGGTTAGAATTAAGATTTTAGTATATAGTAGTATATGTGAAGCAATAGGGAGGATTCTGGGCATTGTCTAAGTCCTTCTTCTTCACCTTCTTCTTCCTTCTTCTTCATGGGTTTTCTGTAATTGGCAGAAAAAAGGTCTGCATTTTGGGCCTTGACTGATCATTATCGGGTCAGAAATATAAATAATATAGGTGTCACCTCGTTATGGGGTAATTATCACTTAAATAACCTTGGAAAGAGTTAGAAACTCTCCATTTTACCTCATTTCTCTAACTTGCTAGTTAGAGCACATGGCTCATGAGTCTGTAAGTAGATAAGAAACAATAAACATCCAAGTCCAAACTCAAAATCTACGCTTCTCGTGTATTATTCATCCTGACCTCGGCAGAGAAAAAGAAGCCAGAACCATAACAGGATTTGTGCTGGGGTGACTCCCCATTTCAAGCTCCTGGGGCTGGGGAGGAAGAGGCACATGGGGCGTGTGTGGAAAGGGAGAGCCCTGCCCATGTCACAGCACTGCAGTGTCTTCTCTCTGGACCCCACTGTCGCTACAGGACATGAAGGAACTACACTCACCCGTTATTTTGAGAAGTGAGCAGAGAAAAAGAGGGAGTTTATTATGATTTGGGATTTATGTAGGGTTTGGAATTTGTTCAGGGATTGGGGGACGAGAGTAACGCTTCTCTGACCCCAGTGGTCAACTTAGAAGTCCATCAATTTGTCCTTCCCCCTGGAAGGAATGTGTTGTTTACAAAATATCAGTCTTTGTTTTTGTTACAAGCGTGAGAAAACTCTAGTAAAAATGTAAAACAATCAGAAGGCTGAAAAATCAAAACAACACCCCACAGCTTGAGGTCCCAGGGAAGGACCCCATCAGCAGAAGCAGGGCTGCAAACCCTCAGTGCTGATTCTGGAACAAGGCACCCCAGGGGAGGGAGGCTCACAGCTCCCCAGTAGTGAGGAACTGCTTTGTGTCCTTGAATGAATCTCTCTCAACATTGTGGGCAGGGTTGGCTGCTGAAGAGCTTCTGTTCTCACAAATCTCCATTTCTTATCTGAATCTCACTCACTCACATCTTTAGCACTCGGTTCCATGTGCTTTTGTATAAATGCAAATCATAAAAGTTTTAAATTTGCCTCTTTTCTGTTTCATTGATGATACTCTTCACTGCTAATTCGGAGGCACTTCTGGTTGGAGTTGAAGCCTAGGAAAACTTTGATTCCCTTGAAAAATAATAAATATTTCCAGGATGTGTTTATATTGCCTTTTTCATTGCACAAAAGAAAGGAGGGGGCTGTAGAGATGTCAGACAATAATCTCTCTTCAGCACGAAGGCTGAATGGGAAGCTGCTTTTCCTGTTTGCATACAATATATGCTGCTCTTTCATGCAGCTCCTTTAATCAGGTTTTGTGATCAAATCCTGGCCTGTTTTTGCTTAATTCACAGGGCTGGTTTTACACATGCTTTGCAAAGAGAAAATGTCAAATACTTGCAAAGCAGCTGTCGGGGATGTGCTGGCTGTGAGCAGGGCAGGGCAGGGCAGGGCAGGGCAGGGCAGGGCAGGGCAGGGCAGGGNCTGTGAGCAGGGCAGGGCAGGGCAGGGCAGGGCAGGGCAGGGCAGGGCAGGGCAGGGGCATCTCGGTGTGGCCACAACACCATCTCCTGGATGGGGAAAAGGGAGATACTGAGTGGAACAAGAGGAGCAAAAAAGTCACCTTCAAAGCTGCCTGTGGGAGAAACTTGGACTCAGCAGCAGCATCTTGTGGAGCTTCCAGGCAGCTCCTGGCTGCTCCTTCCCACTGGTGGGATGGCTCCAGCCCTCTCTGAGCCCAGCAGAGTCAGGGCTGGGTGTCTGTCAGTGAGAGCAGCTGCCCGGATGTCTTCACACTCCTGCCGTGTAGGGATTGTGCTGGAAGTGAGCAAACACAACAAATAAACCAAATAAACCAGCCCGGGGCGGGGGCTGTGAACTGCCGGGTTATCGGGTGTGAGGTTGCAGCCAGGCCAGCAGATAAACTCCAACAGGGGCAAAACAAGATGTGCACAAACACAAACCAGCTGTGAGCAGCTGGGATCAACGGGAGTGGGGGGGGGGGGGTGGTCCAAAATTTGGGGGAGCATCAGCATGACTGAGGTTGTTGTTAGGATGGTGATGACATAAAGAGTGAGACCATAAAAGTTCAGAAGGCTGCTTTATCATGGCCACATGCTGTCTTTTATACAGTTTTTACAAACCTCAAGGGCAACTTCTAGTTGGTTAACAGCTTTCTTGTTAATTGTTCTATAGGTTAGTAAAAGACATTTTACTTGTCTGTCAAGTCTATCTATTCTCATATTGTTTACATATTTTCTTTACTGATTCTCATGGGACAAATCCTTTGTTATTACAGGTGCACTTATTTTTCGCCCTCAGAATAGATTGTTGTGTTAAAGGAACTTCTCATTCTCAAAACAGCTTCATGTAGGAACTTACAGATACTTGTTAGCTGCACTTAGAAGAAATGACAGGCCAGCTTTTTACCTTATTCCTACATGAGGTCACATCATGGTGATGTGATGCCTCTCTTGGTTCTAAAATTAAGAGCCAGACATGGTTAAGGGATGAAGGGATTCTGATCATTTGTGTGTCATTTATTCCTGGGTATCCAACTGGAAGCTGAAATAAGCTGGAATCACAGTTAGACCAATGGACAGAGGTAAAAAAAATCTTCTGATCTGCCTAAATCCCCAACATTCCCATAAGGGATTTTTTTTTTTTATTTCTCATGGGAAGGACTGAGAGGCTGGAAGGAGCTCTCTGGGGTGGAGTATGGGATGTGCCTTGTAGGAAAATCGTGAGTGGGTTTGTGAAACATCAGAAGTGACAGAAAACTGACTTGTCCCAAAGAAAGGGACAGAACAAACTCCAGCAGCTTGTTCCTACCCTGTGACACTGGGCTATAGAAGAAATATTATTAGATTTGTTGGGTTTTGGAGTTGTTTTACTTGACCCATAATTTCCTGACATTAACTCAAAGTAAAACACCAACAGTCCCTCTATAGCAGTAGAAATTTACCAAACTGAGGAATTTCTTTTCAAACAACATCCTAAAGTAGGACACTCATTGCAGTTTATGAGGATGAGAAAAGCCATCCAGGGAGCCAGAACAGGGAAGCTGCTCCTGTGGCTGATGCCAGCTGGGCTGGGAGAGTGCTGAATTTTATTAGTATTGTTCTGCCATACGTGTCTTCTTTGCTTTTGAACAAGCCTGCTTGCACTATGAGTAAAATGTAAGCAGCATTACTTTCTGGTTTGGATATAATGCCTAAAACCTCTCTGAAGGCTGCCAGAGACTCACATGCTATAAAATGAAGGTTCACATAAAGAGAAAGATAGAGAAATTCAGATATAAGAGTCTGTAAGCATTTTTACATGGAGAAAACCTATTCCTAGCCTGATTGTCTGCCTTCAAACAGATGCTAAATAAAATGGTTTATTTAGGATGATTGATTATAGGAACCTCACTCATACATCCCAAACATATTCCACAATCACATCTTCTTTTCATTTGCAAGGGCTGAAAAGAATTTTCATATCTCTTCTCCCCCTTGTGATTTATCATTTCTGAGGCTAAGCCTGTTATCAACATGGGTTCAGTGCAGAGCTCCCAGAAGCCACACACATTAGCATGTCTTATTAAACCTGGGCTCTGGTTGGAGCTGCAGGAATAGCAATGCTCTTTCTGAAGGAAAAAAGAAATAATAAAGGATCGAATTCTGCATTTATTAGCTCTTCTCCTGTCAAAGATCTCTTTGGGTGTCGACGGGGCTTTCTGCTGCGCTGTCAAGGGCCACGTGGAACAATTTAGGTGGTGTTGATCTCATCAGATTTAATCCCCAGAAAAGTTAGAGACTTATTCTGAGACAGTTGCACTCCGTGTGTAGGAAGTGGAGAGGGCTGTGTTTCATCCCACTCAATGGTGGTGTTTAAGATGGATCAGAAGGATTGTCCCAGAAGTGCCTATCCTTGCAGCTGCTTTTACAGGAGTCCAGCTGCTCAGCCTGGCTTTGAGCTGACCAGGTTTTAGACAGCTAATGTCAAATATGATTAAATTCATCCTTAGAGCTTGACTCAGAGCCCACTGGAATAAACAGGAAATTTTCTGTTGACCCAAGTGAGCCCTGAGCCAGGTTTTGATGCCATGAAAATAGATAAATCCAGAACCTTTTCTCCCTCCAGATCAGGGTGTCAAGATGTTTTTCTTCTCTTGTACCTGTTTGTCCATTGCCTTTGGAATGATGACAAAAAGACACAATAACCTGAATGGGAGACTTGTCAGAGGAAGAGCATCAGGACTGGGACCAAAGGGCCCCATTTCTAAATTAATAAAAGGTTAAATGACAACTTGCTCTGAACCCCATCAAAAGCAACAGAAAGATTCCCAATGGGAGTTGGCTCAGATTTTCTGTTAGGTAACAGAGGTGCTCATTTTACCTTTGCAGATGAATCATGGCTCCTGTGGGTTTGATTTTACAAACCTCCTACAGAGATCAAAGCCAATGTGTCTGAAATGTGTCCTCTGCATGACACCATGTCCCTGTGCCCCAGTGGGACGCAGCTTCCTGCTCATTACAGGGGTCTTTCTTCCAATCCATCCCTAAAAGCAGCTTCAAATGAGGTGATGATTAGAGGTGCTCCTGCTGTCACTTGTACCATCAGAATTGAGTGCCAGGGTCCAATTGCCTTGGTGCCATGGGAATAGTGGAGAGGCTCCAAAGTCCTCTGGGAGGTGACATGAATTTACAGGAGCATTGACACCTGTGCTCACATTGGTCTCTCTTGGATTTTATTTTCATTTTTCTTCCCAAGACAGGAAAATTACAATCTAGCATGGTATCCTAGCTGTAGGTACAGGGAAGGAATTGGTACCAGGAGATGCTGAATGTCTGAGCATTTGTGGTGACTCCATTTGAACAGAAGCCAGGAATACTCTGCTGGCCAACAGCACCCAGTTATCTCCTGAGATCATGATGTATTTGCTGCCTGGAAGTCAACACACATCAGGAAAGACCAAGGATTTCTAGACAGTGGAAAAGAAGCCAGTCATATGTCTCGGAGTGAATCTGGTAAGCCTGACTTCACCCTAACCAGAAATCCATGGAAGTGACCTGTCCCTTGGCAGTAATGACTACCCAGAGGAGGGGGCTGTGGCAGGAAATCCAAGCAGAGGTGGAAGGGATGTGCCTCAGCTGACACCACTGTGAGGGGAGAAAATGGTGGAACAATGCAGGGAGGCACCATTGCTCCATCACTTTTGAAGCTTAGGGTGGCTGATGCAGAAAACATCTATCACTGCAATGACAAGGGAGAAAATGAAGTCTGGGATTAATCCCAGTTTATTCACCTGCCCTTTCCCAGAACAGAAAATCCCTGCAGATGAAGGAGCCAGATGTGTAGGTGTAAATAGAACCTGATCACTCCCTGGGTCTAAACTGCTCCATCTTCACTCAGCACGGGGTGTGCTGGTGCTTTGCTGAAGTCACAGCTGTGGTGGCTTCTATCCCAGAGTGACACAGGGATGGGGATGTCAGGACACTGCTGCCTTCCAGGTGAGTGAACTCCAGACTCACCACACCTCTCCAGATGCCACAATTCCCTGACTGCTCAAATCCCTGCAGAGCAGTGCACACTCTCTGAACAACCCTCCAGCTTCCTGCTGAGGAACATGGGGAGCCTCAAACACTGAGCGAGGTAGGGCACAACCAAGGTGAACAAGCCTGGCTGTCACAGGTTTCTAACTCTCTCCCTGGCCAAGGGCAGGAAGAGGAGCATTTTTGTAGGGCAGCTCCTTCCCCCTGTGTAAATGGGAGCTGCCAAAGATCCTACAGCTGATCAGAGCTCGGGAGCTGCTGACGCACTTTGTTATTGTAATTTCGTGTTCATTGTTTCCCGTGGAGCACAACCACGCTGCCCAATCGCCTGTGGCAGTGAGCAGGTGAAATGAGGCATCAAGGTGAGAGAGAGAACAGAACAGCTACCAAAAAAAAAGAAAAAAAAAAAACAACCCACCAGCTGAAAACACATTAGTGCTTCTATTTTCCCTCCTTTCCCATCCTTTCTATTCATTCCCATCTTCCCCCTACTGCTGTCTGGGCCTTCTGCAAATGTGATGTGAATAGCAAACAGCCCCACAGGCAGCTCTGCTGTTTTGGATACGACTTGTAAGAGGCCCCAGAATATCCTCCACGACCAAGAGAAACTACCTCCATGTCAAAAATTCAGGGGCTGTGTTAGAAACCAGGAAAATCTTGGCAACTGAATAATAAGGATTTAAAAACTGGTCTTCCCATGAACTTGCATCTTGGGTATGGCAGCCAGTGGGGAGTCTCTGGTGTCTGCCAAGAGTAGTAATTACTCCTCTCCCTCAGCAGCCAAATCTTTTCCTATCCCTCCTCTATCCAGCTGCTGCTTTGTCACACAACAGCTGGGAATATATCTTTGCTTACTCTACCCTTCCATCCAAATGGGTAAAGTTTGGTGCTGAGGCACAGAAACAGAGAAATGGGAATATCAGGACACAGATGATTAATCTTACATTTCAAAGGATGCACCTCAGCCCTGAATCTCCTTCTATGCCACAGCACTGTTATAGGGCAGGACATGACAGAAAAGTGGTTCTGTTAACATCTAGTTTGCACATGGGAATGTCTGGAGAAACATCAAGAGGATGCTTCAGCCTTGCCCATGTGTCAGGGGAAGGCTGAGCTTTCTTTTGACCCTTCAGTCCTCTCCTATGACAAGGTGAAATTGCAGGTCTGTCTGGGCTGTTTCTGGAGGACTGGGGGTAGTGCTGCCCTCCTGCTGGGAGTGAAGGTCACCCAGCTGACAACAAACCTGCTCCAAGGGATGAAATCCCTCCTTGAGGGGTGGAATTGCCTGTAAGTTCCCTGTTTTCCTGCCTCAAAACCTGAGATACTGGGAGAGGAGGAGGGTGAGGGAGAAGAGGGGGGCAGGAGCATCAAAAATTTAATCCTCCACGAGAAGTTCAAATGCAAAACCTAAAGGTGTATCACAAACAAAATAAATCTCCCTGAAGCATTTGTTTAATGTTTATCCAGTTCTGAATCCTTTTCTTGGCAAACAGTCTGGCTTCCCTGTGAAGTGAGAAGGGCTGGGACTGCCTGCCAAGTGTTTGAAGGCTTCAGAGCAGCACATGGGAGATGGTATCACCAGGAGGGATGTGAGGCAGGAGCCCATTCCCTGCACCCCGAGTCACAGGTGAGGAATGTTCATGTTCAACCAATGCACAGCGATGGAATCAGGGAACACTTTCATGTGGGTGCATCTTGCATCTGTTCCTTTCTTGAAAGAAAAGCAACCTGGCAACTGTCTGGAGCATCCCTGCTGCTTGCCCCTTGCCATCTGTCTTCATTACTGGTTTATTACTATTATTATTATTATTATTATTATTATTATTATTATTATTATTATTATTATTATTATTATTTCTTCTTCTTCTTCTGTGCAAAGTTGCCACTAAAGTGTGGCTCTAAGATTTAAGTCTCGTTTTTTGGATGACAAAGCCTTTGTGGATCTGAGCCAAGAGCTGCCAACAGGGAATTATCTAATGGATGAAGTTCTTTTGCACTTCTCTAAGCAACAGAGGGACATTGAGTATTTAGATTTGAGGATATAAACAGATAAAAAACAAATCATGTGCACATCTACATTCTATAGACACATGCACTTTAAAATATACATGAAGAGCTGATCTTACAGGTTTTCAAATGAATGTTGAGAATACTCTCTCTCTTTTTTTTTTTTTTTTTTTTTAAGAGAATAAACTTCTTTTAAAAGGGAGGAGAAAGCAAATAAAGGAAAACAGCCCTCTCGTTTTACTGATGTCTGGTTTAGGAGCAGTTATTAGTGACAACATCTCAGGTCAGGATCCTTTACACTTGAATGTCTGAAGGAAAATTAATTTCTGCAGGAAAACACACTAGAAGAAGGGAAGAGAGGAGAAAAGGGACAGATAGGCCAAACCATGGGGGTAAGCTGGGGCTGACTGTTATTTTATCTTTGTCTCCCAGATATTTCAATAATAAGCAATAAATAAGCAATTTTTCTGGGATCACCATTCCCCTTTTCACCCTCATGGCTGTTACTCCTGTTTTTTCCAAGTCTGAGAGTTCTTGCCTCAGGCCACCAGTGTTGAAAAGATCCAGACACTGTCTCCTGTCCTCCTTGTCCTGCTGGTCTTGGCTCTTCTTCCCCCACTCTGGCACTGTCATCCATGACAAAAAAGCACCTGGGACATCACCAATTGTTGGGGCAGGCAGTTTGATGTCCACATTTCTAGGAGCATTTCCTGCTTCTCTTGCAAGCTGCCTGCTTTCCCTGCTGGTGCAGTTGCAAACCCCACCAGGCTCTGAAACAGAATGTGAACCCTTTGCTCAAAGCCCTCAGTGAGCCTCTCAAATAGAGAGAAACCCCTTTGGCAGTGGCAAAGCCCCTCTCCCCTCCCTCCTCCCTTTCACCCTCTCCAGAGCTCCTAATAAGGTCATTAATTCCTAAATCAGGCTCACCAAAGCTGCTGCCACGTGTCCCTGCCACGAGGGAGAAGTGGGCTCAGCAATGGCACTGTTTTACACCACAATGACACAGACTCTGAGATTCAGAAGGCTGAAAATGACTCCTTTATTTTGGGGATGTGTCTCCCTTTTATACTATTCTACACAGACCAATTTGATTGGTGAAACAAAGACAAACCTCTTCAATCACATTGGTCAGACCAGAGGGACATCAAGAAGTCCCTCCTAGGAAAAGGAATGAATAACAAAGGCACAGGTACAAAAACATCTCTCCTGTTTACAGAAAATTTTCTGGGAAAAGAATTTCAGAAAACCAAAAGACCTCAGGTATGGAACCAGGGCTACACAGCAAGGAAAGACAGGACCTGCTCCCTGCCCAGCTGCTCTGAGTGTTGATACAACAGCCTCTGGTGAGGATCCTGCCTGGGGAATGGAAATGGTGTGTTTGCCACTTGTTGAGGAAATTTTCCTCCATGAGGCACCTGCGTTTAGACGTGCATGTGTAAACTTGGTGCTGTTTTCCTCTGCCTTTCCTCCCCTTTCTAACTTGTGTGTGGCAATTACTGCAACCCAGCCTGCAGAGCTGAATCCAGGCCCCTGATTGGAGATCTGGAGCTGATAGCCCTCTTCTTGGCACTCAACCATTTCCTTTGACTTCAAAGCAAGAAACAAAAGATGTTTCAAGGACTTCTATGGAAAATCACCATTAGATATGATGAGGCTTAGGGCTGTTTCCATAGCGATGCAGCCTTTTTACATTGTGATCATTGCTGCAAAATGGAAATGTTCTTTTGTCTCTGAAAGTCTGTTCACTTATTTATATATGTGTGCGTGCGTGTGTGTTTCTTTCAGTAACACAAAAATAAGAAAAGGAATTGTATCTCATGGCAGGTTCCCTAAACTGAGTCACCTTCTCACCCTGTGAGTTTTTTGTTAATCCTTTAAACTCTTGCATCAAAGAAAAACTTTGTCATAAAGGTTTGATTTAGGTGAATATTAGTATTTAGGCCATCAGATTAACAGCTTTTTAGTGGAGGGTACTAACATCTTGTTCCACCAGAGGACTGGAAATGTGATGAACAGAAGCTGATCTGGTGACCCAAAAGAGGAAATCAAGCTTCTCCCTCTGACTGTTCCTATCACCTTTCCATCCCACTGTGCTCAATATCTTCATATCTATTACATCATCCTGTTACTTTGCCACCACTGATCAGAGTTCACCTGAAATCAATGATGCAATCAGAACACCAGGCTCCCCCAAAACTGTGTCACTTTCCTGGAGAGGAAACACTTCTACCTTTATTGGACATGGAGGTGGCTGTTTGGTACTCTAAACTTCAGAGGAAAACATCTGAATTTTCTCTTTCTGCTGACCAAATTATTTTCGGGCAGAGTAAAAGGAGAGCTGGGGGAAGGTGACAAGTGCAGGCTGGAGGATAAAGTGTGTGCAGTTCCCAGCTCCCAGTTTGTGTCTGTGACTGGAAATGTCAGGACGAAATGCCACATCTGGCACAGCATTTGTGTGCACTACTCCACCTCATCTGGCCCATTCCAAACCTTGCTCAGGTTATTCCTGAGACCTGTGTGATGGTGGGAGCTGGGCTGAGCCAGCTCTGTCATGCCAGGGTGTTTCTGTCCTCTGTCCCTGTGCCTGCCTTGCTGTATGGGGCCATGTCCTGACACAGCTCTGAATGGTGTGTAACCAACCCCCAAATACACCCTAGAGCCTTTCCTTCCTCCCAGTATTACCCTCTTGGTCCTCAACACCCTCAGATATCCCCATGCCTTCCACTTGTGATGGTGACTGAGGGATCTGCCCATAAAAGCTGCGGTTTGGCTCCTGCTGCTTCCCCATTTGTTGTTTTATTGTCATTTCGCTGCCAGTTAAAGGGAGTTTTCTTCCCCCTCTCCTCACGCTCCTTTTGCTTGCATAAAACATGATGCTGTATTGTGAACAATGTAGGAATGCATTACATAAATTTCCCTTTGATATCCAGCGTGTTTCCTGCTGTAATGGAATTGGAGCAGAGCAACCTCTCCTCCCCGACATGTCAGATAACTCTCTATCCACTCTCCATTAGGACAAACGTCTGCAAGCCTTTGAAGAGCTAAAACACCATAAAGCAAAAAGAAAATGTTAAGGGTGCTCCAGTGGGTATCACTGGAAATAATTGGCTTGAATTAAGCGGAGGGAAAATTTAGGCCAACTAAGGGGAATAAAAGACCAAAGTCTGTTAGGCTGAGAAGTTGTCTCCAAAGCTGTTAGCCTGGGGAATACGCTCAAAGGAAGATGGTGCAAATTTTAAAAAGCACAATGTATGATTTAGGGAGACAGTCTATAAAGCCAGCTGGTGAAAAATGTATGGCTTTGAGTCATTCTAGGCTAGGCTGAAATGAAGCACTTCAGATCACAACACAGCAAAGAACAGTTTGTTAGGCTGTGTGGGAGATGCTGACCTGCTGAAACTCCCCCACACTGACTTCTCATGCCTTCATCCCTCAGGGACTTGCTCTGTGTGCATTTTTCCCAGAATCATGGAATGGTTTGGGTTGGACGGGACCTTAAAGATCATTTTGTTCCAACCCCCTGCCATGGGCAGGGACACCTTCCACTAGAACAGGTTGCTCAGTGTTCCATCCAGCCTGGCCTTGAACACTTCCAGGAACGGGGCATCCACAACTTCTCTGTGCCTCACCACCCTAAAGAAATTTCTCCTAACATCCAATGCAGTGTCTCTACACACTGGCTGCAGCCCAGGTATTCCAAAGCAGGCCACAAATCCTGCTTGTAGCACCAGGTGAACTGAGGGAAATGAGATACGTCACTGTCTCCCTGGAGTGGCTGCTCACTCCCTCTTGGAAAGCAAAACCCCCTGTCAAGTTGTTTGTTTCAGGCGGAAACCTGAAGGCAAAATTCTGCTCTTTGACTTATGTTCCTTTAACGTTCTCTCCCACGCTGCTCTGGGCTGTGGCATAAAACAGCCTGTTAGATGTCACTGAGATGTGCCTGAGCAGGTTGGCATCCCACATGGTCTGATCCACGCAGATTCCATGAGAGACTGGGAGAAAAGCACTCGAGTGCCACCCACACTTTCTGATGCTGACTAGCAACCGAGGCTGGAAACGCCACAGATACCTTGAGAGAGTGATGGGAGCAAGATGCCTTCTTTCATTTAAAGGCTTCTGCTTTGTTTCTTCTTGCTGCTGCTTTTTGATACAGCAATGGATCATGTTTTGTATGTTAAAATGTATTTTTTTCTTCTCATAAGAAATTAGGAAAGTAATTTTTCTCCTTGGACTATTAGGCTTCCTGACATGATCTTCACAAATCCTTATCTCCATCTGGTGAAGTTCCAGTTCACAGTTCTTACCTCCATATATTTGTCCTGCGTTGCCAACCTCACCTTATGTTTCTCTTAGATTTCTCCTTCTGAAGACAATTCCTAAATCAGGGCTGCAGATTGAGGCTGGAAAATGCAAGGCAGGCTGGGGTCATCTGGGATCGTGCATCACTCCTGACTAGGAGATGGTTGATGGGATGTAACTCTGCATTCTACATTTCTCTCTAATTGTGTGAAATCTTTGATTTTATTCCCAGCTATTCATACGACTGAATTACATCCAAGCTTTCTTCCTGGGACTCTTGTGTCTGGACATTTTGGCCAGTAACTGCATTCATTCATCTCCAGTGTCATGCATCTAAAACTATTAGTACACATGCTCTTTCAAAACTCTCTTGCTCTGGGACTCCTTGTCCCCTCTGCCATCATCAGCACTCAAAAATCCTTCCAGTTTACTGCTTTCATCTTCCCTCCCGGGCTCGTGCTGATCAGATCTTCTCAATGACATGCTAAGTTGTTTTCCTGACAGTGATGCATTATGCTGGACTCCATCAGCCAGGCAACCTTTGGGACCAGTCCTGGGAGTCAGGCAGCCAAGACAGCTCAACTTGTCTCCATCAATCAGGGAGTGAGACTTTATGGGCCTGAATGAGGGCTACAGGTGTAGGCCACTGTCACTGTTTTAAATAAACACGATCAGTTTGCCGAGTGCTAAGCAACTCTTTCTGAGAGCGTGTTGGTAAATGTGTTTATAAAGCATAAGAGTCCAATCCATCAGCCCTCAAAGAGCCTAATCAATATATTCCAATTTGATCTTAGAGAAGTTTCGCCTCTGGGAAGTTTAATTTATTTCGACTCATGGCCATGAAAAAATGAGCAGCCACAGCAGTTTGACAAAATAGAAAAAGCGGATGAGGTTGTATCCAGCACCTGTTCCATTTCAATTTTCCATTTTACCTGAACAAATCACCCCTACGACTTGAATGACCATGAAAACTGATCGAGCGATGGAGAGAGACTGCAGGAAAAGGGAAGAGAGGAGTAAAATATGGAGGTGAATCTAAATTGCAGGACTTCTAAGATGCTTGGTTAGATGCTTGCATTAGAGGGGTCTGTGCAGTGTAATTGGAATGGAATATCTGGAACTTAATGTGCCAAGTAAATGGATTGGTTTGCAATTGCAAAGCTAGTGTCTGACCAGGCTGGTGTGTGGAAGCCTCTTCCTTGCATTTATACAAAACTATTCCTCTATGCTCTTGTAACTGGCATTGAGAACCCTACTGCCCATTTCTCACAATCCCAACTTTAGGAACCAACTCAAACCCCTCCATTAAAATATTACCACAGTGGCCAAACAAAACCATTCTGGAATTCCCCTGAGCCATCCCCAAGTGTGGCTGTATCTGAGCAAATCAAAGGAAGGAATCAGCATCTGAGGAGCACTTCTCCAGAAAAACACCTGCCTGAATATTGTGTTTGTGAATCCTGGGTTTGCACATTCCTGTCTGAAGGTTTCCATGTTTTTTTATTCCAACTGTCCTTTTAGCAGGACTGGCAGGTGAAGCCTTGCTGAGATGATTGAGGGGTATTTCAGGAAATCCAGTGTTTATTAGCAGTGGCTCAGCCCTCTTCTGGAGGTTGAGATCACACTCAAGTGCTCAGGTTAGATCAATGTACAAGAGACTTGGAAGTGTATTTAACAAAAATACCATGTAAAACAAATGGAACATTTCTTTTACTAACCCTCTAAGGAGTTAAGCCAAGATGCTTGACATGCTTGTTGTTTTACAGTGTGGTGGGCTTTTTTTCAATCCTGTTGGTTTCCAGCAGGGATTTTGCTCAGAATGGACCATGAGACTGTGTTATACAGTGATATCCTTGGTTTTTGTTAAAGATGGAGGCTGGAGGAGGACAACAGGTGTCTTCCCATTATCAGAGACAATCATTTTTCTTCCTGAGAACCAACACTGTGTAACCAAGATTTTTTTTTTTTTCTGGCCTTGCCCTGTGTTACTAGAAAGGATGTTGGGGAGAACACTCTATTCAACGCTAATTTGTTAAGAATTGAATGTACTGTCCTCAGAAAATGCAAATCAGTTGTTTATACTGATGCCAGAAAATGTAAAATCAGAAATGAGTATGTTGATTTTCTTTCCTCCAACTGCATTTCATCCTAATGTCTCTGCTTTGATGCTTCTTCCCCAATCTTATTTGATATAGCATCAGACCATCTTTTTTATGTCAAACATTTGCTTCAAAGCTTCTCATAGCCTGTGCTAGTTGTCAAAAAGTTGGAGGCAACATGTTTTAAACATTCAGCAAGCATTCTTCCGAAAAGAAAACCACTATTTCTAATGAGCATTTGAGAGTGTGGTGCATTGCAGAAACTGTTTTTTAAGATCTGTCACAAATGATTTACTTTTATTAGTTTTAATGGCCCTTAGCTACAGCCATGGAATATAAGTGAAAATTAAGATATTTCTCACGAGATAAAAATAGATTTCCATCAGAGATGGTGGGTAATTCCCTCCCCTCACTGATCCCCTCTTTAGTTCTGTTTCTGGATAGACAACCCTTCTCCAAGGAAACAACTTCACAGTGTTATGGCAGGAACAGATTCCTCTCCAAGCCTGAGATCTGCTGATTTCAGAGGCCCTTTTCCTAATCATTCCCAATGCTTTCCATCAACAGCACTGGCACCATTCTCACTGAAGTGATTCCATAGGCTTTGCTGGGATGTGGCCATGGGACATAACCAAGTGTTTCTGCTCAGAACCACAGGTTTGTTTTTTTCTCATGTTGAACTGAAGAGTGAAACCAACATTTATTAATTCCCATGCATAATTTCACTCTCTCCTTCCCCTCCTCCCTGCTGTTCACATCCTCTGTCTCAGATAAAACCACGCTCTTCCTCTTCGTGCTTTGGCCATGTTGTTCTTTCCAGATTTTGTTATTTTTAGAATGTGCTTTTATTGGGATTTTTATCACCTCATTTTGTTCTGTATTCAGTGGAGAAGGAGTGGTATAACTGCACTCACATGGTGAGGGCTCTACCTGGAGACTCCCTGTGTGAGCAAGGCCTTGCCAGGCTTGTTCCAAAGAGGAGCAAAGCTCCAAAGAGACAATGCTTCTGTGAGAGGATCTCTCCCCTCTGTGCCAACCCCCTTGCTTTGTTTCCAGCCATCATACTGTGTCATTCTTATTCAGCAAGAGATTTTTATATCACCTGCAACCCACGAGAGCAAAGCAGCAGTCTGTGGTTCCTACTACAACTCCTCTGCATCAAAGGCTTGTGGACTTACTACAGCTGGAGTTCGTTCTTGGTTTCAGTAATAGAGAAACTCACTGCATTTCTTGTAAAAGTTCCAGGTCCAAAACTTCCTAAATCCCAAGTTCCATCCTAAGTCCCAACTTCCTAAATTCCCATCTGGAATCTTCAGTTTCTATTTTCTTATCTGTAGCTGCTTTAGAGCTCCAGCCTGAATAATGTATCACCACTTGCAGTAAGGAGCTGTGATAACTGTGCAAAGACACCGAACACACTTGATGCCATCAGCTCTTCCTACATGGGAGTCTTTGGATGCAATTTCCAAACTAAAACCATCATTGTTTTTCCCCTTAGGTCCAGTGCAGCATTCTCCATCTGGAATGTGCTCATTGGACTGGGGCTCTCCTGCCTCTTTCATAATCCTCAGTAATTAGGCTTTTACAGCTAGAACATAATTGATAACTTTATTGCTGATTAGAAAGACAGGCTATCTCCAGCTCCTTGCCCACAGCTTCATTGGCTGTGTGGTATTAAGAGAACAACCACTTGTTTTCCCCAGGGAAGTGAACATTTGGGATGGGAACACGTGGAAGTAGCCAGATTGGGCTCTTGATTATCCCAAAGAACAAGGAGACTAATTTCACCAAGTCAGAGTAATTACTCTGGATTTACATCAACAGAGTTGGGAACATGGTTTGGTCAAGAGAGCAGATCAGTGGAATAAAACTGAGCTAATTTTACAGGATTTGTTCTCTGAGTGCAGCCACAATTTAATGGTCACCTATAATTAGTTAATTCATTTGCTACTATAATAAATGCTTTGCAGCCCTTGTAAGTGTCCATTAAATGTGTCAAATTCCTTCCTCCTTTCTTCCACACACACGCAATTTCCTTGGCAAGTGAGAGAGAGCAACCAAACCAAAAGGTGAAAAGAAGGATGCAATATGAAGAGGGCATGTTTTCTCCTGTCACTCACATTCTCATGCTTGAATGAGTAACAAGTGCTCTGTAATGATGTTTTAAATGCAACATATTCCACCCTGGAAAAGAAGGAAGCAAACTCTTATCCCTTTTTTTGTGATTGCTGTTTTCAGTGGAGCCTTGGCAATTTAATCTGATGGAGGACCCAGCCCTGACTTTGACTGGAAATACCTCTGTAGGTAAAGGATGGTGAATTAGTTGTAGGTTAATTGGATCTTTTTAATGAAAGAGGTTCTGAATTTGATCTACATCTCACACTCCATGGTTTACATGATTGGTGACTCCTAGAGCCTGGGGGAACACCTGAAAATACAGGTCGGTTATTTCCCTTTCTCTTCTGAGCTCTTGCAGCTTCTCCAGCAGCTCCCTCTCCCTGTTGCACCATCTCCCTCTATTAAAACACTTGAACAGTGACTGTGCCAAACCCAGACCACTCTGTATTTCTGGAAGGTCTGTGGTGAAACTCAGGTTAAAGCAGTTTGGAAAGCCCATGCTGTATTCTCTTTGAATTCAGATTTCCATCAGAGGGAACACTGTGTTCTCTCAGGGAACACTGAATCTGGCCACCAGGATCAGCCAGGAAGGGGTGAGCTGGAGCAGGTCACTTGTGGCTCACTGAGCAGCTTGGGGGTCCCTCCCTCAGTGCAGCTGGGCATCACAGAAAGCCCAATTTATAATTAATCCTTGTATGACCCATAGAATAGAATAGAATAGAATAGAATAGAATAGAATAGAATAGAATATCCTGAGTTGGAAGGGACTCACAAGGATTATGGAGCCCACCAGGACTACGGAGCCCAGCTCCTGGCCCTGCCCAGGACACCCCATCAATCCCACCCTGTTTCTGGGAGTGTTGTCTGAACAACCCTTGTACAAATCTCCTAAATCCTGCCCTAATCCCAGCACCAGGCTCAGAGCATGCAGCATCCCTTGCCTTGCTGATTTTTTTCTATTTAAATCCATGGAACAGGTGGATTGGTGGCCACCAGGCAGAATCTCAAGTTATGGGTTGGAGAGTGTAACTTCCTCTGGGCTTGCAAGCCCATATTTAAACATTACAGACATTGCTGCTTATCCACTGAGATTTCCATTTAGGAAAAGGGAGGGCCACCTCCCCAGCTCCCACTTTCAGCTTTTATTGCCTTCTCTTCCTTTGCTTCCCTCAAAGGAAGTCAACAGAGAGATGGCAGGAGAGTAACACAACAAACTACAACACATTGTGTAATTGAAATGGACCATAATCACTAATATTAAAGACAGTGAATCATTCTAATCGAGCCATGCTCAGCAAACAATGAAAAACTATGTGCCAGAAAAGCTAATGCTGGTTTTAAAATGAACAGAAATGAGGCGAAATGGAACCTCACTCTTTATTCATGAAGGTCAATTTAACGTGATTATTTTTTCCCTGGCATCATAGCTTTGTGATTACTGTTGTATACCTCAGTGCTATTTTCTAACCTAATAACAGTAAAAAATAACCAGCTGGTGATGATTCTGTTTAAAGCAGAGACTAAATGCTCACAAAAACCTGCCAGTGAACAGTTGCACATGCTAATCAGACACAGCTCAGCCAGATTCCCAGCAGAGTCCATATTTTGCACATTTCAACTGGTTGACTACATTGAGAAATTAGATTACGCCTCGGACATTCCAGGCTCAGAGTGATCCATGTTCATTCATTCCTCCTGGGTCAAATCAAACCCTCCACAGATCAGGCAGATGCTTTTAGTCCATACCACTTCACATCTTCCAATAATATTCCCCCTGATGCAGTACAGCCCCTTTGGGGACTGGCTGTTCCTGGGGCAGTGACAGGGGCAGCTCCTCCCTGGGTGTGTTTTTATTTCAGAGCACAGAAACGGCTCCAGCCTGGGGGAAATTACTGCAGGGCCAGCCAGGGAAGGATGTGCCCCCCTGGCACGTGTGACATTGGGATTGGGCTCTGCCCATGGCACTTGGAGGAAAGCTGACACCATTAATGATTGATAATTACCTGACTTGCCAACGAGCACTGTGAATTTCCAGGAGCGGGGCAGGAGGAGGGAGAAAAAAAGTTAATTAAAAAAAATGCCCAAATGTTTCCCTGCTCGGAGGAAAGTGTTGCTGCTGCTGGAACGAAGCAATGCCTTTTGTTTTGGTTATTTCTCAGCTGCCTGTAGATCTCAGCAGCAGCAACATTACTGGCATTTATGCTATACAAATATAGATCTTTTTAATACATAAAGAAATGCAATTTTTTTACACATACCTCATTTTTTAAAAATGTTGCTAAAATCCCAGAGAGACAAATTAGTAAAGAGGCAGAGCTTTGCCAGGGAGCCTTCATCAGCTCAACACTAATAACTTCTTTCAGCAGCCATGGATAGCTTCTGACATCACAGCTCAAGCTTGTCCGAAAGCTAATTATTTTCCCTGTTATAAAACAAAGGTTCTGTATCAAAGGCCCATAATGTGACACGGCACATGCTCCAGATGCACTGATTTGCAAAATAAATCAACTGTGTCAGGGTGGAATTTGGAGGAGAAATTACAACAAATTGCAATTATACTTGCAGTGGTACACTATTTAAATGCATTGTCAGTTTGTTAAATGCAATGCACCATGTGTGTCTTTTTCCAAGTTGTTTGTGGGGGAGCAGAAGAGGAAAAATTCTCTTCTGTCAAAGGGGAAAAAATCTCCTTCTCCTCCCCTTAAACCCTGTGCAGCTGCTTCCAGCCTGCAGATACTGGCAGAGCAGGCTTTATAAAACATCTAATGGTGTCAGAGGAAGGCAGATATAACCAGCAGGAGCAAATGTTTGGAGACTAGCCCAGCCCAGACAGAACAAATGAAGAGATGTTTAATAACAGAGATCACTCAAACCTTCCTGATCTCCTTACCTTGTTCAGCCTCCTGTGGAGCCACATCACCAAGTGACACAGTAGGAGATTTGGTTTGCTTTGTTTTCCTTCTCCACATGGAGACAATTTTCTTCCCTTTCTCCCCTTTTCCCTTCTAAGGTTTTCCTCCCTGAGCAGTGCCCAAATCGTGGCACATCAGGCCAAAGTCCATGTGTCAGGATGGTCACTGAGGCACAGGCACAGGATTCACCAGGATCCTGCCCACACCAGCACAGCTTGGCCTGGGTGGTTGGGTAGGAAAAGGAGAGTGGGAAGATGGAAGGGAAGGAAAAGTTGGTGAAAAGAGGTCTGTCTGTATGGGCTGGGGACCCCAAAATTTCCCCAATGCTCTCAAAGCACACCCAGTCCTTGGAGCACTGACACTCCCAGTCTGAATTCCCTCTCTGCCCTCATAAAGTCAGCCTCCTCTGAATCTGTGCTGTATTTTCTATTTTCCTATATTTTTCCCCCTCCTATACACTCCTTAATTTATTTACTTATTTTATTCTCCTTTTATCACAGAATCATCATAGAATCCCAGACTGGTTTGGGTTGGAAGGGACCTTAAAGCCCATCCCATTCCACTCCTGCCATGGGCAGGGACACCTTCCACTATCCCAGGCTCCTCCAAGCCCTGTCCAGCCTGACCTTGGACACGTCCAGGGATGGGGCAGCTCTCTGGGCAACCTCCCCACCCCCACAGGGAAGAACTCCTTCCTAAATTACCTGCTTTTGCCTGTGTATTTTCAGCCTCTAATTCTTACCACATTTCCTATTTGAACTTCTCCTGTCCCACCTCCTTCTCCATGTTTGTTTACTCTGTGCAAACACTTTTCCTTTTGTTCCCAGCACTTGTTTCCCTTTGATTTGTAACTCTGTGTGTGTCTATACACACATACAGATACATACATACATACATATATATATATATATATATACACATAAATCTTGCAGTTTTAGCCTTTTGCATTTCAAAACCAGCTCGTCCCTGGAGTCAGTTTGTTATTCCAGTCTCATTCGCTTTATTGAGTTATTTTCTTTGCTGCTATCAGTCTCTAAATACAATCCAGTAAAGATACAGCAATGATTTTTGACAACCTGACCTTTCTCTGCTTTCTTACACTTGTTTAATTAGGTACCACATGCAGCTGTGGCTTGATCTTTACAGTTTTCCAACCTCCCCCACCTCCTACCTGGAGGAGGGGGGAATAAAAAAAGAGAGAGATGTTGTTGAAAGAAGGTCATTTTTGACAGGTCTGCCAGTAATTTCAGGTGTTGGAAGGCTGTGAGTTCTGCAGGAATGGCAGGCCGTGCTGTCTGTATTTTGCTTAACAAGTTAGAGAAAACGTTTGGCTGGGGGAGGTGGGGAATTAGGTGATTTACTGGTTTGATGAGGGCTTGCAGTGATTTAACCTTCAGGAATCCAGTTTGAACACGTATCTGACAAACAAGAGAGGAAGCTGGGTAAAGATCTGCCAGGCTTTGCTTTGAAAAGCTGGGCTCTCTGGAGTAGCCAGGCTGGGAGGTTGTGTACAGAGAGGAGAGATTCCCCCTCAGATCCTCAGGCACAGGAACTTCTCATGCCATCCTGGAGGGGTGATGGTAGCCAATCTCTATTAGCAGAATGTGGGTAAAATGTGTTAGTTCTCCTAGTGTATGAGTTCATTCATAAAATCAGAGAGGCTTTTTTCAGTTTCTGGCAGATCAGGGGCTCATGGGATAGTTTAGGTTGCAAAAGACCTTTTAAGATCATTGGATCTGTTAACCCAGCACTGCCTAGCCCTGTCTGTAAGCACCACATCCTCATGTCTTTTAAATCCCTCCAGGAGTATTTAAATCCCTCCAGGTAAAGGTTTTTTGCTCCAGGATTCAGGCTCTCAGCAGGCACACATCCCATTCCCAAACCCCTCTCTCACTGGAGTGTCAGTCAGAGCCCTTGCAGGTATATCTAAGCCACGAGAAACAGAAGCCACCATGAATTATCTGCCCAAGAAATGTCCTCCTGGCAGTTTTTGCCCAGTTTTGGCAGGAAGGGAGAACATATCACCCTTGTGCCACGTGAACTGTAATTACACATCTAAACACACGTGAAATCCCTCCTCATCTGGCAAAGAAATGGAGAAATGGTACCCAAGGGTGGTGTGGTGCCTGCAGCCCGTGGCCACATCTTTCTGTGAACTTTTTGCTAGCCTTATTTATCAGACTGCTCCTGCTTCAGCAGTGCTGGCTGCTGCATTTTCCCATTGTCACACACCTTCTAACTCAAACAATCTCCTACAGCTCCATTCAAAGCCCATGGAGGAGAATTGGAGTCCTTCAGCTTCCCTGTGCCCTCCAGAACAGATCCTCCTGTCCTGACACAGGCAGATCCCCCACTGATTTCCAGGTGCACGCATTACTTGTAGTTTGGTATGGATATTATTTAAGCAAAAGGACATGACAAACTGCCTGGTAACGCTGATTAATGGGTGCCCCTGGGGAATAGTGAGGCATGAGATGAAGTTAAATAACTCCAATGTGCATTACTCACCAGTGCCACACCACCTGAAGTGTCTCATTGTGCCTAAAAAATGGATTCCCTTTTTAAAAGGAACATTTTTAATGTTTCACATTAATTTTCTCCAAAGTCCTTACACTGTGAAAAATATTCCCTGTGGAAAGCCCTCTCCCCACCTCCACCATCACCACCTCCCACCAAGCCTTGCCCTGCAGGTGTCAAATGTGCATTTGACAAGGTGAAACAGCTCAGTGCAAGCTCTGATAACCCTCATGCCTACCTTGATTTATCCTGCATGCTCAGGTGGTGTCTCTCTGCAAACCAATCGATTCCTAATGGGATGCAAAGCTGACTTCAGTGCTTTTTGCTCTGGGCAGAGCATCCTAAAAATGGGCTTGAGCCCTTGGGCTTCATCCACAGCTACCCCAAAACACCACCAAGATACACCAATCGTGGAATCATAAAAGCCCTCTGTGACCAGGGAGCCGAACTCACTGTTCACCACTACCCCATGTCCCCAAGTGCCATATCCACAGGTCTTTAAATCCCTCCAGGGGTGGCAGCTCCATTGCTTCCCAGCCTCTTCCAACGCCTGACCACCACTTCTGTCAAGAAATCTTTCCTAATATTCAGTCTAAACCTCCCCTGGTGCAACTGGGGGCCATTTCCTCTTCTTCTATCGCTTTTATCTGGGAGAAGAGCCTGAGCCCACCTTGCCACAACCTCCAGCCAGGGAGCTGTAGAGAGCAAAAAGATCACCCTGAGCCTAAACACCCCCTCAGCCACTGTTAACTAACACCTACACGAGCTCTGACCATCCAAAATTCCATTTTGGTGCTAACACCACCACTTGTTTATTAATCCCCTCCTTATGGGCACATAATCTGTCCTGAATTCTGTGTGATTGTGCAAAAAGAAATGGGCAGCTCCCAACGTTTTTGGGTTTCACTGGGTTCATAGAGGAAGGACTTTCTATTTTCCAATGCCTTGCAATGTGATGGCTCAAATGTTTTAAGTTATGCTTGTGCTTTTCCCAGATCTAGCAGAGAATCTAAGTCTTTGTGATAAAAAATATAAATCTTCCTGATGCTTAGTTAAACAAATCATGCACTCATAGTAGGCTGTGGTTATTTTCCTTTTGATTTTATTATTATTTTTTTTTAATTTATGGCTACTAAGGATCAGAGATTGAACACAAGGATATAAACCAGCATTCTCTGATTACATTCACAAGAGATACCAGATCCTACTATCACACAGTTCACTCTTCCAACAAAGAGATCCGTGCACAGATAAGAAACACTTGATCATTTGTCATACTCTGAAACTACACAGACCACATGGATAAATAGAGAAAACAACACTTTCCAGAACAAAAAAAAAATTGCTCCTTTGAAATTTATTCATCTAAAATATTAGTGTGCACTATATAATATAGAGTAATAATGTATGAACTGAAAAAAATTATGGTGTTGAGTTAAAGCAACACTGGCAGCATTCTCTTCCTGTAGGAGGAAGCACTTGGAACAGGAGGGTTTGATACCTAAGGCTAAATTTAGGGAAGGGTGATAATTGCTTCCTTGAGTCTCAGAAATGTGTCAAATCAGCCCAGGGACTCGGGGTCTTTTAGGCCACTGGAAATCAATATTTATCCCACCAAAATTTGTGGTTTAACTCTCTGATAGAAAAGAAAAGAGGCCCATTTGTTTCCAGTGACTCACTTTTAACCTCTGTCAGTTTATTAAGGAAAAAAAAAAAGAGTATTTAAATAACAGTCATTCAGCTGCAAAGTCCCCAGTGCAGGTGTGAATTCTGCACCACCAAAGTGAGCCTTCAATGGGGAAATTGCCCTTGTCAGGCAATGTCCCTGGGCAGGCTGCAAATGGCTGAGAGCCCCCAGCCTCATCCTAAAGCTAATGTCTTGTGTGATGAATTTCGAGACAGAGCAAATTTTGTGAATTAGAAACTGGAATTTGCATATTCTGGTGCAGGTGTGAGGGTGCTGTCACACAGGTGGTGGGCCTGGCTCACCTGGGAGCTGTCACTTGTCCCAGGCACTGAGTGAGAGCAGAGCTGGGTTTTTGTCTTGGGTAGTGTAACCAAAATAATGTGTATTCTATTTCATCTGTTGAAATCATTTGGGGAGATGTTTTTCTTTATCTCTTGTAACTCCAGGGGGGAGAGGTGTGGGTGTCTTCTGATCATGGGCCAGCTGTTAAAACCAGGTGGGGTAGTGTTCCTTATCTCCCTTCCATGACCCATCCACACTCCAGGGGATATCTTCTGTTAATTTGCCATCAAGGCTCAGCAATGACATGACACATTCACATCACCCCATTGGGAGATGCTCCACCCAGTGGAAGGAGCCAAACCATTCCTACCTAGATAAAAACTGAGATGTAGCAACACCAGATATCCAGTGTTCCCACTGGATTCCAGGAGAAAGACTGGACCCATCTCGCCATTGCTGGACCCTTTCTCTACAGGACCATCTCTACTCCAAGAGAACCACATCTGCCACTCCAGGGGGGCTGACTTTGGGCTGCTTCCAGCACCTTGATCAACAGAGTGTCAGGTTGTATTTCTGACTCTGTCAGAGTTTCTGAGATTTTCTGTTTGTTTTGTTTGTTTTTTGTACTACTACATTTGTATTCTTAATATTTCTAGTAAAGAACTGTTATTCCTATTCCCAAGTCCTTGCCTGAAAAGCCTTTAATTGCAAAATAGTACTTTAGAAGGGGGGGAGTTTACATTCTCTATTCCAAGGGAAACTCCAGCTTTCCCTGGCAGATACCTGTCTTCCCAAACCAAGACAATTTTACAGTGACTCCTCAGCAGCCTTTGCTGTCCTTGGGTTGGAGATGTGACAGTTGTGTTCCCTAAAGCCCAGAGTCACAAGTAGAACGCTGCTCCCTTGGTGTCATGGAAACAATTTGATTTACAGAATCCTCACATTCCGCTATTTTATTCTGAGGCAGGAAGACCTCAGGAAAAAGCTGTGTTTAAGGTCTCATCATCTACTTCACTTGCTCAGCCTGGGTTCAGCTGTGCTGCAGAGTTGAGGACTCACCTGCAGCAGTGAGGGTGCTCCACTGGGATCTGACTGCTTTTCATCGTGGCAAAATGACCCTTGAGCAGCACAGCTCAGCTCAGCCTTGTTAAAACCTAACGTAGGAATAGAAACTAGAGGGGGCCTGTTTTCAGTGCCCATCAAGACACTCTGCACTCCTCAAGAGTTCTGGGAGCTAGGCTGCTGGTTTTAAACATCTCCAACTGGAGTGTTTAAATAAATCATTTATCAGCACAGAGGCAGAAGCTTTTCCTAATTGGCCTGAGGAGCAGCCCTCAAACGGGGAGAAGTGCGGGTATTAGTCCTCTGCACAACCTTCTCCAGGAGGCTCAGACAAACCCTCCACAATCTTTCTGAAGTTTTGAGGCATGGATGAGGTGTATGCAAGGTCTGTGCAGAGCTGGGTTGGTCACAGAGCAGTATAAAGTGCTGTCTTGCCTGTCAAATGCTCCGAGCAGGTGTTCAAGGTCTGCAGACACTGAAACCACATATCTGAAAATGATTGAGTTACTCAAGTAATTATTAAATTGGATACCACTCAAATCTGTTCAGCTCTTTATTGTACACAGTGATTCACCATTTATAGGGCCATAAATCCATTTGAAAGGAGCACAGCAAACCCAGGCTGGGGACCTGCTGCAGAGCTTTGGGAAAAAAGCTGGAGCCTCCAGGCTGGCTCCTCTCCAAGGGGCTAAGACATGGAGCCCTCTGGTGTGGAACCTCTCCAGCAGGATCTCAACGTCTCCCCAGCCATCCTGGTCTGCCAGAGCAGGGCTGAAAGGGCATGAAAAACATGTGTACAGTGAAAGAAAGGCTTTGCCCCTCTGCCAGAACTCTCTCTGTTCTTTTTCATGTTGCTCTCTTATCCACTCTCTCAGCCATCCTTCCTGACCACCCTCCACCAAGCCAATTTTCCATCTGACAATAAATACATTTTCTTGTTTTAAAGCAGTTCTTTACCAAGAATTCACTTGTTTAGTCATTTTCCTTTCTGTGAAATGGTTTAAGTTACCACACTTTGATCACAGATTTCCCCTCCCCACACATCCAGACAAGAAAAATAAATAATTTCAGTGAAAACAAGGTCTATTTTGCAAACAACTTAATTTGGGGCGGGAGTGGGGTGGGAACCAAGTGGGGAAAAATGCTTAATCACAAATATTTTGGACATCCTCTAGTTTTCTCCTGCTCTTGTTCCCCTGGCAGCTGGCAGAAGCAGATTTTAGAAAATTTCCATCCAGCACTCGGCGGCACCGCTGGGCTTCGTTAGACTCCTGAGTTTCACCAGGCACACACTGCCCAGGGAAAACATCTTGCTGTGGTAGTGATTTTGAACTAAAATTATTTGCCTCCACAAATATCTTCTGTTGCTCTCATACGAGCCTGAATGAAAAAAATGTGCTTTTTTTTGAGGCCTGGATTTGTCAGGTACCAGTCAGAGGTAACAGAAAGGAAATTTGCATCCACTCAACTGCCCAATAAAACAATCTGGTCATTTTTGCCCTGTACTGGCTGTTCTTTCTGGGCTCAACTTCTTCAACCTGCTCAAAGGATTCCCATTTTTTTAAGATCTCCATGGGAAGGAAAATAAAAAAGTATATTTTGTCTGCTGCTCTGACTAAGAAAGTAGAAGAAAAACCTCACCCCAATCCCATGAATTAAATTATCCTGCTAATTGCAAAAGTCTTTGTTTTTCCATCTGTCAGGGACAAGGACTCAGTTTTGCAAAACTGTTGGGGAAAAAAAAAAAAAAGAATTGGGTGTTCTTTGCCAATGTGAATGTAAAAGCATTAGCGAGTCTGTAGACTTGGATAAAATTCAGTTACATTTTGCACTGTGAACTTGAAAACCTCAGTTTGGCTGAGAAAATATGTTAGAAAGTGAAAAAGCAGATGCTGCTTTCCAGGTCTGTCATTCACTTTTTAAATGTATTGCTCAATAATCACTAAAACACAGCTTTCTCAGGTGTTAAAACATCTGGGAGCCAACATCTCTCTTAACCCAGATCACTGGGAATTCTGAATTGATTCACCAAGTTTCACAGAATAGAGAAAATACCTGGGCTGGATTTAATCCCATTAGCTGGATGTCCACATTTCAGCAGCCTCAGCTGCTAGATCTGAGCTGTCAGCAATCATCTCCTCTGCGTGCACGGAGAAAGTTGGTGTTTAGGAGGGAAAAATGCCACAGAACATTTTAAAAATCCAAACAAACTGTGCTCCCACACTGCCTGTGACACTGCAGGGGAGGAAAAGTGTGGGCAGCCAAGGTGGCACTCACAGCTGGGTGTGCCAGCCCTGCCTGAGAGCCAAACCACAGCTGGGTGAGGGCCAATCCATGGGGAGGTGTCCCCCAGGCACACGGGGTGGTCTTGGTGCCTTGGGAAGGCTGAGCTGGAACAGAGACTGGACAGAGCTAGAGAATAAAATAGATATTTATTGAAAGGCCTTTAGGATACACCTTGGGAAGGACAGGGCCTGGCCCAAGATGGACCCAAAATGGTCACAAAATGGACAAATAGTCACAAGAGCTCACACTTTTGTAAGTTTTGGTCCATTTGCATCTTGGGGTTTAATTGTCCAATTACAGCTTTGGGTTATAAAGTCCCATCCTTCTTGTTTTCTGTCTTCAGTCCATCCTTGTTTGTGCTTTTGGGCCTGAAAACTTTTAACAGTTGTCCTTGGTGTCCAGCAAGAAAAGGATTTGTTTTGTCTCCCTGCTCTGTGAAGAGCTGAGTGACACTGAATGTGAGCTCAGAACTCAACCCTGGGCAGCACAGAACCTGAAATACATGAAAGCTCAAACTTAAGGCATCAGTCTGACACTGGGAATGGGTCTTTCCCAGAGTTCTGGGGGTGTTCCAAGGTGCTCCACACCCACAGCAGGATTCCAAGGGCTCTGCAGCAAACAGCAGCCCCAAATGCAGAAAGACAGACCTTGGTCACTCCTTCCATCTTCTCCTCACCCTTCATGTTAAAATATTCTCAGTGCTGTTGCAGCTCAAAAAAAGGGAGGCAGGAATGCTGTGCAAAACATAGATTTGCTTTTAAAAACAAGTAATTTGCTGGTTGCTGATTGTGTGTTGATTGGTATCGTTGTGTCCCTCCTCAAAGAAAAATGATCCACAGGTGGCTTCAGCATGAAAAAAAATGCAGTTTTTGTTCTAGCAATCCTGTTTGTTTCCTGCCACCACCCCTCCAGCTACCTTCTAATTGAACAAAGTGGACTTAATTTGAATTAAACTGTCAAAAGTCTTCCACTTAAATTGATTTATCAGCCTTCCTGGCTGAAATGGATTCATTTCTGCACAATATATATGAAGTGTGTGTTGATGGATTGCATTTCACAGAATGGAAACATTTTTTATGCATCTTCATTAGATTCAGCTCAGGTATGGAAAGGAAAGGGGGGAAAGAAAGGAGGAGGGTGAGGGAAGGAAGAGTAAGAGTGCAAGAGCACAAGAGGGAGGGAAAACAAGACAGAGAACTCCAACTTGAGAGTAAAAAAAATATCTATTCACTGACTTTGTGTGTCCAGACCCCCTGCAGAGGTTGTGTTCACCCACACAGGAGACCACAGGGGGTATGTGAGACCCCCTGGGACAGCCAAATCAGACCAGTGAGACACATTTCAAAAAGAGGCTTCTATGGAACAACCATTGGAGAGAGGAAAATTCAAAGCTTCAGCCAGCTCCACTAACGGCCCTTCAGCTGTAAAAAATACTGTTCTGCTTTTATTTCCTGTGTTTTCCTGACCTAGAGTGTGTTTAATGCAGTAGGAACCATTTGACAAACTCAATTAATTTCCACTTAGAACAAGGTATTTAATCTGAGTTTTAGATTAAGTGGGCCAGGTGCAGTTGGACTCTCTGATTGATTGAATTAAACTTCTATTCATTTCCTGCCACGCCAGATCCAAAAATTTTTCAATAGTTTGAAGCTCCTGCTCCTTCTGCCTGGCACGTTTTCTTTCTGTCCTCCTGGACACAAGAACGGTGGATGGGATTCAAAAGGGGCAGCAGTTCCTGAAAATGGTTGAAGCAAATGTCACAGGCAAGGAATACTGAAGTGGAGAGGGCCAACGTGGAGAAAACAAATGAATTTCACTGTTTGTGGGCAAGGAAGGCAGGGAGGGGGAGAAGTTGTTTATTGAAAGTTACCTGAACAGGCTTGATGGTCAGGAGAGTGAAGGGTTTGCATCCAGCCAAGCAGAGCTGGAAGGGATGGGTTTTTCTGAAGGATTGATCCTGTGCAGAGCTGAGCACCCAGCTCTGTTCCAGGTAACAAAACCCCTGAGCACAAGATCTGAGGTTTCACTGAAAATCACTCTCCACCGGCCTCACACAAGGCTGATCAAAGCCATCAGGAAGGTTCCCCATGGTTTCAGTGGGCTTTGGAAAGCTCTGAAGCCAGCAGATGTACAATTCCAGGTTGTGAAGCCTCCTGCAGAAAATCAGAGAGCTCTGAGTGCACAGCAACATCCCAGCCCTAACCAGAGCCCGGCTTCTGATGAAGGTTGTCACAAGGAGATGCCAAAAGTCTGTTCCCCTTACACCCCCTCCCTCCTGCTCTTTCTCCAGCAAGAATATGAATCAAGCCCTGAAGAGAGCTGTCAGTGAGGGATGATTTTCCTGTGATTATTGCCTGGGTGAGAGATTATGCCTTGTTTTTTTGCAAACTGCCTTATTTGCAGAGCAGAACACATTGGGCTCATGTCCAATTGATACATTCCTCTTCAAACAGCAGATCCAACTACAGAGTGAGATGCAAATTTAATTATTCCACATGTAGGAAACAGAAACGGAATCTCATTGTTAAATTTGTTCTCCTACGTCGGAAAGATAAAAAACAAAAAAAGATGCTGAAGTGGCCTGTGTGAGCTGAATACATTTCACTCCCCAGAGCTGGAGAGAAATGAACTCTGTTCCTGCTGCAGAAGCCTCACTGGATAGAATTCTCTCTTTTTTTTTTTTTTCCCTTTTCCTTCCTTTTCTTTTCTTTTCCCTATTCAGAATTACGATGTGCTGCTGAAACTTCTTCCTCATTTGCATGTGTATGTGCAATTCATGCCCCTTTTCCAGGGAGTGTTTTGGGACTACACCTCTTCCCTTTGAAAGTGGTCTCCCAGGATGAGAACCAAGCGAGTTGGACCTCACACAGTGGGACATCTAGACCAGAATTGACACAAATTATTTTCCTGGAGGATTTGTTCCTCTTGTCAGAGCTCAGTGAAAGCTGCTCGGGGGATCACTGTGTCATCTGTTCCCTGCTGTACCTTACAAGGGGGTGGGACACCTCTCCCATGGTCTGCAGCTTCTGAGAGGGAAAGGGATCCTTCTGGAATGTCTTGCTCTTTTCCCCTCTCTCTCTGCTAATTGCTGCAGCTTTCTGCATGCCCTGCTCCTCTCTTGCACAACTGGAGCACAGATGTGCTGTGGGCATTGCCAGTGGGAGGTTTGTGGGAGTGAGATCCATCCTCTTTGGCTCGTTCATCTCAAGTATTTGTGCAGGACAAAGATCAGCAGCTTTGAGAACAAGGTGATCATCCATCAATCCACCTCAACAGCATCTGGCTCCAGAGACTGGTGCCCCAGTGAGAGAGGAGCCCAGAAGATTCCTACAATTATCTGTGGCAAGAACTGATGTGATTTAAGGGCATCTTCAGCTCAGAGTTTGGTCTGTTTACCAAAAATGTGATCTCGTGCAAGGCTGTGCTCCAGCTCTGTCCCCTTGAACCTGCAATTCAGGGATGACAGGTTTGTCTCAAGGACAATTTGCCAGATTTTCTTTGGGTGGCACCAGGAATCCCATCCATGAGCTGAACATGGCTGATGAGATCTGTTCTGCAGCCCGGAGCTGCTGCAGCTCCCCTGCCATGGATAATGCCATGCTGTGTCCAAGATCAGCCCTGCTGGACCTGCTCAGTCCAGCTCTTATCTCTGGGTATCAGGAACAGGTCCTGGACACTGTGACCCAGAGGAAAACTCCCACTTTTATCTCACTCATAGCCATCAGCTATTGAGTAACATTAACATTTTATAGGGATAGGGAAAATGGCCATGGAAGCAGGCTGTGTAATAGATAAGAAATCACCCCACAGGGCAGAGGCCTTCCAGGGGCACTCACCTCTTGCTGCTCCTTTGCAGATGCCCCCAGGATCATCATTTTCCATGAGCTGCCTGTGAATCCTGTCTGGAGTTATGCTCCTTTCCTGCACACAAACCAAGACCTGCTTTCTCTGAGCAAATTTCCCCAGCAGGAGCAGAACAAGAGGTGAGCAGGACTCCAGGCCAGTGCAGGGTGTGCTGGGGTTTAGATCCATGCTCTGCATTGGCAGTGGCATTTTTAAGAGGATCCCTCTCCTGAAACAAAAGAGCAGGATGTGAGGGGGCAGGTGTTTGTGGGTTTTAAACACGGATCATTTCTGTGCTTTGGTTTGCAGCACAACCCCCTGACAGAGACACAGGTGAGGGGGTGAAAAGCTGCAGCACAAGGGTAGCCAGAGGCAAGGATTTTTTAATTAGTTTTTACACTGGAAAAAGGGTTTGTGTGGCCACACTCGTAGCTCAGGGGAATCCTTAACCCAGCCTTGCATAGCCTGAGCCTGCTTACCACAAAAAGGAATAGGAGTTAGCCAAACAGAGCAAATAAACATCGGGTTGCAGCTAAAAGAACATAATTTTCTCCCAAATTCTTTCTATGTTTACCATATTAAATGGTCAAAACCATTTGCACTGGATCAGACTGTACAGATGGAGCATTAAAAGGTCAGCTGTTAACCTGCAGAAGCAGAGAGGCTCCACATCTCCCTTTAAGATGATTCTCCATCCTGAATGGGTCCCCATGGAACTCCTATAATAACATTAATGCTCCGAGTGGCCATGCAGCAGCTCTCATTTGCACTGCCTGAAACCTCTTCATTAAGATTCAAACTCCCACTCCAAGGATGGGTCCTGACTTTCTGATGGTACTTGGACAGTTGGGGGAACTGAGACACGAGGAGATTAAATTCTTTCAATTTAAAAATTAAAAAAAAAAAAATCAGTCTCAAATTCCTAATTTTCAGTCTCTTCTTTCAGGCTTCAGGTTTCTACACAGTAGAGTTTATTGTGTTAAATATAAAAAAAACCCTGGAAAATTTTATAGCTTGTGGGTCTCTTCTGACTAAATTGTTCAGATGTATGGATGACAATTCTAAAAAATTAGAATTAAAATATCTTTGGTTCTTGAAGGAATAGGAAAATCAGAGGCAATGAGGATCAAGGTGTTTCTCATGCTCATATTCACAGAATCCAGGCTGGCCTGCCCTTGGGGCCAGCTTACAAACTAAAATCTGTGTTATTACTTCACCCCTTTGGGACAGATAAGAACTCTGTGCCAGGCTTGATCCTTAGAGCCTGGCAGGGTCATGGATTTGTTTACATTTGGGTTCAGGAGAGGATTTAAGTCCCTGTTTATCTCACAGGCTCCTGGCAGATGCACAAACTCCCAGGTATTTTTCACTGAAGAATGAGCCCCTGAGTGAATCAAAGCCTCGTTACATCCCCACAGCAGATGGAAGAGGTGAAAGCCTGGCCCCACCTTCCCAACTTGCTAATGGAGCAGCTCAGCTGGAATCCAGATGTTGCCACGCTTGCCTCTATTTCAGAAGGAGCCAGGAGTGGAAGGTTTGAGATTTAGAGCATATCTGTACTCACAAGACTATGCAAATCATTTATTACTCTGGCTTCAAGCCTAAGCTTGGAGGTACAATATAGGTTAATTAAAGACACAGGAGAGTGTGGGGAAGATGCACAGATTGGACCAAGCAATAGTGATTGGCCCAGGCTGAGGAAAGAAGTCCCAAGTTGATTCCTGAAGAGAAAATCGACACCACAAACAGCTTTGCCTTTTTTTTTTTTTTTTTTTTTTTTTTTTTTTTTTTTTTTTTTTTTTTTGTCCTGGGAGGCAAAGCACAGCTTGGTGCACTCAGCAGAGCTGCTGCAGGAGTGAAATGGTTCCTGTTGATATTGGTCATCCCCATGACTTCAGCAACATGGGGAAACTGGGATAAATTCCTGTGTGTGCTCTGAGTCACTCCCAACCTGAGCCATCCTATGGATCTGTGGTTCCATGTGTCCCTGCTCACCTGGCAATGAGTCCCAGAGGGCAGGGAGTCACTGCCCGCAAATGACAGAGTGAAATCATGAAGGCATGGGATGAACTTCTGGAGGACAGGCTTCAGTCACACACCTTCTGCTCCTGGGCTCACAACAGGGGCAGTCACTGGAAATTTGGGAAGGGACACTGAGGAAGGAGACAGGCTGAATGACCCAATGTCTCATCCAAGTCTCAAACAGTGGTCTTTGCATGCCAGGACTGTTTTGCCTCTTATTCACATGTTAGAGGCTCAGCAAAGAAATTGGTATGAAATTGTTGTGCCTACCACTTCTACAAACACTAAATCTTGCTTTGTTTTTCCTATTTTCTTTTGTTCATTTTTTCTTTAATAGCCATCCAGCCTCCTTTACTGAAGCTGTAAAAAACACAGGTTATGAAAAGCAAAAGGGGAAGGCTGTTTCCAGGCAGAGGAACGTGTCTCTGGATATGTTTGTGGACTGAGCAGCACAAGAGGGGACCCCATCCTCAATATGTTTGTAGGATGCATCACACCACAGAGACCTGAGTGGAGCCCTCCAGGCACAACTGTAATGTAAATATTAATTAACATTAATGATCTGTGGCCTTGCCTGTCAGCTGGAAACCAGCAAGGCTGCGTGTGGCTGAGGATATTAATTTGGTTTTGGAGCCCTGGAAGCAGAGGGACTGTTGGTACAACGAGCAGAGCGGCTTCACTCCCGCTTGCCCACCCTGCTCTGCCTCTGGGTCACCTGCAGGGAGGGAAATCAGGCCTGGGATGGGATTGTGGGGCTGCTGCAGGAAGCACTGGAGGCACAGGTGTGAGATGGGCTCATGGCTGAGCTCTGTGCCCTGCTGTGTGCTCCTCATGCTGCTCCTCATGCTGCCAGCTCCAGGCACGGTGCCACGGATCCGGCGTGCTGGGAGCACCGTCTGCGAGGGGGAGGTCACACTTCCAAAAGCATCTCTCACTCTCTGGGCAGGTCTCTCCTGGCTGTGCCTGGCTCCTCCTGCAGCCAGGCACACAGCAAAGCTCCGGGGCTCCAGCTGGAACATCTCAGCTTCCCACTAGTTCCCACAGTGTGGGCCCAGTTCTCAGCATCGGCACCTCGCCTGCTCCCCTTCCCTCCCTCCCTCCCTCTCTCTGCAAGCACCTCCAATGAATTATTAATTGCAGCTCATCCAATTAAAGGGCTCCTTCATGTTAATAATTCATGGTTGTGGTTGGCTGGCAGGCTGTGCAGCACGAGGGCTGGGGCTTGGGTGAACAGAGAGGAGCGAAGTGCAATAAAGAAAGGAAGAAATCAATAGTGGAGCACAGGCTGTACACATCCAGGAGACTCTTTATTATATCTGAGAATTGCTTTTTGTGATTGCTACCATCATTACTTCTGTATTTATTTTTTAACGACTCGTCCATCACAAAGCCCGAATACATAACAAAAAAAAAGGCCAATTGCACTAAACCAGTTAAATTCTTTTAGTGCCTAGCACTGGGTGAAAGCAGTAATGAGCTTATTTTGTCTCTACTCTCACTTATGGTGGAAGCTCCCTCATCCAGGAGCCAGTTTCATTGCTCTCTCCATAGGTTAGGACAGATCCACTGCTTTTCCCTCTGGAAATGGACCCATCAATGATGTTCATGGGAGTAACTTGCAGCTCAGCAGCTCTGCTGTGAGTGTATCAGGCAGTTCCCAGGACAAGGGAATGCCAGCTGAGTATTCAGAAGAAGCATGAGTGTGGTGCCACTGCAAAACCAACGTTCATCACGGCAAGGAAGAAAGGAAACAGGACTGGAAACTTCTCCCAAGATTGGAGATGAGCTGGCATTAGGGAGAGGGTTGACAACACAGTCTGGGATGAGGGCCATGGAAGCTGTGCATGTTAGAGGGGATACAGCCTCCAACAGGGCAGATCTGAGCTGTGAAGGAAGGGACATTGCAGGTTTTGTTTTGGGAGCACAGTCACAGGGACAAATGCAGGCTGGCAGATGCCCAGGCTCCTTGCTGTCTCACAAAGAGACACACAGAGAATGCAGGGTTGGAGGAGAAAGCCAGAGGAAATCAAAGTAGAAATAAGATTCACCTTTTTCTGCCAGCAATGGCAGCCCACTGACAAGAAATGCTCAGTGAGGCTTTCAGCGAGGGTGTGTGGAGATGGAAATCACACTGAGACTCACAGGTTCCTGAAAGGTGTGTCTCAAACACAGGGAGATGGTTTACAGCCAATAAACAACTCAGTAAACTGGTGAGGACTCTGTTGAGCAGGAATTCAGCTCAAATCAAACCCCTGTGCCCACAAAAGTCTTTTGCCTTTCTTTCACAGGGGTCATACCCCCCTTGTATAAGCTTGGGGTCTATGAGGAGGAGGCCAGACAGCTCCTGGGAAACTCTTTTTGTAGCCTCACCTGGTGAGGATATTGTCTTCTAAACCACATTTGATGGAAGCCATAAAACACCCATTGTTAGTGTGAGGTACAAGCACTGTGGGGTGTGAGGTGATTTTAAAAGAAATCCTGACTTTGTGCAGCATCTGCTACAGGACTTCAAACCAGGGCTTTCCACCACTCTGCAAATGCACAATATTGATGAAACACCATTCCTGCATGGGAGTGTGATGTGACTGCATCACACATTTTAAAATATCTAAGAACTTGAAAAATAATAGTTATTCTTTCTTTTTAATCCCAGAGATTTTGGTGCTGATTTGAGAACCCTGAAGAGAATGTGGAGTTCAGTCTTCATGGCCCATTCAGTCTTAGGTCTCCCAACTGCAATTTCCAATTAGTGCTAATTTGATTGTGGTTTCTGTGGTGTGGACCATGAGGACCTTTTACACCCAGCTGATTTGACACTGCAGCTTGGTGGATCTTCCCCAATGGACAGCAGAGAATTTGGACTCTGCCCCCAGCCCTGTTTAAATGTTTTGCTCAGCCCCAGCTCCTGGTTAGGCTGACTCTGAAGGTGTTCAGGCTGACATCCATTCACTCGTTATTTCTGTTTCCCAAAGTCACATCCCAATTCCTGGCTCCATATATTAATAAATGTTTACTCTGTGTGTGCCAGATGCCACCAAAATAAGGCTACAAAACTATAAATTGGCAGAAAAGGAGGGGACAAATCCCATGAAACAGCAAAGGTTATTTAGTGGAGAGCTCGGGGTGGCTGAGGAGGCACCTCTGGTCCAACTCCTTGCATGAGTGGCTCAGTAATCAGAACATACTCAAGGGAAAGGGCAATCAGTGAGGGTTATTTTAATATCTCAGGAAGAAGAGAGGACAAGTGGATCTGAGCATTGTCATTCCAGGCAGGGGAACCAGCTCCTCAGGTTTGGGGACACGATGTGGCACATGTCACACACCCCTGCCAGTTTCCCCAAGCCACAGCTGCATTTCCACACAGCTTTCTCCTTTAAACAGAAAAAAGGAACTATGGACATAATTTTCCAGAGTTTTGCAGTATCTCAGTTTGTTCCCTGTGTACTCAAAGATCAATTCCACAGAATTGAAACCAAAGTGAGCTTGTAACATTGCTGTGCTTGTAAACAAGAACAAATTCAACAGAAAATAGCAGAGGACCAAATTTCTGCTTTGGTTTTTTGGTTGTTTGGTTGGTTTTTTTTACCTTTAGTGATATTTTCATAGGGGAAAATTGATCTTACCTCAACTCTGAGGTTGAGTTCTTGGAAAAAACTTGATTTCAGCTTGCAATAAAAAGGTAGAGAAATGGACACAGATGATCCCCACTTCGAAACACCTCTCTGGAAGCTCCAGTGCAATCCCATCTCCCTTCCAGCACTGCTTTGTACAATTTGATTTTCCACCTGATTCTATTTCTGCTGTGTGCTTTATGTGTCTGTTAATACACAACTCTGTTCTTTTTTATCTTGCTTGTATTTTTGTTTTTGTTTTTTTTTTTTTTTCTTTTTCCCTTTCCCTGCTTAGCACTAAACTGCAGCACACGCATTGTGCTTTCAGCTGCCTGTGATCTGTCAGCAGGCCCAGGAGCTTAGTCTGAACAGGCTATGTAAATATTGTCTCAAAATTACAAATATTCAGAATGGCAGTAATATATGGGGCTTTTGTTAAAGCATCTTGTTTTCGTGGGTTTAAGCACAGGCCGGGAAGCTGGGAGATGTTGATGTGCTGTTTGTACAAGGGACACACACTCACGTGTACACAAAAAGCACAACATTGTACAAATAGCAGTTCAGGCCATAAATATCTTGGTAAAATTGCTCCCGAATCAAAACAACCCCCCAAAGAGCCATGATGGAAATGAAGTCAGACTGCATTGCTTTTGGGGCACACACCCTGCTTGCTTTTTTATTTTTCCCCCCTCGGAGAACGGGTGGAAAACTCCCCGTGCTGAGGAGCCTATTCTGGATCAACACATTTAGTAACAAAATGTACCTTTGTATCTAAAAACCTGAGTGCCATGAATATTTAACGTGGGAGGAAAGAATGATTCTGTCAGTGTGTAAAGCAGTCCCAGAGAGGCTTGAATTCTGCCTGGTTTCTATTAACTCTCCTTCTCTGTAAACACACTGAGTCATTTGCTGCAGGAGAGGTGTGTGAGCACCGCCAGGGAAAGGCACACGGGTGTGAGGAGAAATCCCCACTGCCATGCAAAGGCAGAGAAATGGATTGGCTGGGCAAAGAGCTGCCTCCAGCCTCAGTCCTGGCTCTGCACAGCCAGCCTGAGCTGCAGGTTTGAGCCCAACAACAGCACAAATGTGAAAGGCCCCCTGCACTGCTGGGAAAAAAAAAAAAAAAAGAAGCCTGTCTGTGTCAACCTCCCACAGGGTAAATCAGAGCCCCAGAGCCACCCAAGGGGAACCTCATATTGGTGAAAATGTGAATGAAAATATCATTCCTTTGCTCATCTCTAGTTGCTTCACACCAAACTTGTTTCCTGTGGAAAGACATGTAGGTTATGGGGTGTGATGGGCACCCAAGGACTTTGTGAGCCATCTGAACACCATGAAACCTCCAAGCTACAAACAGAATGGAAGGCAGGACTTGTCTCTGATTTTGGGAACCTCATACTGGTGAAAATGTGAATGACAATATCTTTCCTCTGCTCGTCTCCAGCTGCTTCACACCAAACTTGTTCCCTGTGGGAAGACATGGAGGTTATTGGGGTGTGATGGGACCTTGAGAGCCACGTGAACACCATGAAACCTCCAAGCTACAAAGAGAATGAGAGGAAGGACCTGTCTCTGATTTTGGGACCCTGCCTTGGGGAAGCCTCTGAACTCAGGCAAACATATCAGTACATGTTGAAGGCGGCAAACCTCTAAGTTAAACATCTCTCAAGAATCTGGCTGTGCATTAGGGCACAAGCAACTCCAATTTGTTGTTCTCCACTCTGATTTCCTCTGTATTTGGTGAGAACACTCTGTATTTCAGATTCCTTGGTCCAGCCTTTGGACAGCAGCAGGGCTGGGGAGGTGCAAATTTAAACCTCCATGAGCTGGGAGTGGGATAACTTCTGGGCAATGTGGGAGATTAACTTGGGGAGAGGAGGGTGCTGCTGCCTTCCCTTCCCCACTCTGCCCCAGAACATCCCAGGGGTGCTTAGGATACAACAGGTTTAGCAGGATTTGCTCCTTCCATCTCTCCCTTTCTCCAGGTTTCATATGACAAGGCACACAGATATTCTGCCTGGACCAGCTGTGCTGTTTTGCAAAAGGAGCTGGTTTGGCATCAGCCAGCAGCTGAGAATTTTATCCTAAGTTGCTTTTTCCCTCCTGTCTCCACCATGCAGGTGCCTGGAGCAGCCTTGGAGATGGGCTGCTGGTACCAGGCTGCCATCCAGAGGGGAAAGACTCAGTGCTGGGGGAGCACCAGGCACTCACTGGATAAGGCACTAAAGGGCAGCTCTGGTCAGGAAATCAGAACCAGCTTTACAGCTGGGGCAAGGATGGGTTTTGAGAAGGCTCAGATGTTTAAAGTCATTTTGAAGATCCTGCTGGCTTGAAGCAAACACTTGCTCCAGAATCCTTCCTGATGCAAATGAAGATCATGAGCAGCAGTAAAATTTGCAAATGCAAGAAATAACAGTAATTTTTGCATGTGGCACTTGTCACTGGAAGATTTCAAGCACTCTGGATCTTTACAGCTCTGCTCTCTCTGCTTTGGGGGTAATAATTCATTGTCTGGTCACAAACTTGAGCCTTTCCCTGGGTAGGATTCCAGACCTAACCCTGGACTGTGTCACTCAAGTGACAGAGAGCAGAGGTGGCCAAAACTGTGATCAGGACACGAGCAGCTGTTTGGGCAGGGCCTGTGGAGTGTCTGCCCCCCAGACCCCCAGACCATGTCCCTCAGTTGCCGTCAGGGAACAAGATGGACACACTCCAACAGGACAGACAAACCCACACATTCCATACCTATCAGCTTTTTACACCCATGGGCTGTGTGTGTGTGTTCACATCCACAGCTGGACACATCTGCACACACAATCAGGACCTCTGAAATGTGTACACATGAATATATGCCAGTGTACCTATTACATTTAAACACAGAGCCAGCTCTTGCTCTCTCCATAAGTGCAGTGTGATCAATAACATTTCTAGTGCAGGGGGTGAGCAAAGTGCCTTGTTAAACTAATAATTGCACGGGAACCAAATCCTTTCTAATAAAATCTTTTAAAACCTTTCTAAAATTTCTACTCCGAGGCCACTTTGCCTGTGAGACCTGTAATTATTGAGAGTGGAAAGAAAGGAGCATAACTGGCCTCTTAGCAACTGCCCAGTGGACATAAAAATGGGGCTGCACTGAGCAAGTGGCCCCTGTGGAGTCTCCTGATTGAGACACAAACCTGTGGCTTATGCTGTCCATCTCCTCGCAGGGTTTGTAATTAAAGCTGTATTGTTGTTTATATTCCAGCAGCAGCTGAAAGCCTCATTGCAAAAGGTGCTGTGCAAACAGAGAGGCAGCAGCCCCTCTGCAAAGGATTTACAGCCCTGGGAGATGAAGTGTGCAGGGGGGAGGGCTGTGCCGAGGGGTGAGGAAGAAGAAGGACAGCGAGTCCTTCAAGGCTGTGTGTTTACAGAAGAGTCAGGGGCCAAGCAGCTGCCACTCAGCCTCTCGGATTTAATCAACAAGAAACACACATGCAGCTTGACCCAGGCACATGCATGTTGTATTTATGTGTGTGATCGCCCTACAGGGCAGCAGTGATGCTTCAGCTGCACCTGAGGGTTTTTTGGTACCTCTCAGGTGTTATCTGACTGCAGGAATCCCCTGAGTGAAGCATATTTAGAATAGTGAAAACACCCTTACCCCAAGCACAGCTCCAAAGAGGCTTCCCTGGAGCTGGGGAAGGGGCAGGGCAGCTGCTCTGTGCTGCAGGTCCTGTTCCTGGCCAGCAAGGCAAGGAAAATCTGGGAGTTCTGTGCCTGTGGTTGACAGAAGCAGAGGGTGCTGACATGGCCTGGGAGCACCAAAGAGGAGGAATCCCAGGCTGAGGGTGTTGTTGTGCATCTCCTACAGCAAATCCCATTGCAGTGGGTGCAGTGAGGATCACTCCCAGCCAGAGCAGGCAGGGAAGTGTGCCAGCACCTTGTCCACAGCATCACCCTGCCTGCACTGCCTGGAAAATCCACCTGTGAATGAGGCACGATCTTCCCTGGCAAGGCCATTGTTTCTGTGAGGTTTTTCACTCACTGGGGAGCCATCCATCCCAGGCAACATCAGTGCTACAGGGAAGGAAGGCAGGAATCAGGGAAGCTGGCAAGTCGTGGGCTGTGTTTGGTTAAACAGTGTCTTCAGGCTTCAAAACTAATGCATATGGAAGGGGGTGTGATGTGGGGACACTCAGCTTCCTTCCTCCGAGTTAATTAACCTCCCTCACCCCCGTGCTGTTATAGACACAGGCACTTCTGCTGCATATGTCAAGGGCATAATTAGCACGGGCTGAGCAAACCACACAGAGGATGGGAACGTGCCTGCAGGATGGACACAGTGACAGGCAGGCATGGGCAGGGACAGCCAGCCTCGGCACGGTGACCCGGCGTGGCAGGAGTGAGTCTGCTGCTGGATGGAAAGATAAGGGCTGCCCTCTCCCCATTCCCTTCACCTGCTGTCTGCTGGGAGGCTGCAGCCACCAAAGGAGAGCAGATTCACTCCTGGGGGAAGGACAAGGGTTAGGAGCAGCTCAGTGATGGAGAAAAGTTCTCAATTTTTATTCATCTCAGACCCTCTGTATTCCCAGGGTCTTGCTGCCCAGAGGGCACAACCTTCCTCCCTCATTCAGGTGCTCAGGGAACCCTTCTCTGTCACACAGGGGAAAGTCTGAACCCTCCCTGCCCCCTCTGCAGCTTTGCCCAGCACCTCTGCAGCCAACACCCCACCAGCCCCAGTAACCCCAGTCCCATATTCCCATCCCTCAGGGCACTGACATCTCTGCTGTGAGGAGAAGGAACCCCATGGGCAGGGAACACTGAGGAGAGCACTGACAGAAGGATACTGCCCTGCCTGGGGGCAGCTCTGCAGGGAGGGATCCCTGGGGAGGGGTCCAGCACTGCTCACACTGCTCATTGCATGGGACCACTGCCCCTCACTGGATCCTGCCTGCTGATCAATTCCATCCATGCTGGCTCCTGTTCTTCCATCCACTTCATTTATTGCTCCTGTTAGCCTCTCCCATTGACTTCAAGCACCCTGCTCCACAACTGAAGATCCCCAGGGCCAGTGTGATGCAGATCCCAGTGAGTGGAAGATGTGAGAGGAGCAGAAATCTGATGATTCCCTGCAAGGCCTCCCCTCCTCTGCAGCTCCCAGCTCCTGGCATCGCCTCCTCCCTTCTGCCCAGAACCACAGAACACACATGCAAAACATCCCCAACTCTTAAATGTTGCTGTTTTAGAGAAACTTAGTGCTTGTTCCAGCTGCAGGCACTAAATCATCCCTGTGCCCTGGACGTGTGCTGAGGAAGGGAGGCCGGTGATGGATGGGGCTGTCCATATTTACACTGGGAGCAGCACAGCTGTGTGGAGCTCACTGTGCAGCCAGGGCTCTGTGCTAACTCACCATCCCCCCTGCTTCCTTTCCCTCCCAGCGACACTGACTGATTGTCCACTTTTGCAGAGCACTGCCCAGCACCAGTCATGGCTCCCAGCACCTCCAGAAAGGGAGGAGGAGGGGGAAACCCAACCCTCGAGTCATCAGAGCTCCTGCATTTCCTTGGCAAGCCGTAATTCCTGTGGGGACTTTGCAAAAAAGCAGGCCACAGACATAAAAGAGAAGTGCTGGAGGATTGGAAGTGAGAGGGAGGAGGAGAAAGGGTAGCTTGGATTTTTTCCTGCAAGGAAATGCAGCCAAGATGTCGAGCACCTGTAGCACTTTTCATCCTTCAGACCAATTCTCAAGGTAAATATTGATGCCCTAATGGAGTGTAATCAGACTGCAGTGCTCTGCATTGAGCTCTTGGACTGGGGGTTTAAGAGAGCTTAAATTGTTGGCAAGGCTTAGGAAATGTATGGACAGCCCACACAGGCTCCTCACACCCTTTCCTACTGTTTCTGCCCAGAGAAGCTGTGGCTGCCCCTGGATCCCTGGAAGTGTCCAAGGCCAGGCTGGATGGGGTTTGGAGCACCCTGGGATAGTGGAAGGTGTCCTTGCCCATGGCAGGGGGTGGATTGAGATATTTTTAAGGTCTCTCCCAACCCAAACCATTGTAGGATTCTGTGATTCTGTGTTTCATGCCTGCCTTGATGTACATGGCTGCTGTTCTTCACTTAGTGGTCCAATCTCAGCCCTAAGGAGACAGAAATATGTAATTCTTCCAAAGATCTGGGTGCAATCCTGCCACTGAACTTCCCTCTCTCCTGGCAGATTCCAACAGTTATGGACATTTCCTTTTTCTTCATAACCTGTATGCCTGGAAACCAGCAGGAAAGTTTCCAGAGATGATCCTGGTCTGTCAGGGGCTCCATTGCAATTAGCACTTCTCAGCAGAGTGTTTGCTTTCACCAAATCACCATGTTCTGAGAGGAAAAACAGGAGAGTCCCAAACCAGCCAGAACATTTCTGTTCATGTCCCCATTCTCCCCCTTAGCTGATGGAATTTGCTGTGTACCAGCAACAGAATTATGGAAAAGGGAATGAGCTGTAGTGCTCACCCCACATACCTGGAGGGGGCTAAAGAAGGAAAGATGTTGAGATATGACCTTCATCTCAGAACTTTACATAAAAAAGGTTTAACTAAGGGCAGTAGGATGGGTGGCTCCAGTGCACAGAGGAGTCCTGGGAATGTGTCTGAAGAAAGGCACTTGGCCCTGTGCTTCAGAGAGGTGACACTATGGGAGGCACTCACCTGCTCTTGAGCGGGCCCAGGTGAAGAGGAAAAGGTGAATAATCCATTTGTAAAAGGTGAATAATCCATTTGTGCAGGCAGCTCCTGGAGCAGACCAGAGGAAGGGTCACCTCGAGATCCCAAACTTGGCACAGGTCCCCTCGAGGTAGGGTTAGTCTCAAGGTGCCATCCACACCTGGGCTCATTCCAGTCCAGACCAGTGCAAGCTGGAGATGGACTAAAATCCAGGGCTCTGCAGTCAGAGACTCAACTCCTCCCCACCATCATGGGCTGGGTCACTCCCTGAAGGGGGAAAAGGAAGAGCTGCAAATGGAAAATGGCATTTTCAATATGCTGGAGTGTCTGGGGAGGAGAATGAAGGTAGACTCATGGAAAAGGCAGTGAGAAGAAAGGCAGGGAGCTGGGAATGGCTCCTTGCCTTATTCCTATGCTGCTCCACTCCACACTCAGATAAAGTGGTCCCTTCTCTCCAGCCTTCTCCTTTCCAGTCACACACTCCGTTGGTTAATTCTCTCCTCGTCGAGATCAGAGATTAGATAGAGCCTGGATTTATAGCTAGTGAAAATAAAAAGAGCTGCTCCTATCAAGGATTCAAATGATTAAATATCCCACCATAGAAATACTTTTAACTTCACTTACAGTACAATTTCACTTACACGCTGATGCAGTTGACAGCACTAACAAAAGCTGCTTGAGTAATATGGGGCCTGAAGAGAGAGAGAAAGAAGCTAGAGGAATGAGAACAAGGGATAGAGACAGAAATGGAGGGAGAAAGAGAGAAATGGGATTAGATAGTGAGATGTGAAGAGAGGAGAGGAAAGGCAGGAAAAGAGAAGGGAAGAGGAGGTTGGCTCTCTCTGCCTGCAGCATTTAAAAGTACAAGAGCTAAACCAATTAAACAATGAAAGGAAAGCAAAGGATTAAATGAAGGGCTATGTAAAACAGCTCCTCTAATCCAGCTCATTTACTGCTCTTTACTCTCCATTTCCCTCTCATGTTGATCCTCAGATCCAACAGCCCCAGACTTGCTGTGCCTCACCCATACAGGGTCCTGGTGGCACCCTGGTGTCCCCTGTGTGCTCCTCTTCCTCCCCTGCCTCTCCAGGGCCACCCAGGCTGGGGGACAGCAGAGCTGAGTGGTGACAGCACTGGCCTGGGGATGCTCCATGGCAGAAGAAGCCTGTCCTGAGCTGTGGCCTCACCCAAGGTTGAGCTTGTGCTCCCTGGGACAACCTGAGCAAAAGCCCAGAGCTCTTCTGTGGACAGGACTGCCCTCCAGCACTCCAGCCCCCCAGCCCCCCAGCCCCCCAGCCCTCCAGTCCTCCAGCCCTCCAACATCCCTGCCAACAGCTCAGGGCAGGGACTGCTCCCCTCCAGGTGCTGCTGGAGGGCCCCAGTTAAGACCAGGACTCTGAGGTGCTGTGATAATCCAAAGAGGAATTTTCAGGGCAGTTTCTGCTCCTGCCTTCTCTGTGGCTCCCCTTTTCCCAGGTGCACAGACACAGGAGCTGTGAGGTTGGGAGCAGACATGGCCCCAGTCACAGGGGATTTCTGCACCTCTTCCCAAGGCACAGCCTTCCTTGGGTTCCAGCACGGGAAAGAGCATTTCCAGTGCTGTTCCACAGCTCCTCCATGCCCTGCTGGTGCTGGGATCCACCACAGCTCCCCCCGTGTGCTCTGTGGGTCAGGGTGTCCTGCAGAAGCCACAGCACCCACGGGGAAGGTGACAGGACATGGATGGGGACAAACATCACTCACACACCTTCTCCTTTCCCTTCTCTTTCTCCACTTGTCTGATGGCCAAGAACGATTGTTTCTTTTCTGGTTACTTCCTTCAGTTGTGATCTCAGCCTCAGGAAGAGCAGAGGGAGCACAGGGGGAGTTTTTTGGGGAGGGACTCTGGGGGAAGTGTGGCTCCCTGGAGGAGGTTATCTGTGCCTGGTCACTGTCTGCAGGGATGCAGTTCTATTTGGAAATTACTTTTTTTCCCCTTCAGCACTCCAGAGCTACAGATCATTTGAATTCACCCTCTCCTTTCCTTTCAGGAGACAGAAAGGCCCCAGCCGTACTTGAAATGAGACAGATGCTTATGGAATTGTGGTTTTAAAAGCATTTTTCAGTTCAGTTCTCTCCTTTTCTACACACAGCAGTCCAATGTGAGCTGACTAATAAATGCATTATCTTTTTTTTCCCCTTTCCTAGGAGGGTTTGATATGGCAGCTCCATAGATCAGCTTGGTCTCTGGGGATATTTCTGCCCTAAACAAAATGGAAATTGTCTGCCCCCTCACAAGCCCTCAGTGACTCATACAATAAAGAGAACCCATAAATATTTGGGTAATTACAGTCCATTCACCTAAATTCCGTGAGAGGCAGAGCACTTTCTTACTGGGTCCTTAAATGGTTGTTGTGTGTTGCTGTTCCCAGCCCTGCCTTGCCATCAGCACTTGATTCCCCCTAGATGGGAATTAGCTCCAAAGGTCTCTTCCCAAGCAGCAGCAAAGGCTGGGAGTGTTGCACAGCAAAAGGGTGAAAAGTTGGGTAATGAATAATAAGTGAGATCATGGAATCACAGTTTGGGTGGGGAGGGACCTCGAAGTCCTTCTCATTCCACCCCTGCCATGGGCAGGGACACCTTCCACTGTCCCAGGCTGCTCCAAGCCCTGTCCAGCCTGGCCTTGGACACTGCCAGGGATCCAGGGGCAGCCACAGCTTCTCTGGGCACCCTGTGCCAGGGCATGCCCACCCTCCCAGGGAACAATTCCTGCCCAATATCCAATCCAAACCCACTCTCTTTCAGTTTGAAGACATTCCCCTTGGTCCTGACACTCCATCCCTTGTAAATAATCCCTCTCTATATTTCTTGGGGGCTCCCTTAGGTCCTGGAAGATGCAATGTTGCTTTATTTATTTTACATACAGTTCCCACAGAGCAGGTGCCTGTTGTCTTGTGGCCCATCACGAGTCACCAAGACCCCTTTGCAGGCAGCTCCTGCAGCTGGACATCAGAGGGTCTCTGCCCCTGGATGGAGCCAGGCTTGGCTGGAATCTGCTGGAGCCAGGCCCTGCAGAGCAGTGACAGCCCTGGAGATTAATGCCTTTGATAATGATATTATTACTGCGTTGGTGTTAATATTTTACTGCTTGTTGTCACCACTCTACGAGGCAGATCCAGCTGCACATATATCTGGTCTGGATGGTCTGCAGCCCTTTCTACCTTCCCTGGGATGGTTACACCATGCTAAAAATTACCAGAGAGACCAAAATGGGGAATAGATATTTCAAAAAGAGTGGGTCAGTGAGGGTCTGGGCTGTCTGATTTGCTCCTCTTCCTCCATGCCTCCTCGGGGAGGATTACAGATGTGCAAGAACCCTTTCAAAAAACCCTCCTTGAAATCAGGATGCACTCCCCATCCCTCTGCCTCTTCCCAGGGCTCATCTCTACTCTTTGATGCCCTCCTGCAGCACAGCCAAGGTGACAGGACAGTCACAGGTCCCCTTTGCCCAACTCATGGCAGCCAAAGAGACACAGAGAGGGTTTGCATCAAGTGTTTTACCTCCTTGGCTTTCCTCCAAAGAGCACCTCTGTGACCCTCTGGGCTGGCTGGGACCCTCTGGGAGCAGCACTGTCCCTGCTCCTGCCAGAGGGAGGGATGGGCAGGGCTGCAGAAATCAGGAATGGCTTTGGGCTGGGCTAGAGGGGAGCTCTCAGAGGAGCTGGTGACTGCCAGCCCAGCGTGGCAATGAAAAGCTGTTAAGCCTTTTTCCCCCATCAAGGGCAGCCTCCTGTCTCCAGGGGTAACCAAGGCCAGCTCCCTCCAGAGAATCCTTGAGCAATCCTAGAGTCTGGTATCAGACATCATCAGCCACAAACTTTTTATACTTTTTATATTTGATTTGTTTTATCAAATGCTTCATTTTCTCTCTTTTTTCTTCCCCTCTTCCCTTTTCCTCCTGCTACTTGGGATTTTTTTTTCTTTCCTTGCTATGGGTGATGGTGCTTCTAATCAGCACTTTCCATGTCTAATTGCCTCATTGTGAGCTTCTCCCTGAACCTGTCAGACACCAGCTCACACTTCTTGCCTTACTTGTCACAAGAAAAATTGTTCTTTTAAATGTGTCTGGGAGAGACACAAGGACATGGAATGCTCCAGGGAGAGAGGAGGATGGAGGAGTGACTGACTGCAGTTACTCAGTGCATGGGATTTCTAAAAGCTGCCCCTCCCCAGCTCACCTGGAGATACAGAAACACTGCAAAAAGACAATTCTCTGTCTCAAAGACATCACAGCCCAAAGCCTGTTGACACTGCAAAGTCCCTGTGGAAGTTGTGCCTGTTGTGATTATAGCACAGGATGAGTGGATTACTCGCTGAAACAAACCATCCATGGCAGGAGGGATTATTTGGCATGTTACAGGGAGATCTGGGGACTTTAGATACTAATACTCCATTAATGATTAATGAATCTCTTGCATATGAACCAGCTTGGTGACCTATTCCCTCCCTGCCTCAATCACAAGTAGAGAAAAAAGTTTGTGTGTTTTTGCTGCACTGGGTTTGCACTCGTGTGAGAGATTCCTGTCTTGTTCACAGGGCTCTGAATTCCCCCTCCCACCTTCAAGTGCTCTGTTATCCCCCTAAATTAGATTATTTGTGAAGCAGGTTGGTGCTCACCCTGGTGATAGCAGAGCAGTCTTTCAGTCCAAGGTATTTGTGGTTGTCATCTCCTGATAAGAAGATAACAGTGTTCTTCTACTGACACGAGCCTCAGTGCTGGCAGAGCTGCCTCTCAAGAGCTGGCAGAGAGATAGAGAGGGGGTTGTGTGTTTGTGCAGCTCAGCTCAGAGCTCCCTCGTGAAGATAAATGATGACCTTGGTCTCACCTCCACCTGCTCTGCCTCAGATTAAGCAGGTGACAAAGCTGATGTCACATCTCCGGGTTTCGCCTGAAGTAATTTGGATGGTTCCACTTGGTGGCAGTTATATGATAATGGTGACACATTGGTCTTGTCCTGTACCTTTATTCCCACAAGATTTTCTCCGTGAGCCACGTCTGCCCATGGTCCCTCTCACCTCCTCAAGAATTAGTCAGGGGGGAAGTTTTATCCCCAGAAAATTACATATTTATGCATCCGTGCCTTGCTTACAGGTGATGAAATCACAGCAATTTCCTTTTCCAGCTTCCTCTTTATTCTCTGGAGATTTTTTTGGGGTGGGGCTCCGAGAGACCCCCATGGCAGTGGCATTTTCAGAGTCTTCTCTTGGGAACATTGGCAGGAGAATGTGTCCAGGAGCTCTCACTGGCATTGCTCTGTTCTTGCTATCTCTCTCCTGGGGCAGGTTTTAAGAAGTTTCCCCAAGTTCTCCTCTACCTGCTCAGGATTTTGTGACTTTTTGGCCCTCTGCAGGGCTGGGAGAGCTGACTGCTGACAGGTGAGGTGGTTACAGAGCAGCTCTGACCTCCTGGGGAGGCACAAGCACAGAGATATTTAGCAGGGCACAATCAGAGGGCAAAGCAGAGAGGAGGGGAGATTGACTGGGGGCCATGGGAAGTGACACAACTGTCAAAAGCTGATGGGAACCTGCACATTGAGGTGTAAAAATATTCCTTCAATCAAGGCAAGATCTGCACCTCCCAAGGACAAAGCTAAGGCAGCATCTTCTCCTTGTCTCAGGAAATTAATTTAGAATAAAAAGTGTGGAGAATCCCAGAGCAAGAGGGAAGGAAGGGAAGAGATCCAGCAGTGCCTGTGCATTGTCCCAGCTCCCTGCCCCTCTTGTCTCTGCATCCCACTGGGGACATGGTACAGAAGATTTTCCCAGGAACAAAACTGCTGCTCCACTCCCTAACATACAGTCAAAGCCTCCAAAGCTGATGACTTTAAATCACCTTTAAATCACCTCCTGTCCTGGTGCTCAGCTCCCTGCCCAGGAGGGCACCAGCAGCCTCCAGCCCCATCCTCAACCCCACAGCTCCTGCCAGGCTCACCCCAGGGTGACCCCTCTGCCCAGCTCCTGCCATGTTCCACCAGAGTCATGTGAAATAAAACACAGCTGAGATTGGCTTTTTTTTTTCTTTTTTTTTCTTTTTTTATTTTTTCTGATTAGGCCAATAATTCTTTTGCTGCACTTTTCAAATCCCTCGCTGCCTGCGTGGGGGATACAAATGACTCCACCTATGCATTTCATGGCATTTGTGAATCATTAGGCCTCACTTAAGAGGGTTTACATCACTCCACGCTCATCTTTCTCCTCCTAGCCTAATTCTGGGCTTTGGCCAAATAACATTCAGGCTTCACTTCCATCCCTTTACCTTCTTTATGTATTATTGAATTATTCAGGCACTTTCCATTGGGATGAATTGGAAATACACAATGGAAAAGGCAGTTTCTCAAAGGAAAAATTTACATTTGCTGGAGCCGGTTTGTTTATTTGGAAAAAATCAACATGCAATATAAACTTTCAGCCAGAAAAAAAGAAAGACTGATTAAAAATAGAAGCATGGCTCGAGTGTTTCAATTTTCTAAATGCTTTGCTTGAAAGCAGTCAAACAAAATAATGAACCTATTTTAGTTCTGACACGCTAAACACCACCTCATAAAAAATTGGGAGCTGGACACTTCTTCTCCAGCTTGGATCTCTGGAGAGGAATTCCTCTTATGTTTGTGATTCACAGTGTAGCAGGCTCATTGCAGCACTCCAGGATATTTTTTGGATATTCTTTGGAATTCTATTTTTGCAGCAAGCTGGAATTCTACAACTCCAGCAAGGAATGCATCACTAAAGACAAAGAGATGTTTAATACTGAACTGTACTGAAATATTTCAGGGATATTCAGGAAATCAAACCAAAATATTTCTCTTTTTTTGAGTGCTATTTTGGTTTGGGTTTGTTTTTATTTCCTTTAATTTTTCAAAAGTGGAAGTAGTTGCAATTGAAATATTAAAATTTCAGTGTTTTTTCACTTTGCAGCTTTTTTTTTTTACATTTCCTCATCTATAATAAATGTCTAATTAAAATTTTTATTGCAAGCTAGGAAAAAAACCTGGGCAAGAAATTCCAAATGGAGTTCTGTGCTGCTTTTTATGATGACAGAAAATGAAGACCCAGCAAAAAGAAGAATTAGACTGAGGCTCTTTTCCCACACGTTGATCACGGTGGGCTCACAATAATGAATTTAAGAGGAATTTTGGGCAGATACAGAGCAGGGATCATCACTGTTTGGTCTGAGAACAGAAACATCACAAGGACAGTCCTGCCTAGACAAGAGCAGTGTGAAATTCCAGCTGTGCCCAGGTGTAGCCCTGGTTTGGTGCCTGAGGTGT
>JANPWX010000103.1:1352259-1422566 GCA_024734555.1 Trochalopteron elliotii
GGGGGGCTTCAAATCCAAAGAGGATGGAGATGAGTGTTTTCTCCGCGGGCAGGTCGGCCGGAGCCCACCAGCACCACAAGGTGGGGTTAGTCCAGCGTAGATCCGCCGCCGACAAGCGCCAGGTAGCGAATGATAGTAATTGCGGAGCCACTTCCCGCAGCCCTTTCTCCACGGAGAGTTGTTATGGACCCAGCGCAGTTTAGCCTGCGAGATGTGATGAAATCAGCGCCGCGGGGCTGATGGCAGTGGCCGCGGGCTATTAAAGCTCCGATGCCATCCTTGTGCTGGGGGCTCTTCTTTATTCATGGCACGACAGCCAGAGGATGAGGTGTCAGGAGTAACACTAACATTCCCTGGCACCTCCTGGTTTGAATCGCTCACAAAAGTTTGCCTTATTTAGGAGGCCGATTTGTGTATTTATAATTAATATGGATTAGCTGTTATTATCTATGCAATATGGCAGGCAGGCAGTGGAGAGAGGCTCACAGCTGTTCAACCATGCAAATGATGCCCACAGAAAGTACAGTTTAGTACTGGGATATTATTATTACCAGCACACACACCAAAAAAAAAAAAAAAAAAGTTCAGGACCAGAGGTGGGGGAATATAAATAACCACAGCTTGGAAACTTTCCCAAGATTTCCCTGGACATGGAGCTGAAGGTGCAGGGCATAGACCCAAGCATTGGTTGCTCCTGTATTCTCCAATGGTTCTCACTGTTTGCAGCAGTTATGAATGAATGGGGAGAAAAAAAAAAAAAAAATCACAGCTGGCCTCCAAACAACCATCTAAGCCTTCTGTGCTTGCTCCCAGCCAAAAAATTCCCAGTGTTTTGTTTGCACCTGGAGTTTTTGAAGAAAGGCATCAGACTTGACAAGCGTTTAGTTGGGAAGGTTGATCTGTTCTAAAAATAATCCTCGGGGAAGGATCTGTCTGCATGGCAAATTCTCTAATATTCTAATGTTCATATTCTAATATTCATATTCTAATATTCTCTAACATTCTTCTCAGTGGAAGAGGTGCTGCATCCCTGATGTGTCTGGGGTCAGGCAGAAACCCCAAAGTGCTCAGCAACCCCTCCCAGACACTGCAGGGGAACAGGACCTAGATTGATGTGCTCATCTCTCTGCACGGGCTGTAAATCTGAGGCACTCTGGACAGGCTGCACTCCCTTTCTATGAACCTCACCCAGCACAGCACATATTTACCTCTAGGAAATGCTGGATGAAAATCCTGGCTCTGATTTTTCTCTCCAGCATCAGAGGCTGCTTTTAGATGCTGAGTTGTGTCAGTAAGATGCCCTAAGGAGAGGCTTCTCCCTGGATTTCAGGCTCAGCAATACCTTCAAAGCCATTGCTCCTGTGTCATGCCTGGCCCAGAGACTCCTCATCAACAGCACTGACTTAGAAGTCCCAAAATTTCCAGCTGGATTTTACACCTTGTTAGAAGGTATAAAGGCAGCCAGTGTCTGAGAAACCTGGACTCAGTGGTTCTTGTATCTTCAGGATTCCTTATCCCACAAACACCAGGATCTTGTACAGGAAAACGTTTTTTTCTTTTTCTGCATGGGAGCATGTCCTGCTCTACCAGCACCTATCTGACTAGTACCTCTTCTGGTAAAGCCCTGGGAGAAGATGATTTCCAGGGCTGCATGTGAGAAGTCTCAAGAGAAGTAAAAGTGAGGCAGAAAAGCCCTGTGCTCCACAGGGGTGATAAATGCAGTGGGGCTTGGCATCAGCACTCACACAGCTCCTCTTGGGCTTGTTAAACCTGCTTAGCTGTATCAGATACACAGACAGGAGCCCTGTTAACAGAGCAAACCCAAATCAACTCCTCTGCCAGTATCCCAGTAAAGAGGAAAGGAGTGAGAGAGAGGTGGGACACCACAGAAAGGCTTTGATTTTGCACTGCCTTGCACAGAAAGGGCTGTTTGGGGATATTGAGATGGGGTGAAAGGGAAGAGGATATATAACAAAGTGGATAGAAATTGCACCTGTCTCCAGATCTAAATCTGCACAGGACACACATTAATCTTCATGAGTCAGAAGTTCAGCCTTTGCCCATTCCCTTCACTGAATCCTACTGCAAGGTGCTTTACCTCAGCTGTGACACCTGCCTGGGGTGACACAAAATCCACAGGCCTCTTCTCCATCCCAACTTGCAATTCAGCCTGTCCTGACAATGTGCAGCACAGGGCAGAGCGTGGCATTTGCCCAGTGCTGTAAATAAGGCTGCTCTTGCTGACAGCACAGACCAGGACTGACTATTGCAATGTTTGATCTGCTGGGTAGGCAATTTATTAAAACAGATATCTAGGGCTTTAATCACTCTGCCAGGCTGCCATCTGCTTGCCTCATGCTCCATCCTGGCTCAGGCCAGGTCTCCATGTAGGAGAAGAGAGCTGGTGAGAGCACTTTGTGGTCTGTGTCATCATTCACTGCGTGCACACACAGACTGGGCTGTTTGGGGTGATGGATCCTCCCACACACCAGCCACCCCAGTGATCCTTCCTGTGCAATTGAGGGGGGCTGGAAGAGCACAGGGGGTCCCAAGGTTTGGTTTGGCCTCTGGGTTTAAGCTAGAGAAGAATGATGGGGGGAGCTGGTTCCCCTAACCTCAGTGCCATGTCAGCAGGGCTCGTGGAAAACATCTGGCAATATTTACAGAGATGTTATTCACAGACATGAAGTCAATTCATCTCATCCACTTTCTTGCTGTGATTCTCAGTGGCAATAGTGTTCTCCAAAAGCTGAGCTCTCTCTGCCCTGTGCACAGCCTTAGAAACCACATTGCCACCCTCCAGGTGGCTTCTGCCAACAGCTGAAAACAGGAGTTCCGAGTGCCCTGAGAGGGGTCTGGACTCAGTTTGACCTTGTGTTCTTCACATCACCCATCTGGACCAGACTGACAGGACACACATGTGGCTTGGCTGTGAGGCCTCCTGTCAGTGCAAACCCTTTTCCTCCTCAGAGCATCCCCAGCCAGCAAGTCAAGAAGGAAAGGTTCATCCTGGGCTCTTGCTCACCTGGTGGAGAGCACTGTGCTCCATGGAGGAGAAGGTCCCTTTGACTCAGAAATCCTAAAGGTTACTGAGGTTTGAGGGCACTCCCCAGTGAGTTATGTCTACCACTGGCCGTGGACTGTGCAGTCTGGGGAGGAAAATTCTTTTTACCCCTGAGGATGGGGATTCACTGGAAGAGTTGTTTCAGAGCACCCTGCAGTGCTGAGTGGTTTGTGCCACTGACAGCCAGGCTGAGCTGCACTAAAGGGTTCAGAGTCTTCACTGCTGTCCCCTGAGGGAACTGAGGGTCCCCAGGAGGCAGCAGAGAGGTCCCAGAGCATGGACCACTTCCTATGGCTCTTTCTTCCAGTCGCTGATGATGGAACCCAGACACAAACCAACCGTAGTTCAATAAATTCAGATTCCCCTCAAAAGACTGGAGAAGGCTCCCAGAACCATCTGCCAGAGGAATGGAAAATATAAATATCTCATAATGAGATAGGCACTGGAGTCTCATGGAGATTAAGAGAGAAATGCAGGGAAAGGAACACAGTCTGCGGTGGGGCAGACATGGAACAGGAAATATTTCTGCCACACGGACTAAAGGATCCCATGGGTGACAAATTTAAGGGGTTGTTATTCCCGGGCAGGAGGCTTTTGTTCATGAAGGCTCCCAATTTTCTCCACAGATTTTCCAATAGCTAGTCCACATGGGGAGCAGCTATGGCTAGGCTGAACCTTGCAAGGAAGGGATCCTCAGGTGGCTTTGTGCCCAGTGAGGAGGGGATTTGGGTAGACTTGACTGAAAACAGACAGATGGTCTTGGAGTCTCACAGAGCTGAGAACAGGGATTAGTTAGAATCCCCTGCACTCCCCAAAGATAAGTCTGAGTTTATGGAGATGAACATGAATCACGGGATGAGACATGGGGCACATCACTCAAAGCATCACTGGGTGGAGATCTCTTGTCATCGTGCAAAAGGCAGCGCAATCCTGGCTCAGGGCACAGGATTCTCTGCTTAAATAAAATGATTAATACTAGTTAAAAACAGCCATGGGGTTTTAGTTCTGTGACAGCTGGTCCCCACCCGGTGTCAGGGGCCAGGGGCACTTGGAAAGCTGCCACCTCCCTGCTCCCAGACCTCCTCCTGAGAGCAAACTCATCCACCCAACCTCCCCGAGGAAACTCCACAGACACGGGGATTAGGGAAATGTTTAGCCAGACAGGCAGGAACACTGTCCCAGTGAGAAGTCCATCTTAACCAGTAGGGGTTCAAAACTAATTTGTCCATTTGATTTCCCAGAAGTTGATGCCTTCAGTGCAGTAAATGAGTCTCGTAAATGGAGGTCACAGCAGGGCCTGATGTTTGCTTTTGCTCCTGTCAGGAGCCAAGCAGAAGGGCTTTCACATGCCACTCTGCATTTCAAACCAGCCACGGCAGCCTGGGAGCATTTAAGTGAGCCCTAATTAGCACTGATAGATTTCAGGGTGCTCTGAGCTGGCTGAGCAGCCTCTGCAGAGCTGGGAGCAGTCTCCTTCACTGCCTGAATGACAAACAGGTTCTCTGGGACTTGGGGTTGAAACAGCTCAATAAAAGCAGTTATGACATGGCCACAGGCCTTGAATTAACAGCTGATCCAACAAAGAAAAGAGGTGAAACAGCAAACAATTAATGCTTTTGCTTGTGCCATTTCCTGAAGACAAACTCCCAGAGAGCTGCAGGTTTGGAGTTCAGCTGCTTACCTGTGTTTTCTCCAGTCCTTTGGATCTCCAAAGCTGGGGATGGCTCATATTAAAAACAAAAAAAGGTGCCAAGTCATAAATTTCTGGTACTTTTAAAACCCTTTGTGTTTGTTTGATACTTCATGAACTGTTGCAGAATTATTCTGATTAGATTAAGTGTCTGTGGGTTGTTTTAAGCTTGGCATGTCTCCAGTTGTGACAAGGACATGTGGGTCAAAAGGATGTGACCTGTGTGTCTTCTACTCACAGGGCTTGAATTCTGCATGGGTTTTGTTCAGAGGGGTGGGGGATTAAGTAAGTCAAAAAAAGACACAAATCTTTCCATAAGAACTAATAGATCCATATATTATGTGTCACTGTTTCACCCCCAGCATTTTCCCCTTAGAGACACCTTGCCAGAGGCATTTGTGGCCTTAATCACCCCCATTTCATAATTAGCTCTGGCATTCCTCCACCCCACAGTAGCTCTTTCCTGTGAGCTGGATGCTTTCTATGGAAGCTGAGATGTTATTTTATTGCACCTGAACATGAGGAACAACTTTCCTGTGCAGTGACTGAGCACTGAACAGGTTACCCAGAGAGGGTGTGAAGATATCCCAGAACTGTGTAGACACAATCCCATGCTCTGGGATGAGCCTGCTGGAGCAGAGTTTGGGCCTGATGGCCCTGCTGTGGTCCCTTCCTGACCCATCCTGTGATTCTGAGACATCTTTGCATTTCTTTGTTGCCTTCACAACCCTCCGGACACAGCCACTGGTAATCTGTGAAAGACAGTCTGAAAATATTTCAGTGAACTCATGAGTTACCATCCATCAGTGTGGACTCAGAACTGCTCCAGCCCAGTGCCCAGGGCCACTGCAAGCCATGGGACCACTCACCTGTTGACTGCTGCTGCTGACTCCACAACAGCACGTTTTCCATCCCCTGCGGCACAGGGCAGATATTCTGATGTCTGCACAAGTTCAAAGAGGGCATACTGACTTTCCAATGTGAAATAAACTGGAATCCTGTGCTTCTGTCTGCTCACTGCAGTGACATTAAACAACAACAACAACAAAAAAAACAACAGCAAAAAGCCAAAGTGTGTTGTGTTTGGAAAGTTAGAGTAGAAGGGCAAAGGGCTTTATCTACAAATGCAAGGTGTGCAGGAGGGAAAGAAGAGAGCAAAAACCTCAAACTTACACAGCTTAGGGGAGAAAAAAAGGGCAGTTAAGAAGGGATTTAATTGATAATGGTTTAGATAATGTCAAGTGAAGTTTCTATTCTCAGTCCAAGTGCAGATGATGAGGCAAAAGGACTAAATGTAGAAAATAAACACCCATTCAAAGCTAAACTGAGAAACCTTTTGTCACATAGAGAATCATAAGTGTGTGAGAAGTCCCAGCAGGAGAGGTTCTCAAGGCAAAATAACACTGGGGGCATTCAGGAAATAATTAGCTGACTTCCTGGAGGGAACAACTGAGGGAAGCAGGAGAGTGAGAGGAGAGGGACGACTGGAATGAGATAAAACTCTAAGAGAAAGAAGGGATGAGGAATGTGGGGCCTTTAACTCATTTCACTAAGGGGAAAAAAGTAAGCAAGTAAGTGAAAGAAACAGCAGCTCTGTTGTGCTGGATTTAATGATCTCCTCTGGAGTGGCAGCCTCCATCAGAGGTGTGAATGAGGCTCCTGCTCAGTCAGGGCTAAACCACCCCCAGCTCACAGCACCACCTCTCCAGGTGGCCACTGAGCACAAACAAGTGACCCACAGGCTGCTCCTGGTCCCTGCAGCCAGAGCAGGAGTGTTTGTGGGGGTTTGGTCTTGTTTGAACCATCCCCAAATGGGTCCATGACTCCATGACCTGCCTTGCTCCTGCTTTGATCCCCATTTCAGCCATGGGTGGCTGCATTTGCCAGCAATGCTGTTACTGCTGTTATTGATGCTGCTGAAAACCAAAGCTTTCCTGCAGGAGCCCCTTCCAGCCTCCTGGGAGGAACCATCCATCCCATCTGTCTCAGACACCAGGTGCTGATCCAGAGTTACCCTCTAAACACACCTGTCTCTGTCAGCTGCCTACAGATAACCATCACACTGCCAGGACCTGGCTTTTGGGTGATCCAAACTGAGACAGCCAAATGTTCAACCTCAACCAAAGCTTCAGAGCCTTGTTTTATTTTTTGCCTGGAATTTCTTTTGAGTACTTTCATGTCATTACCCTCTTGCAAATAACTTTTGATTATTCTTGCACAGGAAATTTCTGCCACAATTGCTGTAATCTCACTGGTTTCTCATTTTTTCCCTATAAAAGTGATAAATGATGATGCTTTTAAAATTAATTTCCATTCTAGCAGCTCATGACAGCCCCTTTGTCTGTGTTACTTGGGACAAAGCAAAAACATTAAGAAAGGGATTTCTTGGGTTTTATCCTCAGTGTTAACACACAAGGAAACCTGAAATAGAAAGGAAAAGCTAAGCACAGCCAAAAGGTGAAAGAACCACAAAAAGATGTTTTTCTGTATCAAGTACACCCTTTGATTTTCTCTCTCACAGCCATACCCAAACCAAAGAATGTTTTTTTAAAGGAATATGTGGAAGGTTTCTGAGCTCTAGCCCTGAAGCTCCTACATCTCCTCCAAGCAGGATAGCAAAATATATTACCCCAACTGTCAACCCTCAATTGGAGCACTCACCTTTAAGGAAAATCTTTCACTGCTTGGGGCTATTCCACAAGTGACTTTTCAGCAGTAACTGCTAACGAGGACACCAATTAGCACTAAACGTGCTCCTGGCTTTTGCCAGATAAGTGGAGGTCCAGGAGGACCCAAAGGGCACCTGTCTCTGACCTGAACATTCAGCTCAGGCTGCTGGGAGTTGCCAGAAGCTGACCACTGTCACCTGGCCACCGTCACCTCTTGCCATCTCTGCTGGATCTGAAGCAATGGCTGGGACAGCTGGGTGTGCTTGTGTCTCCTGTTTCAAAGACACAATCTGTGCCACTCTCAGCCCTTGCTTGTGTGCAGTGCTCTTGTTTCCATTCCTTCCTCTCACAGCCTGCCAGTGCAAAGAGCAAAAGCACAGCCTAGCACCAGTCCCAGCTAGGAAAGGGTCACTGAAGCCTAAATCCCACTCTGGCCATCCCTAAGGGGGTGAAGGGGAATAGGGCACTGTTGCTGCAGGCTACAGATGAAATGGGACAGAACGATAGGAGAAAAGCCACAATCTTCCCCTGAGACCCCTGGCAGGGGGCAAATTAATGGGGAGATACAGAGTCTGGAGATGAAGGTTTGGGCTTAGTGAGGGAGAGGAGATTGCAGGAGGTCTGGGAGGGCACAGGAGAGAGGGCACAAACCCTTTAATCTGCCAGGAAGTGGCTGTAGGGGGAAGTGTGTTCCAAACCTGCTCCATGACACTGTAGATCATGCTAGCCTTTGTGCTGATTTAATTGGAGCTTTGCAGTTGCCCTTGGTCACTGCTAATTGCCTTAACTGGGATGGTGTGAGAGTGCACAAGTGGGAATATGAGTCCGTGTGGGTTTCAGAGGAAAATCCATCCTCAGCCTTCCCAGCCACTGCCCCATGACTTGGGCTGAATTATGTGATTGCATCAGCTGCCTGCTGTGCTTTAGCAAAGCTGGGTGGATTTATTGCAAGCTTATAAAGACCCAGCTTTAGCCTGCACTGGTGGCACTTGATTACTTAAGGGAAGGGGAGAACAGAAAGAGAATGAAGCAGTTGCTTGCTTTTGTCCCATTCACCCTGCTGGGGTGGGATCTCCACCTGCAGCCCCTCACCCTACACTCAGCCTGCCTTCTCCACCTGGGAAGGTCCAAACTGGACCAAATGCACCAAAGTGGATTAGATCAGGAGATCCCATTTCATGTCTGGATTTTCTCCATGCTGAAAAAGATGAAATGGGGTACAACTGGGAGCCTTCAAATCGTCGTGGTGTGTTTGAGTGCAGGAGGAGACAGCAGCTTATCTGTCCTCTCTACCTCATGTGATCTCATCAAGAAATTGAACAGACACCTCTGTGCACCTCTGTACCCAAACTAAGTGGGAAGTATGGTCACTGGCCTCAGCACAGTGCCAGGTGCCCTGACACATGTCCCTTGTCACAGCAAGTGCCTTTACTGGAACCAACTGTCCATACTGATTCACATTTTCTGTGAATCCCACCAGAAAGCAGAATCCATCACTCTACCCCCTTGCCAAGGCTCTCATCTCTAAGCAGTCATGAAAGCTGTAACCTGAGTCAAAGGAGTTCCAGACTTTGCAGTGAGAAGTCCAAGCAAAGGGCAGGACTTGAGAAACACCCCTGTATGTGGCATTCCCATAGTAGCAGCTGATTGCCTGGGGTCATCCAGGGTCTTTTCACAGGGAAACGAGGTGCAGAGCTCAGGGCCCTGGTCCTGGTCCTTGGCAGTGACCCAGAGCTGGGCTGCTGTGACACCAGGACTGCACCCTCCTGTCATATCTGTGTCTAAGACTCTCCAGCACTGTGAGGGCCTGGGAGCTTGCACGGATTTTGGCAGAGAGAAGATCTGGCATCCCACAAAGATGCATCACTTTGAGTTAATTTATAAGAACTTGGACAGGGAGAGAGTTCATTTAATTGAAAGATGTAATTATCAGGTGTTGGAGGCAAAGGGGCTCATTAATTTCTGAGACATGCTGTTGACTGAGCTGTCCTCATTTTCATTTTTCACTCCATATCAAGGCTGAATCTGTGTGTCAGAGAGGCCAGGAAACACCAGATCACTGTTATCTTCCACAGAGTTTCTCTTTCTCCCAGCAGGAAGCCCAGGTGTGCAGTCCTGCCCTGCCCTGCCTGACACCAAGGGCTGCCATGGGGGTGTTGGCATTATCTCCCCATGGCCTGGACCCAAAGGACTCACAAATCTCTGGTCACAGCATAGTCTGGGCCCAGCTGGAAGGTGATGGACCACCCAAGCCACCTCCAGTGATGAGAAGGAATCAGTGAGCTCCCTTAACACATCTTCCTCTGGCTTTAAGGCTCCAGACCCTGGCAGTGTCCAAGGACAGGTTGGATGGGGCCTGGAGCACCCTGGGATAGTGGAAGGTGTCTCTGCCCATGGCAGGGGTTGGAGGAAGATGAGTTTTAAGGTCCCTTCCAGCCCAAACCATTCTGTGGTTCTGTGGTTCTGTGGTTCAGCTCTGAAATGAAAAGGTCCATAGTGTTAGAGGGTCCTACAGGAGGAAATCCCACTGGGGACCAGTGAGAGGTGATGGCTTTAGGCTGGTAGTGTCCTTTAGGGAAAAAATCCCAATGACAAACCTCTCCATGAGGATTTTTACTGCCATCCCGCTATCATTCTCTCCTCACCCCTGCCTCTCACAGAAACCAAAACCACCCTGCTGCCACCCTCCTCATATTGGTATTCCCTCCAGTTTGCCAGTCTGCTCTTAGATTTATGATTTATTTAGAATTAGATTACACCAAGGCTCAAGGCCAGCACTCCCTAATCCGTCACCGTCCCCGCCACGGTCAAACACAAACATTTGTTTTAGCTGCATCAGCATCCCTGGCTCCTGGAGGATGCATTGTTAATTGCTATAGCAACCACGACTCAAGGTTTGGGCTCTTTCCCTATTTTTTTTCATCCTCTTTCCCCCTGCTGAAAAACACTGGCATTGTCAAGTGATAGGTATTTATAACTTCATATAACAGTGGCATGTCTAAGTTATGCTGCTGAAATGCATCACAGCCAGAGTGGTTCTGTTATTTGTTTTTGTGCTGAATAGCAGCAAGAGCTTTAAGTTATTGTCTTTGCACATCCATAAAAAGGGGAAAGAAGGGATGGATAACTGTTGCTCATATTTATAGTGATCAGATGCAGAGTGCTGGGGTGCAAGAAGGGCTGCTCCCAGCAATGTCACCCCAAATGATCCTGAGGACCACGTTCCCTCCAAATACGCTGATGGTGGATGTCTATTTGGATGGAGAAATGAAGGTTTTGGGCTTGGATGAATGAATTGATTATGCCAGGGATATTTTTGGCCCCAGCTGGCTAAAGTTTGATGAGCTAAGATACGAGTGTGCTCGAAAATGTGGAACCAAGACAAAAATAATGAGTAAACCCTTTGAAATTACTGAGCAGAAGCACGAACCAGGAAACGATCCATCTTTAATGCACCACGAGGCACATGCAGAGTTTGCACTCAGCCTTTCCTTAACAGTTTCCGAGTCAAGGCCTTGTGGAGGTTCATTCTTCACCAGGCTCAGTGTTGTGCCCACACACCCACGACCTGCTGGGACAACCTGGAGAGCACAGGACAGGAAACCAGCAGGCTGTGGTGTCTCCTCACAGACTCTGCACCTTATAGAAGTTCACAAAAAATGTCCTGCTGTAGGGACTGGAGGAAAGGCAGGAAAGCCAGAGTATGAGAAACAATCAGTGGTAAAACAAAGCTGAAGGCAACATGGATCAGGTGGTAGGAGAGACTTAGAGGAGGAGCCTCCTAACAGGAAATGAAACAATCTGTTTCACCTCTCTGTGTCCAGGGTCAGTTATTCATGCCTCATCTTCCCATGATCCCAAAGTCAGGATCCCATGACAGTGTTGGTGCTTTGGTGAACCAGACTGGTGGGGCAGGGGAGCCCTGCCAGACCTTTTTTTGTCTGTAGGGAGACAAGGAGAGCTGGGATGATGGACAGAGGCCGTGGTGTGATGGCAGAGGATAACATGAGGACCTGCCTCGAAGAAAAGGAGAGACATTCCTCCCATTTTGGGATGAAACCCATTTGCTCCTCTCAACACTGCACACCCTTGGAGGAAAGCTGAGGTAGACGTGTTCATCTCCTCCAGAGTGCATTTGCCCTTGTACTCACTGAGTATTTTATTGCTCAGCTTTATTCACTCAGTCTCGCCCAGTTTGTTGTGGTTTTGGGTGGTTTTGGGTAGATTTGGGCAGACTGGGTCACCACCTTTTGCTGAAGGGGAAACCTCCCCAGCTCACATGAGGCACCTGCTGCTGTTTCCCTGTAGCTGCAGGGTGAACTGGGGACTGTATGGAGAGGGCATATGGATTTGGGATGAAACGAGGCAGGGTATTTTCTTAAACAGCTTTAAAACCCATCAGTGATTTGATTTGATTTGCTTCCTGAGAATGGTTTAGCTCAACAAACAATTGCAAGCTACAGAGTGGCAAGGTAAAATGGAAAGCCCATGGGCATTAATTATATATATAGATATTAAAAAAGAAGCTACTGCTTAATTATTGTTTGCAAATCTCGGTATTTAAATTGACTTATTTGCAAATGTCTGTTTAGAAATTGACTTTGTAATTATAAAGTCGGTGCAGGCATATCACAGGCCCTGGAGGGGTCTCTAACGAGGAATGATAATGTACCAGGCAAAGTGAACTATCCTGAGCTGCATTTTAATAACCAAGAGGTGCTTGGAAGGGGGAGCAGAGGGTCCACGAGAAATCCCAGCGCCAACAAAGGAAGAAGCAAGAGGCAGAGGAGAGAGAGATGGCTCCACAGAGCACAGGGCCAAGGTGTTTGAGAAGGGGCTTCAGGGAACCACAGCCCTTCCTGCAGCCCCTGCAGGAGGGGTGAGCTGGCAGCAGGCTGGGTTTGAGCTCTGGAATGTGAATGAGGCTGGCTGCTGGCAGGGAGCAGAGACTGCTGCAGAGCCCAGCTCCCTTCCAGAGGAAAACTCTGTGCAGCACAGACCCAGCCATCCCTTCTCCTCCTGCACTCCCTGCAGCTGAGGGTGTGGGCTCAGGGTGATTATCCCTCAGCCCCCTGATGGACATGTCTGCAGGACTCACACTGCCCATTCACCAAGATATTCGGAATTAAGGTGATTCCCAAAACTTACACAGCTTTTCTGGACTTGAGGAGTGTTCACCAAACTCTGTGGCTGAGGGTTGTCTGCATGAGGGTGTGGAGAACATGTGTGGCTGTGCTCTGTCACATCAAGCAGGGGATCTCTAGTGAGACACAAGGTTTTTTGGGTCAAGAGTGGCAGGCTTTACCAGACCACAAACCCGTGTCCATCCCAAAGAAGTAACTCTAAGATTTAACTTCAGCACGTGTTCAAGGGGTGTAATTACACCAAGGGTAATACAAGACTGAGTAGAAGACCTTCTTCTCTCCATCATCTTTGACAGCAGCACTGCTTGGTGTCCAGATCCACTGGTCTGGGGCATTTCTGCTCCATGGACTATCCCCTATTAACTTTGAATCCGGCCACTGGCCAGTGATTTCTTCCCATACTTCATTAGCTAAGAGGGAACAAAACTTGGCTGCTAAGCGGCACATTAGCAAGATCAACAGCTGGCAGGGTGCAAAAACAATAACAAAAAAAAAATTATCATAGGCAAAAGCTCCAGGTTTCTGACTCATCTGCTATGCACAGTCATGTTATCCCTTATTCGTGAGCATTCAGATGGCGCCAGTATATTCATGAAAATGTGGCAGCTTAAGACAAGGTCTGAAAGTTAAATAGGAGCCAGCATCCTACTGGAGCAGAATAATATTAGTCTTTTGAGTGAAATTATGAGTGAAAGTGTGGTCCTTGAGAAATCAAAGGCAAACACCCAGACACATATATTTTTTCACACTGCTGTGAAGGCAAAGAAACTCTGTGAATTAAGCCAGACTTGTTCCCTGGCCAGCAGAGCTGTGGCAGTGTCAAAGCACAGCTCTGATGGGCTCAACACCCTCCTGATGAGTCTCTCTAAATGCTGAAGAGCTGCTCAGTGTTTGCTGTCTGTTCCACTGTGCAGCTCGTGCCTGTTAAATACTGCACAAATTCCACTTGGAAAAGAAGTACCTGCCTTGTTTGGGAGAGATAAGAAACCCCACCCTTTAAAACCAGTGACATGGAAGATCCAAAGCCCTTTATGTCTGCTTGGGCTGGCCAGAGAGAAGATCTCTCCCATCTGGGAGCCAGGTAGTGGCATTAGGACAGCTGTAAACACAAAATCTCTGTGGAGGGATCTGTTATAGGCACGAGGCCCTGCACAGTGGGATCAGCCTGTGTTGGGAAAGCAACCTGGGCAATGACACCAGGATTTTCTGGTTCTCCTGCTCACTATTCCAATGCATTTGTAATTAAGTCAGTGAGGAAGGAAAAGGAAAAGAGGAAGAGGGGAAGAGAGGAAAAAAGCAAGAAAGGGAGAGGAAGGGGAGAGGGAGAGGACAGGGTAGGAGGGGAGAAGCAGCTCGCATTGAATCAAAAGGAGAAAAGAACCCCTCCAAGCAGCTTGATCAGATTTGAAATCGAAGCATAAGCTGTTTGTCTCATTAGTTTAAAACAAATGTGCATTACATCTCAGTATCAACTTTTCTGTTGTCCTCAGGAGATCTTTGTGCTAGGATGAGGTGTGTGCAGCCACAGCAGCTTTTCCTGGCACGAGATCCAGGCTGTGGGATCAGGGCAGCCCACACAGACACACATGTTCCTTCTCACAGGGTTCTGCTCGCGGATCTGTAGCATCTCATTTACTTTTATTTTCCCCATAATCCTTTAATTCAGGGGTTGTGTTAGGACAATAATTGTTCAAACAAGAAGCATATTACATCTCATATTCTTGCATTAATTAAAACCGTCCAAAATCTCACAAAGTTTGTCACTGATTCAGAGCAAATGGGACCTGCAGATAATTAATGACTCTCAAGAACAGTTCTTAAAAAAAATTGGCTTCTGGCAGCAGTCAGCACATACTGGATAGATTTCTATTTTATAAACCTGTTCAGTTCTTAAAGACACAAGAAATAGTGAAAGGATGCTGTTCTTTTCAATATTAATGAGGACATTATTTATTTGGAAAAGAGGGTTTTTTGTGTCAGATATTTTCGTGTCAGCTAAGAATTCCACCCTTAAGACACTTAATAGTTCATTAAGAGACATTTGTGATAGCTAATTATTTATTACAAATTCAGAATCTGTTTACTAGATAGTTTTAGTTCTGTTAATTAATCAGATTACCTTTTAGATCCCAAACTCACTATGCCTGCACTGACCCTGCCATTCACCACATTTGTGAAACGTGGTGCGTTGTTCGTTCTCCTTTTTGGGTGGTTCAAGTTCTTCCTAAAGATTTAGGCATATTTCTTAGGCATATTCCTTATGCCTAAGGAATAATATGAGGGTTCTGTGCCTCACTGTGGACATATCACCAAGCCCCATTACAACTAACAGCTCCTAATAACAAACACTGATGAAGGGCTTGATCTTGCCTTGAGGAGCAATGGGGCTGCAGGCTGGCTCTGCCCTGGCACAGATTGGTACTACCAGTCCAAATCGAAGGTGACAAGTTGTGACACAGCGTGGCCATAGCCTGAGTCAGCCAGGTGCTGAGATAAGGAGATAAGGCAGCCTAGAGCTCAGCTCAGGCACGTCCAGGAGTTCAAATCCACCTGACAGAGATGAAGGAAGGCTGAGGCAGGGCCCTGATGGTTTCCTTAGTCCCCTGATTAAAGGAAGAATATTTTTTTCCTAGGAATTTATTCACAAGTTCAGATCACAAGGGCCAGTGGAGGGGCAGGCACTGATCTCTGCCCTGGGACAGGGACAGGAGCCAGGGAAGGGCTGGAGCTGGGCCAGGGCAGGCTCAGGCTGCAGAGCAGGGAAAGGTTCTTCCCCCAGAGGGTGCTGGGCACTGCCCAGGCTCCCCAGGGAATGGGCACGGCCCCGAGGCTGCCAGAGCTCCAGGAGCCTTTGGACAGCACTGCCAGGGATGGCCAGGGTGGGATTGTTGGGGGTCTGTGCAGGGACAGGGGCTGAGCTGGATGATCCCTGTGCATGCCTCCCATGATTCCATGAAATTTCAACCCTGCTCCCTCCACACTGCAATTTCCCACACATTTAAAACCTATTTTAAACTTCTACATCCAGGCTCAGTGCCCTGCCCTGACATCCCAGCTCCTCTGGAGCAGCTGCTCCTGCAGAGGAACAGCCCAAACCTGTGTCCCCAAAACCCACAGACTCTCCAGCCTTCATCCCCTTCAATCCTGACCTTGAGGAGAGCACCTTGGACTCTGTGTGTGAAGACAGCACCACGTCTAATGAAAATCCATACTGAGAGGGTATGCAAAGATCAGACTTGATTAATTCTTTCCAGAGGTACCTTCACAATGTCAACATTGATCTGCCTCCTAGACGCACAGTTTTCTCTTGGCTGACAACCATATGCCAGTCAGAGCTCTGCTGTACTGTAAATTTAAACAGATATGGAGATAGGATCATTAAAATACCCTGAGAATACACAGCAAGTCATTGTTTGGCTGCTTGTGCTGAGAAAAAAAATCTTGCTGAAGAAATAAATGCTCTGGGCCACTCTTATGGCAAGGAAGTTAATCTGACAATGAAATTGGATGAAATGCCTGAGGATAGGAACCAGGACGTGGGTGTCTTGTGCTGTCTATGCTAAGGAGTTGCTGCTTTAGAAAGGAGAGATGCATTTTATTTCCAGCCATAGCCAGCCTGGTCTCTCTGAGTGGTCCCTCCCTCCCAGAGTGCCCGTGTTTCAGGCTGTCCTCGGATGTTTTTCCATTAGAGATAGTTTAGGGATAAATCATTTCATCTTGCCAGAAGGCAGCAAGCTCCACCACCATCTGTCTTCCTGCATATGCAACAGGACCTTTTGGATTCAGACTGTTATTTCCACAAGTCTGGAGTCCTGTAGATACACTGGCTTTTGATTCATGCAACTGAGACATGCAGATTGACTTCTGGTAGACTTCACCTGAATCTGGGGAGGGGTTTAGCCCCAGATCCCATCAGCTGTTAATTTTCTAATTGAATTCAGGTGCAACCAATCTTTGCTAATGGGCAGGTTATCTTTCATCATGAATACAGAAGACTGCACTCTGAGGAGGTCCAGTTGGCATCTCCAAGTAATGATGAGCTGGTTTTTATTAATTTTATTTATTTATTTCATTAGTAATATGTCTGCTATCATTGTCACTATCATTAATAGTGGTTATTATTATTAATAAAATACACAAGTCAGAGCTACGTCATTTTGATGTCATTTTTAAGGCCAGCTCCACCATTACTTAGATGTCTTCCTGTTTCTTTTTGTTCATCTTCTCTTCTGTTTGGTTTAAATTTAAGTCAAATTAAACTACAAAATGTAAATCGATAAAAGTTAAAAAAAAATAGAGACTTCCTAATTAAAAGAAAAAAAAAGTTTAGAGAAAGAGAGATAGAAAATAAATACATAAAATCTTCTTTTCCTGGGACCCAAACTTCGAAATCAAGGCTTGTAAATAATTACCACATGACAAGGACAATACATGCACTGAAGATGTATCGATGGCTCTGCTGTCCTAAAGGTCACAAGCAAACATGAAAGATCTCCTTGCCAGGGTGAGGTGCCCAAGAAAAATATGCTGAGAATTACTCACCTTTCAGAGAAGTTGCAGACAAATGAGAACGGCCTTTCAAAGGGGCAGCACTATTGCAACCACATCCCTTCCCTAAAACGCCTCGAAAAGGCAAATTAAACCAGCAGCTCAGCAGCATTTTTGCCACCCATCATGCTGGCATTTCCAGAGAGAGGGAGGTTGAAAACAATCCATAAGGAGCTGTCTGTGCAGAGCTGGAGCCCTTCCCGTGTGCTAATCTATTCCATCCCCTCCTCGTGCCTCACCTGTGCCTCCTGCATCCCCCAGCCAGGCATTAAACAACATGTGCACGTCCCTGAGCCTTCTGCTCTGACTCCCACAAACAAGGAGACATCACAAAAGTACCTAACCTCATCTTGAGAGAGGGAGAGGAAGAGTTATGAGGACAAGTTTGAAGGAAGAGAAAGGGAGAGAGAGAGAGACAGAGAGATTTTATTGCTCAAGGGGAGAAAAAAAAAAAAAGAGATTATAATTGAACTGCAGAAAATTCTCCACATCACGGGTAATGATGCCTGGGTTACCTCTCTTTATCTGTGCAATAGAGATTAGCAGACGGGGTCATAAAGGGAAATTAAAGTCAAATATATTCTGGGCCAGCACTTGGTAAGTACTGATTTCCTACCATTTAGAGAAAGGAACATCAAATGAAGTGGCACAGCATAAGGCAGCAGGCAGTGGGGAGAGTCACACTGCCATAAACATCGAGCTGAGCAGGGCCAGCCCCCTCCCCTGCCACGGGCTGCCCTGGGGAGGGCTGGGGAGGCTCCCCAGCAGCAGGGATGCTCTGAGGGGATGCTGTCACACTTGAGCCCTGAGCCCTTCAGAAACTGGGGTCTCAGGAGCATCATCTCATCAGGAGCGGCTCTGGAGATGTGAGATGTTATCTCCCCACTGGTTTTTTTATTGCCCCTGCCCTGCTGGTTCCCACTTTTCCCTGAAAGATGGAGGAATGTAAAGTGTCCATGTGCTGTGACAGCCTCCATGAGGAACTGGAGACTTCACCACAGCCCCTCTCTCTGCCCAGACTCCACACAGCCACCCTGCCTCTGGCAGCTTGCTCTGAGCCCTCCTCAGACACTGACTCACCCATGGCTGCAGCTGCCAGGACAGAGGGAGGGGACAGGGACACTCCAGGCCCAGCTGGCAGAGACCCCCAGTCTGTGTTTGACAGACCCTTTGGAACCACAAGTTCAGCTCCTGGCTCTGTGCTTCACCTCTGTGTTGGATGTCTGCAGCCAGCACTGGCAGAAAGGACAAGAGGTTCGGAGGATGTTACCCCAAGATTTCCCTATCTGAGATCCCTTCAAGAGGCTGATTCTCTAAAATTACTGGGAAAAAAAAATAAATCTCTAGGAATTAGGTCTCTGAAGGTATCTCAGGAACAGAGTAAATAAAACACTTGGGGGGAAAAAGAAATAAAGAAAACAATCCAAAGCAGGCATTACCACAAACCACTTTGGATCTGTTGAAAGCTCTTTTCTGCTCGTTTTAGGAGTGACTGTTGCTCGTTACAAATATTTTTTCTTTGCCTTTCTTGAGTAACATTTACTGACCTTCACAAAAATATTGTGGCATTGCTGGCCAGTAAAATATTCAGAGAACATTCTGGAGGAAAGGCAATGTCTGTATTGAGGCATCTTTATTCTTTTCTTGAAGTGTCAAATTAAATCAGCGTTCACCTTCCCCTCACCAGGCTGGGCAGCACATGAAGAAGAGGAAGAGGGTTTGGCTGTCAGAAACCAAAGAGAGAGAGCTGGACAGCCCAGCCCAACCTGTCCAGTGCCTGATACTTTGATGGTGAACTGGACCTTACATCTCCCCAGCAGCGCTCGGGGCAGCTGAGCACGAAAACTGGCTTGGCAGCTGATAGCAAAGGAAGATTTGCAGCCAGCAGCCTCATGCTTATTCCTCAGAGCTGGGGCAGCTGGTTCCTCAGGGAGTTCAGACTTTCTTTGCCGTGAAAAGAGCCTCATTAGCTTCAAGTGGGGCAAGGAAATTGGTCTTGCAAGAGAGGACTGGGACAACTGGAGGGAAAAAAAGCCGGGGGTGTGGGTAGCAAAGATGGACAGAGATCAGAGAGAGAAAGAAACCCATCTGCACTCATCACCACTCACCCCTTTCAAAAGAACGTGTTCCCAACCATTCATCCCTTCACTCCCTCCCTCTCCCCCTCTCCACATCCTCTCTTGCCTTACTTTGCTGCTGTTTGAAATCAAGCACTGGGTTTACCCTTCTGCAGCGGGGCTGATCTCTCCCAGCATGACTCTGACTGCAGCGGGAGGCGCAGCGGGGCGCTGGATATGGAAACCTGGCATTAGTATCACTTTCAGATGACAGCAGATCAGAGAGCTGGACCTAGGAGTGCATTAATATAGGACTAGGATTCACTTGGAGGGTTTGCTGCTGTCATACTCCTCTCAAGATGTGAGAGAGAATTAATGTGAGGGGCTGGGATTCTCTCTGTGTGCTGCAGTGGCTGCCTGACATCCTCAGGGAGCTGTGGGACCCGGGCTGCCAGTGAGCACAGTTTGCTCCAGAGCCAGCAGGTATCCCAGAGAGCAGGAGGGAGGGTCACTTAGCAAGGTCACAGGTCACTGGTGACCTCTCTGATCCCAAATCCACCAGGGCAGGTGACTGAGGGTTGGTTTAACCTCCAATAAACAAGCAGCGGGCAGGAGTCTTTTTGCTCCGGTGTTTTCCTGAGGGATTCACACTCTTCACTGGGGACTGATGCAAAAGGGAGGCTGGTGGAAAACCATAGCAATGCCTCAGACCTACAATTGACCAGTCAGCCATGGAACAAGGTCCCCTCAGATCCACTGCAACCATCTTTAAATGTCTTTGGATAAAGGAAGTAGCTGAACACAATGGGCCCCTAATCCCTGTCCCTCTGTCCAGGCAGGGACAGAGCAGGTTTCTCCAAGGAGGCAGAATTGCAATTAAACTTCCCAGCTCTGGGTACCAGAAATTGGCTTTATGTGCAGGAGCTGCTGACTGTCTAACAGCAGAGCTTTATCCCTAGACCCTCATCCCTGAAAAAACAAACAAACAAACAAAAAAAACAAACCAGTGTCTGGTGCCCTTAAACAATTTATCTCACCCTTGGCATCACAGTGGAATCACACCTGGAGATTCCCTGGTTTTGTTTTCTTTGGCCCACAAAGCACCTCCCCTCTCTGGGGAACATTTTTGCCCCACAGCAAGTTGGGCACATTCTCCAGGACTCATGCACTGGTGTCTTTGTAGCCAATAGAAAAGGGTGCAGAAAAGATGGAGAGAAAGATCTGTCATTGCAATAGAGAGTGACCCACATTTTCGGAAGGTTAATGGTTATTTTGATCAATACATCCCTGAATCAGTGGCTCTGCAGGGCAGGAGGCAAAGGGAGGATTTGCTCCCTCTTTTCACTGGGAGAAAGAGGTTTGGAGCCTGGAGCATAAACACAGCTGAGAATTCTGAAAATAGACAATATCCTTCAAATGCAGCCTAGGGATGGGATCAAATCACTGCATACACCAATTTCTTTGGAAGAGAAAACAACCCAGACCAAAACAGAGAGGAAGTAGGGCCTTGGAAGGCAAATAAAACAGAACAATGGGAAAGTGAGCACTGGAGGAAATAGCTCCAGATAATTACATTGTGCAAGCACCACGCTGGGGAGCAGCATATGCTGGAGGAGCCCTGGCTGGGGACACAGGATGAGCAGTCAGGAGGGTGGCCAGGCAAAAACCTGCCCCTTCAAAGCAGCACAGCCAGGCCAAGCTCAGAGCAGCTCCAGCTCCGGTGAGCTCAGCACAACCATGCCAGGGATGAAAATATCCCTGTGCTCCAAACAAAATCCCTTCCTTCCACTCCCAGCAGCACCTGGCAGTAAGCAGCAGGAGAGGGGCTAAAGTTATAACAGATCTTTGGGTCACAAAGAAACTGACAGCATGACAAATGCTTTTGTGCCTTTTTGCTTGACAACTCTGTGCATTTTATATTTAAGTTTTTAATTTAAACAAGATTTTTAACCATTTTTGCTTTTTTTAATGGAAACATCTTGACCTTGCTCTCTAAAGATAACTAAGCATGTTTTGTTGAGAAATTCCATCTTCTGTCCTGAAACATTCCACTTACATTTCAGTTTCCATTGTGGAGGGAGTTATATACAGGGAGCAACTATAGATTTGTAGCTTTAGGGTCCAAATTCTGCTAAGCTGTGAGACCAGCAGTGAAAAACCACCCTGGACATGCCCATGAAAAGCAGGACTTTGCTGCATAGGAGCTGCCCTCATCCCAAGAAATTCCTCCTCTCCCCTCCCTGTGAAGAGGAAGGGGATGTGCCTATAAATCTCTCCCCCCATGGTTTTCCACCTGGAGTTGGTGAATCCTTGGAGGCCCTGCATTATTTTGCTGATGGATCCATGAGTGGTAAGTACAAGAGATCAAGTCTGTTGTGCCAGAGCTCACATCTGCCACACAGGGTCTGTGCCTCCCTTGGGAGAAAAATTAGGGAGTCAAGCAACTGCAGGATGTGCAAACCATCGCTGCAGGAGGGCTGGGTGTCCTCACCCTTTGTGCAATATCAATATAATGAACCTAAATGGGCACAGATGCACCTTAAACACCTGTGTTTACTAACCCAGCTCAAAACACCCAACTTATTTATGTAGATTTACCTGCTCTGGCTGCCTGTGACAGCTTTCAAGAGGCACAGAAAGCAGCAAGTCCCACTAGAGGGCTTGAAAAATGCTCTGAGAAATAGTGCAAGAGCAGCAAAAGCTGTCCCCAGAAATGCATTAGTGATCCACGGGGCAGAGCATTAAGTTGGGACATTTTGTCAGGTTTTCTGAGAAGGCAAATGCCTTACCATGCATGTCTTCCCAGCCTCCCCCTCCCTGGCCCCAAAATGAGGAAAATGTCATTTGTGCAGGACACTTCAGTGGCTCTGCCATCAATCCCTGGCAGTTTCATTTCAATATCGACCAGCTCTGTGATGATAATTGATGAGGGATGCCAGTGATGGAAGAATGAAGAGTGCAGTGCTGAGCAGATCTTCCAGCCCAGATGGCAGGAAGCCCCTTGCTGTGTCTCATCCCCACCCCATTTGCTGTTTCAGAAGGGGAAAAAAAAGGAAAAAACCACAACTTTTAGCCTCCTTTTTTCTTTTTTTTCTTTCCTTTCCTTTCTTTCTTTTTTTTGTTTGTTTGTTTGTTTGTTTGTTTTGTTTTGTTTTCCTTTGGTTTTGGGTTTTTTGTTTGTTTCTTTGTTTGTTTTGGTTTTTTTGTTTTTTTGGGTTTTGTTTTTTTGGGGTTTTTTTGGGGGGAGGTTTATTGTGGTTTTTTGTTTGTTTGTTTGATTTGGTTTTTTTGGTTTTTTTGGTTTTTTTGGGTTTTTTGGTTTGGTTTGGGGTTTTTGTTTTTTGGGTTTTTTTTGTTTTTTTTTTTGGTTTTGTTTTGTTTTGTTTTTTCCTTAGGAAAAGGCCAGTGCAATTTTCCAAAATTCCAGTTTACAATCAGCACATTCTGAGTGTTTGAGTTGAAAAGCCTTTCCCTGAGAGGGAATAAAGCAAAACAAGGAAGGGCAGAGGGAACCTGGTGGGATGAACACGCCACTGACAATACAAAACCTGAACAGCTGAGCTTAGTGCTTGGAGGGATTTTGTCCAGTTTTTAAGCACAAATCTCTTCCCCTGACACCCTGCTGGTGAGGACAATCTGGAAAGCACAAAGAGACAATAGGTCAAGAGTTAAACTCCCCAGATCAAAAAGCAACAGGGTACATGATCCAAAGGTTGCACTGAGACATCCAAGAGGGATAAACTTCCTTGAAAAGCCACCTTGACTAAGAGAGAGAAAACAGAGACTGCAGCAACCCAGCCACTGCTTCCAGCACTGGAGCTTGTGGGCTTACTACAGCTGGAGTTTGTTCTTTGGTTTCAGTAATAGAGAAACTCACTGCATTTCTTGTAAAAGTTCCAGATCCAAAACTTCCTAAAATCCCAAGCACCTTCAGTTTCCATTTTCTAATCTGTAGCTGGTTTCTCCTCACTGCATTTCAATATCCCAGCCAGCATGGACATGTTGATTTACTGTAGCCCTGGTTCCATGCCTGAGGTGTTTTGGTTTTCTGAAATTCCTTTCCTAGGGAATTTTCTGTAAACAGGAGAAATGTTTTTGTAACTGTACCTTTGTTATTCATTCCTTTCCTAGGAGGGACTTCTTTTGATGTCCCTCTGGTCTGACCAATGTGATTGAAGAGGTTTGTCTTTGTTTCACCAATCAAATTGGTCTGTGTAAAATAGTATAAAAGGGAGATACATCCCAAAAATAAAGGAGTAATTTTCAGCCTTCTGAAGCTCAGAGTCTGTGTCTTTGTGGTGTAAATCAGTGTCAGTTTACATCCCTAACGCTGCTCCTCTCCAGCTACTCAGGATGGACTTTTAATACCCCCATCCCAAGAAACACTGCACACAACTTCTTTTTCATTGTGTCATCCACACTAAGGGAAAAAAAAAAAAAAAAAAAAAAAAAAAAAACAACTTGGGAGCACTGGGTGGCATTTCCCCCTTGGCTGGGAGAACGGGGATGACACCTGGGGAAGTGCCCAGGCCGTGGTGTCAGCACACAGCAGTGTCAGCAGCTCTGCCCCTCAGCCCTTGTGCAGGGCTCACTCCTGGGGTGCTGCTCTGTGCTGGGGAGGCCACTGGGAGGTGAATTTTAGTAATGAGGGACCTTAGAACCCAAACCCCAACGTGAGCTCCCTGTGATGCCTTTTTGGGGTTACCTAAAACCAGAGGCCAGACAAAATTAAGAGAATAAAAAGTAGTTATGTTTATTGAAGGGCCTTCAGGTACATTTTGGGCAGATGAAGCCTCCCAGGGGCTACACCCAGAAATGGACAATGGTCACAGGTTTTCACACTTTTATCAGTTTGGTCCATTTGCATATTGGGAGTTAATCTTCCAATTACAGCTTCAGCTAATGAAGTAATTTACCCCAAGTTTGCTCCCCCCAACTCACTTTTGTTTCCATCTCTGGGGGCCTGAGGCAATGAGGTGTCCTTGATCCCCAGGCCTGGAGAGGAATTGTTGTGTCTGACCAAAAAGGGGAAGCAGCAGCTCACACTGTGTGTGGAGTTTAGAGTTACACACTAAAGAATTGCAGCATTACAAATATAAGAAAAATATAAAAAGTTAAAATCCTAAAGCATCACCCTCAGAGCTAAAAGTCACTCCAGGAGTGGGTGAGCAAGCAAATGGTGAGGTTTTATATAGCTGCACACACATGTACACCTTGAGCTCCTCGAGGCTGCTCTCAGAAATGGCTCTGAAATGTCTCATAAATAGGAGCAGAGTAATTGCAATGTATATTCTAATAACTGCAGCTATAATAACAACCCCCCTCCCCACTTTCCTCTTTAGAGGTGATCTGCCAAAATGAGAAACAAAATTACTGTGTCTATTCAGCAAATTCTTACTGACAAAATCTTTAAGAGTTGACAAGAGTAATACACTGAAAATTAGTTTACAAGTGTTTCAAGTTTCAAAAAATCAATCAAAATCAAATTAAGTTCTGAAGACGCTGTCTGTAGCATTTAAGGAAAATAGAGATCAGCTGCAGCAACGTGAGATGAGGGGCACAACTTCTGAGACTTGGATCTGCTCTGCCCCCTCTTCTGGCTCAGGGTAGAGAGCCACAGCAGTCAGAGGGTTTGCTGATGTTCTGGGTAATCTGCTGAGTGTGGGGACTAACAAGAAGAAACCCAGGCTAAGTGATCCACAACAAAACCCTCAGTGTGGCACTTCCCCATCCTAAACCTGTGTCTTAACCCGTGAGCCATAAATTGGGGGTTACAGATACAGACATGGGTTTCTCTCCTGCTTCCTGATCATTTCTTACATTCTTGCATTTCTTACATACATTCTCAATGACAGATAGAGGAAAAAAAAAATAAAATAAAGCTCATAAAAATCGTTATCAAGGAGGAAAATCAGTTCATAAAGCAGATCTGTTGCAGAAGCTGGCAGAACCAAGCCTGGGCTAACCTAAAGCAGGGGCAAGGGCAGAGTTCAAGTCCATTTAGCTTTGAAACTTCTTTGTGTTTCCTTCTTGGCTGTGTGATCTCAAATAACTGAACCCTGTGTTGGCCTTGGTGTCAGTGAAGAAGCCTGGGACTCAATGTCTTCTCGAGAATATGTGAAAAAGCAAATGGTGTGAGAGTTTGTGGTGTTCCTGAGTGAGCAGAGCCTTTCTGGGGAAGCAGGAGCAGGGCTTGCTTGGAGGTGTTGTCTTCTTTGCCCTTCATCCATATGGTACCCTGACCCCATCCTGGCCCAGCAGATCCAAGAGCTGGTGACCTACAAATCCTCAGCCATCTGCTTTGCAAATTCAGTCTCCACCCAGCTCTCCTGCCTTGCTGTTTCAGCACTCACTAGGAGTGAATGGGCTTGCTTTAGGTTTCCAATTATGTCTTACTTAATTATATTCCTCCTTGGGGTCCTAGAGGCCCTGGAAATTTTCCCCCACTCTGTCTTTTCCCATAACTATGAGTCAACAGTTCAATTATAGTCTCTTTATACAGGCATGAGAATTTGTTTCTTGGGCAAAGTTCCTTGATAAGATGATATGCTACATAAATGTCTCTAGCAAAACACATTTCACAGTGAATTTATCTCTGCACAACTTCCCCGCCTTATAGCACCTTATCATTCCAAGACGTCTCAAGGCACTTTCCAAAAGGTGTGCAATAATAATAATTCACAGTTAGACACAGCCTTTCATGGGGATATCTCAGGGCTGTGTGCAGGGGAGCACTCAGCTCCATCAAACAGCTGGGAGCACCAAGGCCAGGGACGTGGGGGAGAACTGCCCCAAGGAATGAGGGACATGCAGGATTTGTGCTGGAGCCCAGCACACCAGGAAGCCTCTCCTTTGCTCCTGAAGTTCTCACAAGTTCCACCAGTGCTGGGAAACAGCCATGCTGTGGGGAGGAAATGAATCCTTGTGCTGTGGCCATGGGATGGGGACTCAGCTCCCTGTCTACCCCACTTATCCTACACCCAACACGAGTGTTATGCAAGGAATAAAAACCTCCAAAGCTGCAACTGGCAGAAACTTTGTGATATGCTTTGTGTCTATTCCTGAAGATAGTTGTGCTCTGCCAAGGATCCTGGCCTGGAGCACAGTAAAGACCCTGTTTTCTCTGGGGGACAGAGCTCAGAACGCTGCCGGGATCTCCCAGGAGAGGAATCCAGATCCAGCTCCTGGCACTGGGCATTTCCTTCCCCACCACACATCCCCCACGCTGTGTTGAGCTGTCTCCCATCATCCTGGTGTCCTTGGCTCCAGCCCTGTCTGTCACCTTCCTCCTCATTCCATCACGTTCAGCAACCTCTCCTGTCCCTCCTCCCTCCCAGCCCAGCTTATATCATCAAAAAATCACTTTGGCACCTTCCCTGTCAGCAAGCGGCTGTTTATCTGCTATATCATTGAAAAGATCTCCAAAGCCAGGCTTGGAAAACAGCCCTTTTTTTATTTGATGCAGGATCATCTGAAAGGAGGATGAGAGGCAGTGAGAATATGTTTTCCTTGTACAGATCAATATGAGTTTAACCTTCCCCCACAGCAGGGCCTGCCTGCCCACCTCCTTAGCTCACGTATTTCTCCCTCCTTCCCTCTTTGCTGTCCCTTCCTGCATCCCAGTGTTCCCAGCACTGCTGGCACATGGACCTCTTGGTCCTCTGTGCATCAGGGCAGCGTTTCTGCCTCACCAGACCAGGTTCTTTTGGTCCAGGGGAGGGTTTCCTTGTCAGCCAACTCACGGACTCAGTCACCCCACTCATTTCTGATCCTTTTTGGTCTCCTCCTTGCTCCACTTCCTTACAGCTCCCGTGCTGTACCCCACACAGAACTCCTCTTCCAGCTGTGGGGAGTCACTAAATGAATTTCCCATCTCTTCCCTTTCTTCTCCCCCTCTGGGGAAGAAACAATGGTGTCCTTCTCTCGTGCCCCCTTCACCTCTGCCAGTGGCAGATTTACTCCCCTTGGCTTCCTGGCAGCTGCTGCAGCTGCAGCCCTGAGCAGGGATCTGGCATCTTCCTGTCCCATTCTCACTCTGCAGCATTCCCAGGGGGATCAGAAATAGGGAGGGGAGTGGAAATAGGGATCAGAAATAGGTTTGGGTCCTGTGGTGCAGCTCTGAAGGCCCAGGAGCAGTTTAAGAGCCACCTTGATAACAGATAAATAATATCACTTTATACACAGGGAAACTGAGGAAAATTTTGGTGGGAGGACACACCCATGGTGGCACCAGGAGGTCACTTCCTGCTCCCTCACAGGTCACAGATGTCTTTGCTAACAGGGAGAAAGTCTGAGGCAGTGTGAGCACAAGGATGGCCCATGCTGCTCTCACCTGACAGGTACAGACCAACCACCACTCACCAGGCTTAGCTAACCACAGGGACCAGGGCCAAATTCATTTCTAAAGAAAAAGGAAAAGCCTGACTCCTTTCTCAGCCCAAAATCCAGAGGCAAACCCCATCCTGCTATTCATACCCAGAGACAGAGAAGCACTTCTCTCTTCTCAGGAGAAGGGAGGGGAGCAGACAGGTTGTTACTATAATAGCAGGGAAGACGCCCACCCCTGTGCTAAATGATATATTTATATGTGCCACGTAAGGAGAGACTGCTCCTGTTCCCAGAGCACTGACAGTCTGAGGGAGAAATGCCAGCACCTCCTCCAAGGTCACAGGCATGGCATCCTGGTTTCAGACAGCACAGGGAAAGAGTCACTCCCTGTTCCTCTCCTTCTTCAGAAGGAACGTGCTTAGCTGGGCTCTGAACTCATTGGTTGCCTTGTCCAGACTCAGGGGATGACATTTATGTATTCAGACAGACAGGGAGAGTGACCAATCCACAATCCTGGTCTTTCATCTCCCACTCAGGGCCCTCTTCCTGCAAGAAAGGAGCTGGAAAAGCATCCCTGCAAAGTTAACAAAGGAGCAAGAGGGGTCCCAAGGGCCAACGGGCAGTTTAAAGTCTCACACACACATACACAAAAAAAGAAATTAAAAATACAACAACAAGAGCTGATGTGTTCTGTCCACATCCAGCCAAAGCCAGGTGCTGTCAGAGATTAGATGATTTTGCAGATAAAGGCAGGTAATAGGGAATATAAAATAAGGACAATAAGAAGAGAATAAAGGCAGTGGGGAAAAGGCAGAGATGAAAGGCCAGAGACAGAAGGGACAGCAGCAGATCAGCCTGACACATCCATGGCTGGGGCTGTGCAGAACCAGGGCTCGGGAGCCAGAAGCTGAGTGGAGGCACTGGGGACATGTCCTGGTCCCCACAGCACTCCTGTGCCTCCCACCCGTGCTGCTGCAGTGTGGCACACACATGGCACTCCCAGCAAAGCCAGGATTGCTGCTGTCCTGATCAGGAATGTGAGCAAGAGTCACTGGTCCTGGTCCTCCTTCCCAGGTGGCCCAGCACGAGGCCACACTGGAACTGCTCTAAACAAATGACAAAAGCATCCAGGGAGGCCTGGGCTGGGGGATATTTCTGTCCTGACCACCAGGAAACAGCCATCAGTCAGTGTTGGTGAGCACTGACTGCAGCAGTTCCATCAGGGATGACTCTGCCTTTGGCAGTCAAGCATGATCCAAGGAGTGTCCTGCACTCCTCCATCCCTGCTCTTCCCTTGCTCTTCAGGGCCCTGCTCACGTCTCCTGCCCTGTGAAACAGCCCCAAGCCTCAGAAGCTGTGATCAGTGCCCAAGGGCAGCTGGAATGTCTCAGGGAGTTCTCTGTACTGCAGGAACAGGGGCAGTGGTAAAGCTGCAGGGTCACTGTCCCTTGGAGGGACCTCATCCCTTCGTGTGGGATTGTCTGTGGAAAGACATAATGGAATTGTGGGAACTGACAGTGGTCAGAACATGGATTCTCAGGCTCCAGGCAGTGCCTTGAAGCCTGTGGAAAAGCCAAGGACAAAACTGTCTCAGTCTGGCCTGGGAAATCATGAGGAGGAACCCAAAACAATCCCTATAAGCAATCCCTGTAGATATCCTCCTCCTGACCCCTGGTGTTTCTCCAACTTGTTTACTGGTAGAGATGTTTACAAAAAGGTGGTGCCCTAAAGGACCAATCCTATTCATTGTACCCAAACACTGTATAAAAGAATGTGTCTTTCAATAAGCTTTGCTATAAGCCCTCTGAAGAAATCAGAGTTCTACGTGTCGTTACATGAGCCGTCCCGAATCGTAACAATATGGAATATTTGGGATATCATCCCCTGTTCCCTGGCTTCTCTGTGGTGTTGTATCCTCCCTCCATCCCATCCTGCACCAAGGGGGGCTCTGCAGGAATGGGCTGAATTTTGCTTTCCTCTGCAGAGCACCTCGATGCTCTTACTTGGTTAAAATCCCATCATTACATCGAGAGGCTTGGAAAAGGCTCAGCTGCCATTGCTTTGCACACTCTGCCTCCCCAGGTCAGGAAAGGACAGGGACACTTGGCTGCTCCCAAGGGATTACCTCATTTCACTTTCTCACCACTTCACACAGTCTGGGATTTTATGTTCCAAAATCTGCTGCTGTAGCTGTGTTTCCTACTGGAGGTTGTGTTTTCCTGCTGTATCTTGGTGCCACTTTTTGAGAAGTACAGCTAAAGAGTTTGCTTTCCTATACATATGTAGATATCAACTACACAGAAATGAAAACTTGGATGTTTCCAACCTCCAAGAACACTCATCCCAACCACCCACCCTGCCCAAGGACAAGGATCCCCATGTGAACTCCTCTGCATAAAAATGGGTAAGTGGGAAAGGAAGAGCAAAGCTGCAGCATCATCCTCCCTGCTCCTTCCCTCCTCCAGAGCTTTGCTGAGCTTTCAATGCCGTGGGGAAATCCAGGAATTCTGTTCCCTGTGTGTTACAGGTCTGTAAGGACTGGGGTCTCAGAGCCTCACTGGATGTGGTGCATCAGCTCTGGCCACTCATTTGCTGCAGTTAATTATTCTTGGGAAGGAAAGGGGCATGTTCAGCCTGTTTTTCTCTCTCTTTCAAATCTCTGCTGTCTCAATGGGATGCAGGAACTCAGCTGCACCCCACAAGCAGGGTAATAAACCCTGGGCCTTCAGCCCAGCAAAGGGAATGGCCCCAAGGGGAGACAACTTCTTAAATTCCCTGACTGCTGGCTGTTCTTCCTTGTCAGCTATCACTTAATTCACCTCAATTTTTGTCCTGCACCAGATTTCCTTTAAATCCTCATTGGGGGATTCAGCAGTGAGCTTAAACTGTCGGTGATTGGATTGAAAAACTTCAGTGAGATGCAGAGACACCATCCCTGCCTTGGATTTTGTGGGGGCTGAGGGGGCCCAGTACATTGTGCTGTTTCCCCTGCATGGTTCAGGATCAGGATGTGAGCCCTGACACTGCATTTCCCCCTCCAGCATTCCCCCTGCACACAGCCACCACTGCTGGGGAGTGAGGTTTGTCCCTAATAGAGAAATATCCACCTCTCCCAATGATTTATCTAGTGTTTGAGCAGCCTGATAATTCCCAAATCTACTATTCCTTCTCACAAATGTGGAGTCTTCCTCACTTACCAGCCTTCTTGTTGACAACTTAATATTACAAGCTCTGAAGCAGATATTGAAAACCTGGAAAGATCCTGAAAACCTGGATTCTCCCAGCAAGCTGTGCACTGTGCTGGCAGCCTCAGTGAAGAAAACTGCTTTCAGAGAAGGCTTAAAATACAGTCCTGGTCATTCCTAGCAAATAAATCTTCCTTTGTGCTTTTTGAGAAGCTGATCCTGATGTCTGTGCCCCAGTAAAGTTTCTAAGTTTCTTTACAGCCTATTTGGTGGCAAGGAGAGCCCAGTAATTTGAATTTAAAGGGTGCTTTGCACAAATTGTTCTTTGCCTGATGCTCAGTCCCCACCATGGCCTAGAAGTGATAGCCCTCAGATAAACTCAGGCATGACATAAAATGGAAAATTATCCCTGCACCTGTCCCAGAGGACTCAGAGATTTCCAGGCGCAAGGAGAGGTGAGGGTAGTGGTCACTGGCAGAATAAATGAGAAAATCTATGGGGCAATGAATTGAGCAGAGCTACAGTGACAAATGTGACATGTTCATGGGCTCCTGTCACAGACACAGCCCTGCAGGGGAGTGTGAGGGCAGCAGGTTTTGATGTGTGACCCCACAGCACATGCACAGGGAACCTGCCTTGTCCCTCCTTTCAGCACCCAAACCTCAGTGCTCTGAGCTCTCTGTGTTCAGCTGCTCCTCTTTTCTACCCACCCCTTGCCATGCCCTGCAGAAACCCACACCTCACAGTGATCCAGGCCCTTGCTCCAGAGCTGGAGTTGTGAGAAAAAGGGAGGAGCAGGAAAAAAACTGGTCATTAACCATCCCAAACCTTCTGAGGTGCCCACACCATTCCAGCCCCACCTGGGCCCACACACAGCTGGAGCCAGGGGCCCATTCCCAAATCTCTTCCCTCTTCCCGTGTTCAGACACTTCTCTGTAGCTGGGAAAGACAGAGACCATGGGCTCGTGCAGCACTTGACAGGAGACCCAGGTTATTGATTCACAGCTCTACCTCCCTGAACTTTTCTGGAGGAAAACAGGGCTGCTTTGCATAAGGCAGGCATATGCTGCAGCTTTGGCACCAGGAGAGCCGCTTGGCATTTCCTTGCCAGACTTTTCCCACCCTCCTCTGATGCCATCTGCCTCCCTGAAACACTGAAACTCCCATCTGTCAATTTTGCTGTAAACACACAATTATCCAGGCTGCTGGGGGGGAAAAGTGGCACAGCCAAACCTCGGCCAGTCACAGAGAGGGACAAGTTGGGAGGAGAGTCCCTGTCACTGTCCCGCCAGGCAGCTTGCTGCAGGGAGCCATCCATGCTTTTCATTTTTCTCCTTCCTTCTCCCAGTGACACACGAGCTGTGGATGCCACCAATCCCTCTGCCCATGCCCTGGGGGAACAGAACACAGAGGGGCAAACTCAGAGCTCAGGCAAGGGCTGGTGGGGAACTCCATTTATTTCTAGCACCCAGGTCATGGCACCCAGGTCATGTCATTGCCATTTGCTTCCCTTCCTACTGTGTCATGGCAGCGAGGACAAACCTGCATGTGGCCCCAGCCATGCCCAGATCCCAGAGACAGCATCCACCTGAGAGCAAGGTCAGCACCAGGGAGCAGCCTTCCCTTGCCAGTTCATGTCAGCAGCATCTCTGAGACAGCATCTCCTGTCTCCCACCTCTGGGTTTCATTGCAGCAATGCACAGATCTGGCAAGCTCAGACACCAGAACTGCAAGAGGATTTTTTTTTTTTTCCTGCCTTCTCCCTGGAAATCTCCCCATTGCTGGCTGGGGGCAGCTTTCTCTGACCACAGCAGACAGCAAACTGCTGACAGCAGCCTGTGGTGTGAGCTGAGCCCTGTCAGCCCAGCTATCAGCAGTCAAAAGATCTCCTCATCAGTGCTTTGGGATGCTCTCAACCCGTGCAGGGGCAGCAAAGCCAGAATTTCCCAAGCTGAGCCAATCTGCAGGATGAGAGAACAGAGGGTGACAAGTAAGGGGAAGAGAGGAGGCTGCAGACATCCATGGTTTGGGGATGTTTTGGGGGGTGGGAGGTGATTCCACTTTGTTTCATTAAATCTTGGCCCCTGTGTGATGTCTCCAGCCCAGGCACCAACTCCACCACCTGTTCCATTTATCTGGGCAGAGGGAGGGGCTGTGGGGTGGCAGAGGAGCTGGCAGATGGCAGCGTGTTCCCAGAGATAACAGGGGCTAGTTCAGAGGTTACTAATTAGGTTTCTGCTTGCCTTTCATATTCCACGAGGATCCAAATGAGAACATGTGCTCCAACACACAGAGAGCATCCTCCCTCCCCCAGGCCCTCTGCCCCTCCCCACGCCAGCCCTGGCACATCCTCACCCTGACACCCCATATCCCCGAGGTGTTCACCATCCATTCACCAGCCTGGGAGACAGGGAGGGCAGGGAAACAGCAGGGAGGGTAGAGGAGAAGCAATTAATGATCTCCTCACCCAGGGCAGAGCCTCAGGGCAGCAACCAGCTCTTCTGTGTGCACGAGATATTTGGGAACACCACATCATGTGTATTACCCAACCATCCCAGGTAAGGGAGATGGCAGCAAGGCCACCTCAAAGATGAAATTGTGTGCAGGAGGACAGGTTGTGCAGGAGGACAGATTGGTGGGTTCTGGCCTCAGGCAGAGCCAGAGGAGCCCCGCACAGGGTGCCCCACATCTCCCTTTGGTACCTGCCCCACTGCACTCATCTTCCCACTGTGGCTGGGAAAGGCTTCAAAGGGCAGCACTTAGGGATGATGGCAGAGCTGCAGAGTGGAATCCAACCACGGCACAGCTGGGCAAAGCACACAGAGCCACAGAGGGCTGCAGTGGTTTGGGTGGGAAGGGACCTTCAAGATCATCCGGTCCAACCCCCTGCCAAGGGCAGGCACACATTCCACTAGAGCAGGTTGTTTAAATGTCACTCAGATGGACTCTGTCTTTTCCAGTGTCCATCCCCAACCTTCACCTCTGGCACCCTTGAGGAAAACAAACTCAACATCTTTAAAATCTGCCCCAAACTTGCTTGAACCTTTGGCTAGGGAGGAAGGCTGACACCCAAGGAGGACAACTCTTACCCCAGCAGAGGTTTGGGGAGCACATCACCTTTGGGGAGCCCTTTTCAAGCAGCCCCTCACTCTGTGGGGTGTCTCATGCATATTCCGTGCTGCCAGGCAGAGGCACAGAGAGATTTTCAGGAATAGAAAGCAGGAAGTGCGCACAAAATCCTGGAAGGGGGAGGAGGATGGAAGTTAACCGAGAAAAACACAACGCTCTTTGAAAAGGAAAAGTAAGGGGAAAAAAACCACCCAAAACCACAACCCTTTTTCAAAGCATTTTGCAAATATTGCTTTTCCTCCCCTCCCTCATTTTCTGACAAGCTGCAATCAGCATTCAATATTGTCACTCAGTGCCCAATTTCAGGGGGGATAGGTATCCACGGAGCTCTTTAAATGAAATAAATAAATACATCTGGCCATGTATGGCAGGGGCTTAGCTGGGAGCTCAGCTCTTCTGAAAATCTGGTCAATCACGGTGACATTGATTCAGGACAATTACTCCTGATTTACACGGGTGTAAATGAATAGAATGGCATTAAACTGCTGACTGGGGAGTCCATACTCAGGCAGAGCTCATCAGAAAGCTGAGTTCCCATTCTGTAAAAGATTGAGATCAGCTTCCCCATCCAAATCAGGACAAAAATGGTCTATTTTTCTTAAAATGGAACAGAAAGAGGGGAACAAGCCTCACTTGGGTTCAATAAAAACTTTGGGTTTGAATGCCTGGCATTTGTCATTTTGACTCTTTAAAAAGTTATTCATATCTAACAAAAGTAGGGAAGGCAACTTTTCCTGGTATCATAATGCAGTTCTTGGCTTTGAGTTTTCCTTTTGCCCAAGTGAAAATTAATTGGGACTAGGGAGGACAGAAATCTAGGGGTTTCTGGCAAACAATCAAACCTGTCCTCCACCTCTTTTCCCCTCCTGCTATTCCCACTGTCACACTGTGTCACTGAGGTTTCCAAGCTCATTCCCACAGCAGCCAGGTGCAATCCCTGCCCTGGCATCAGCAGGCAGCTTTGAAAATGCACTCAAGGCTGTGTGAGGAAAAGGAGAAACATCAGGAGCCTTTAAAAGTCAATTTTTTAAGGCTAAGGGGTCTTCTCAATGTAGGACCTGCAGGCAGAGGGGACAACCATGAGGAGGAGGGAAGGATCCCTGTTCCAGTGGCACCCTGGCACATTTTTAACCAGGATTACTTTGTGGGGAAGGAGAGGAGGGGAAGAGGCTAAAAGCTCTTAGAGAGCCCCTCCCTCTCCTAAGTTTTTAAAGTACTTTGTGCCTGGGTATGTGCTCCGGACATAAATCACTGTAGCTCAGGATAAATGGGAGCCCGTGAGTGCCATGAACACTAATGACAACATTCATCAAAGCCTGAGCCTCTCCATATTGCACCAGTCTCCGGGATGCCTACGGACATATGGACCCAGCTCACTCCAGCAGCCCCTGCTCCCCCTGCACGCCCTGGCAGCACAGCCTCAGCCTCCCCAGAGCCAGCTCACAGCAAAGCACCAGAGAACATCAGGCAGTTGTGGGCTGTCTCCTCAAAAATAAAAAAAAAAATAACTCAGGGATAGCTCCCGTTGGAGCCCCATCTTGTCGCTATAGGACACAAAATGAATGACACTCACCTGTCATGTGGAGAGTGAGCAGAGAAAGAAGAAGTTTATTATGATTTGGGGTTTAAATAGGATTTGGAATTTGCTCAAGGATTGGGGGACGAGAGGAACACCCCTCTGACCCCAGGGGTCAACTCAGAAGTCCATCACAGAGAGGAATGCGTAAACAATCTACTTTTGTTTGTGTTAAACGCATGAGAAACTTCAGTAGAAATATATAAACAAGATCAGAAGGCTAAAAATCAGGGCGACATCAGGGGAGAAAGAGGGAGGTTTATTTTTCTCCTTCGGTTTATATAGATTTTGGACAATGACCATGGATTGGTCAGAGGTTGCCACCTCTCCAATTACACTGGTCAAACAAGAAGTCCATCAATTGTCCCTCCTCTGTAGAGGAATGTAAATATCACTTTGTTTATGTGAAAATCTGTGAGAAACTCCACTACAAAAATGCAGACATCAGAAGGCTGAAAAAGATCAGGGCGGCACCATCTCACAGCAGTTTGCCACCCCAGTGGTCCTGAGCCAGAACCACTCCACACTCCCAAAAAGCATGGTCAGGTCCTGAGCATGCACCTAAAAAAATCCAACCCTCCCTCAAAAGCAGCACAGGGAATATTCCCTGAAGCCATGAGGTTATGGTGACTCCATGGACAGTCACTCACTGGCAATCCTGCAAAGTGCAGTGCATCAGCTTAACTGACAAGGAAAGATGGGCAAAGCCCTGAGGAGGGGGTTTGAGCAAACCAGAGCTGCTCCACAGCAACACCAGGCTGATACTGGGGTGCCTGATGGGAATTGAATCCCAAATTTATCTTCTCAGTGCTTTAGTGTCTCCCAGGAGATGGAGCAATCCAGCAAAACAGTTTTCATAAGTCTGCAGCAGCACTGAGGCTCTGAGGGGACATGGGGAGTCCAATCAGGGCAACCACAGAAGAAGTGAGCTGAGAAAAGAAGGGGCAAAAAGGGGGAGTCTGTAAAGGCATGGGGAGAGGGAGGTCTTTGCATGGGGAGAAGGAGATCCTTGCATGGGGAGAGGGAAATTCTTGCATGGGGGGAGGTCCTTGCAGGGGGAGAGGGAAATTCTTGCAGGTGAAATCCATTCGATGGTCCTTGTGTAACGAGTCTGAAGGAAAAGAAAAAGTGAAGTTCCTGGGCCCGACACTTCATGGCACAGCCTCGATCATCAAATAGGTCAGCCTGTAATTAAATCTATTTATTGAGAGACGTATTAAACTGGAATTTCTCTGCAGACATGTGTTAAATTCAAGAGTAAATGTTCTCAAAGGGGAATTGCTGCTCAGAACTCAGAAGGACCAGAAACCTTTTAGGATAAGGGAAGCCAGGTGATATCCATTGCATGGTTCACAGCAGGAACCTAAACTGGTTCTCTTTCATACCCCCGACTGAGCTGATTTCTTGCTAGACCAAACTCTTTCCCTGTGAAAAATCTGAAGGAGCAAGTTCTTATTTCAGCCCTGGATTTTAAAAAAAAAAAAAAAAAAAAAAAAAAAAAAAAAAAAAAAAGCAGTGTAGCCTTCTAATTTCCTGGCTTTGAGCTTTAGGGACAAGGTGAGCGAGTGATTTCCTCCATTCCCTAATTTAGTTAGGTATGTTGCACAAGCTGGGTTCAATTTGAGCACCGAAGGAAAGGCTCCATCCACAAATGACATGATTTCCACTGGAAAATCCACTAGAAAAGAGGGAGAGGAGTACTCTTGGGTTTTTAGGTTTTCTCTTCCCGAGATTTCAGGTTGGTGGTTTGGATGGGGGTTCGAGTGAGTCTTTTTCTGCTCTCTGTCCCTCTGAAGCCTTTTAGCTCAGTGTGAGAATGAAGAGAAGTCTCAAGGTCTTGTTGTTTCTTGGTTTCTCACGTGTTTATTATTTCTTATTTTACAAATTTCTCTGTGCCCAGCCGAGGTCTTCACAGCAGCTCGGACACAGGCAACTCCCCCCTGTGATGGGAAGTCACTACCTTCTTATACAGATAATTACGTACTTATTATTTACAATTCTGTGCCAATGCCTATCACCTGTACTAAAAGAGTCATTTCTACTCTGACCCAATCTCCTTACACTACTTTGTGCCCCCGTCACATCAGAAGATGGAGGCCAAGGGAGAACAAGAAGAACCCAGGGCACTGCCCTAAAAATCTCCATCTTGTCCCCAAGTCAGCTCCATTCTGAGAATCCCAAAACTACAAAATTCTCCACCCTGTGATTAACTACTGTCTGTCTGTTACACCTTTGTGACTTGTAATTCTTCTCTCAATGTTAGAAGCTTTTTCTATGGACTAAAGTCAAAGCCTGTGTCTTTCTGGGCTCTGTACCAGGCAACCCCCCTGGACAGACCCCCCTGTCCAGGATTCAAACCCTCCTTCTCGGGTCCCAGACCTCTCTGCCAAGGTCTGTGACCTTCCAGGGCAACCAAAGGAATGCCCTGGACTCTGACAAAATACAACTCAAGTAATACCCTAAGGAAAGAGTTTTGGTGAGTCTGTAGCAGCACTGGGGCTCTGAGGAAACTTGGGGAGTCCTGTAGATCCAATTAGGACAACCACAGAAGTAGTGAGGTGAGAAAAGAAAGGGCAAAAAGGGGGGTGTCTGCAAAGGCAAAAGGGAATTTGTTTGCTTGCTCACTTGCTTTCTTAAAACCTCTCAGAAAGTTGATTTTGTGTCTGAGCTAAAGCAATTATCTCTGGAGATGTTTATCATAGTCCTCTCACTGCTTTTCTGTGGGCATGGAGGGGGGAATATCAGCACAGACTGAGGGGGAACGTGGCTTCACCCCAGTGAAAATTGGCATTAGTTTCGGACAGTGCTCTGAATCCCTCAGAATATTCATGAACAGGAACATTCCCTCAAATAGAAATAAAAACTTATTGAAATATGAAACTGCAAATAGAAATGGCTGTTTGGGGCCCTTTGCAGCAATTATGGAGGAGACATTCATTTTCTAGCTTTTATATGCAACTCAAATGATGCTTTAATGTAATTTTATAATTTATTTACTCAGGGAAATCCCAGCTTAGTTGTAGCATCTGTTTTCCTTTTTCTCCTCCCTCCAAACCCCAGTGCAGGCCATTATGATTCCACACCCAGTTACAAGCTGGAAGAAAGGCAGATGATGCTCTTGAGGCCATGGTGGGAACTAAAATCACCAATGAACTTGCAAGACCCCCATTGCCAAGGTCATTTCAATGTCATCTCTTCATATATTTTTTTTTTAGAGTTGTCAGACCTCACAAGGGATTGGGAAGGGGATGGGGAGGGGGACCAGAGGCACAGGCTGTGTTTAAGGAAGGCAGGATGGAGTGGGGCACTCCCCTGGGGGCCAGAGGGGTCAGGGTCTTTGGAGATGCAAAAAAGAGGAAATAAGGATGTCCTGGTGGCATAATATTAGGAATTTAAAGGCACCTTTTTCCAGGTGTTGGGCAGAGATCACATCTGTGCAGGGGGATTGCAGCTCACACAGGCTGGGAGGAGCACGAGGAAACAAAGGCTGGAGGGCATCCCAAAGGCTGGTCCAGGAGGATGCACACCACTGGCAGACCCTGAAAAATGGCCCAGCAATCCCAGTGCAGCAGCAGCTGCAGCTCCCAGTGGATATTTCATGGTGAGGGGCTGTAACTCCCAGTATTGCCCAGACACCAAAACCTTGAGGGCAGGGTCAGTGGGGAATGCTGGTGGAAGCAGATTCCTGCTGCTCCTCCAAGCCAGAGATCTGGGAGTTAGGAAATGGGAGTTTTGTAACACATTTCCTCTTTAATCAGAACTGCTGCTCAGGGAGGAGTAGGAGAAGTCAGAGATGCAACATAAGGGTTCTCCAAGTTTGAGCCCAGCTGCACCACACAGATAGTTTTAATATATATATATATATATATATAGGTGCCTAGCATCTTATTAGACTGAGCCAAGTCAAGCTGAGTTCTCAAGACAGTTAATTTCATAATTCCCTCATTTCATGGGTGAATTTCATGGGTAGAAATGCAAAGAATTAGTGGTATGAGTGTGCTTTGCGGGTATAAGACCAAATGAAATCTGGATGGAAGACATTTCCTTCCATGAAAAATGTCAAGTTATTTTTAGAATTCTGAGGAGAAAAGAAACTTCATCCTGGAAGGTCAAAAATTTTATTAAAAAGTCAGGAAAATAAATTCTTAGAGAATGAAAGTTTCCGTGTTTCTACTTCACGAGAAGTTTAATAACTTTTTAGCCACTTTCTGCTATTGCCCTTCAGAGTCACCTGTTCAGGGGAGTCTTTGTGTTCCCAGAAGGGCAATCCCTCCAAAGAGTCTGGGTTTGCTATTTGCTCAGTGAGTTAGTCCCAGGAGCACATCCAAGGTGGCTCTGAAGTTAAAGAAAAGTACACATTGCAGAGATTGAGGTACAGATAGTTGCAAGCTCTTTCCCTCAGTGCAGGAATCCTGCTCCTTGTCACTCCCCTCCACCTCCAGCCTTTCCAAACTGAGGAAATTGTGCTGTGAAGTGGCTGCCAAGATGCAAAACACAAAACAAAATGAAAATCCAGCTACCCACACCGAGTGCAGATCACAAACAAGCAGCCTTTCAAACCCAAGAACATTTCCGGGGCCATTAATCACACACAGCTCACTGCTACAGCAGGTGACCACAGGTTAATAAAAAGGAGCTGCAGATCAAACCCGAAAGTGAAGTGTGGTGGGAAGCAAACTCTCTTCCTCCTCCTTGGATGGCAGGAGCTGAGCAGTTCTGTTGGTTCAGTGTTTTGGGGACAATATAGGGGGCTTTATTTGCAACTGAGCAGGAGCTGTGCCCTTCTGACCCCCAAAGCATCCAACCCCTGTCCCCTGCTGCCCAGCTGGACAGGGCTGTCACTGCTCCCTGAGCACAGTCCTGCCTCTGATCCCAAACCTCTTGGCATCCAGAGGAGGTGCCTGCCCAGCACTGAGGTTTCCTCTCCTGTCCTGTAGGTGTTTCAGTCTGGTTTGTGTTCCCCTGCTTTACCCTGGTCACACCTCTCCATCCAGGAATTCTCCTTCCAGTGCTCACAGTCCTCAAGCCCCACAGGCTGCACCCAGCTGGGTGGGATGGACTCTTCTCTTCTTCCACATGGGCCTGGAGTGACAGGACAAGGGGAAACAGCTTCAACAGGACAGAGGGGCAGGGCTGGATGGGATATTGGGCAGGAATTGTTCCCTGGGAGGGTGGCCAGGCCCTGGCACAGGGTGCCCAGAGAAGCTGTGGCTGCCCCTGGATCCCTGGAAGTGTTTAAGGACAGCTTGGACATTGGGGTTTGGAGCAGCCAGGGATTCTGGGAGGTGTCCCTGCCCATGGGACATGAACAGAGCAATCTTTAAGGTCCCTTCCAACCCAAACCATTCTGGGATTCTGTGCCTCTCCCTGCCTCTCCACCCAGCCACAAACCTGCCCTCCTCCCAGCCACCACGTGTTTGCACATTTACTCCATTTCAAGCAGCTCTTCATCTTATTTCCCATTCATACAGAAAGGGCTCACCACGGCAAGGTCAGAGATTTTCCTTGGGGAGCATGACCTGAGTGGAGCCATCCCTGTCCCCCAGCAGGGCTGGCTGGCTGGGCAGCATGGGGAAGAACCAGGGGAGAGGTGACAAACAGGGACAGGGGAGGTGACACCATGAGTGTGTGTGTGTGTGTGAGATCACATTTATTTCACTGAGAACTGAGGGGGAGAGCAATTGAAAGGAAGGGAAAAAAAATACATCAGTGGGAAGAAACCCCCCCCACCCAGATAATAAAAAAAAAAAATAAGTGCAAGTGACTGAGAGAGCACAGGAGGCACTTGTGAGCAGCACAGCCTCTAATCTCATTACGGCCATCAGCTCAGGAGGCTGATGTACCCCTGAGGACAGGTTGGCATTTGGATGCTCCTCGTTAGGGAAAACACGAACTGGGAGAAGCTGCATTAACCAGCAAATCCATTTATGGTTGGCTGGCACCAGGATGGATCCATTCCTGCTGATGGATGGACAGGGGGAGCTCTGAAGATCCCTCTCCTCCCTCCCCCAGGGCTTGGTGGCAGGACAGAGGGAAGGTTGTGGGATTTCTGTGATCTCCCAGAGAATGGGGCTGAACAAACCCATCCAAAGGTGAAAAATGAGGGTGTTTTTCACAGTGCACAGACCCAGCACCTGGCCAGCCTGAGCCCTGTGCCACATGCCCAGCAGGGAAGAATCATTGGCACTGAAAGGAGACATCTCTACAGCAAAAATCAACATCTCTACAGCAAAAGATTTACAGCAAAAGTAAAAGAAAAAAAAAATCTGATTTCAGCCTAGCAGGGGAATAAAAATAAAAATCTCCCAGTATCTGCACGAGGATGATGCTTGGAGGAGCATCCCAGGAGGAGGGTGGGATGGATTCCTGGCAAACCTTGGGGGGATTTCTTGGATCCTTCCTGCCATCATTTTTTCAGGCTCAGAAGGGCTGAGAGGGGTTTGGGGACTTTGGGACCTCTCAGGGGAGGGGCCTGGCTGGGGTAAGAGCATCATTCCAGGGGAATCAGCGGTCAGCAGGGAGACCAGCAGTGATTTGTAAATCCTTATTTTTTTCTGCTGAGGTGAGATGCTGTCTCCAGAAAAATAAAACTTCAGAAGATCTTATGTCTTTACACTGCACATAGGAAAAAGAAAAACCAAAACAACAAGAAAACCCAACAAAAAGATGTGAAACTTGGACTTTCTCCACACCCCCTCCAGCAAAGGAAACCTCTGGCTCTGAAAGCTTCCTCCAAGGCACCTTTTGCAGAACAAGGATGTCAATCACAGGGTTTTCTCTTGCTCTTTCAGGATCCAGATCAAAACTCACTGAAGACAAAATCCTTTTCACAGACATCTGTGGCAGGTTTTTTTGTTGGTTTTTTTTTTTTTTTTCATCGCACTGTTATTTTCCATTTAGGAATCTGATTGAATTAAACCTTCCAACCCCTCCACAAGGGAGAAAGAGAGGAACAGCGAGTACTGAACTGTCTCCTGGAGGCTTCAGGGAGAGACTGGCAGCAATTTAGCACTAACCATTAGTGCAGAGGGGGCTGTGGGCTCTGATTCTCTTCCCACCTGTGCTGATGTTAATCGGGTGTAACTCCACAGACTGCAGCCCCACGGGCCAAGGGCACAGTCAGGCCACTCTATCCTTTCTACCTCCTAAATGCCCTGTTTTCCAACCAAGCTGAAGTGGGAATTTATAGGAATAATAATGATGATTAATCATGATTTGCACTTTTCCAGCGTTTTTTCTTCTTGGGAACTCGAAGCTCTTCAGAAAGTGAAATTAATTATGTTTTATAACCCCTCTCTGGAGTAGGTCAAGGACAGTTAGGGGCCGTTTCCACCTCCCAGGGAAGCAAAGGGAATGTGTGAGCAGCTCCAGCACAGGCTGAGACCAAGGACCTGGCACTGAGCAGAGACCACGAGGAGCTCAGGGGAGCAGCAAAGCACCACAAGCAGAGGCTGGGATGACCCTGAGATTCCCAATTCTCCTCCAGCAAAATGAGCCTTGGCTGTAGCTGCAAGAGAATTGTTTCTCTTGTGAGAGATGAATGAAGTAATGATATTAATAATAATATTATTATTTATTTGCTTCCATGGTGGAATATAACAAGACCTTTTTAATTTTCTTGTAACACTTAAGGGAGTGTTGTCCGTGCTGCTGATCCATGTGCTGGTGCTAAAGAGGGATAACTGAGTTGGGAAAGATTCAGATTAATTTCCTCTCTTCTTCTAATTAAGACAAAGCATTCAAAGCAGGTTCTCAGGTGTACCAGGTGAACATCTCCCTCCAGAGCTTCTCAGATGTTCTGCTCCTATTCTCATTCTTCTTTAACAGAAATTTGACCAAAAAATATGAGAAATCTTTTCCAATAAGGAGTCATTGAATCAGGCAGAGCCCCCCTGAGTGCTGGACCCCAGGGCCTGCATTTCACAACAGAAACACTGAGCCTTTCTCAGCCCTTCCTCCTAATCAGGGCCCGTGTTCCTTACCCTGGAGGAGCTGAAAATACACTTACAAGCCAGTAGCTTATTTCATGAGCGCTCAGTTAATTCACAGGATGCCTAAAACCAGCAGAAACCTCAAATTTCACAGGTGCTGTTGGCTGTGAAGGAGTTTAGGAAAAGCACAGCACTATGAAACCAAGGCACGCAAGCCAAGAAGTTTTCAGCAGGCTGAGTCACCACAGGAAGGCTCCTCTGTGCCACAGAGGCTCAGCAAACCCCAACCTCCCCTCTCAGCCCAGATTTCATCTCCTCCCTCCCCATCTTGCCTCCTCATTGCCAGCTCACCACAAGACTTGGCATTTTTAGGCAGTTTGAGTTCAGCTTCCCCCTCACTGGGAGCTCAGGGAATGGGTGAGGTGCTGGATTCCAGGTTTCTCACTATCAAAGGAGGTGAGTTCAGCTGGGTCACAGTGATTCTGAGCAGGAGTGTGGGAGAGAGCAGAGCAATGAGGAGAGAGGAGGGAGTTTCAGTCCCTGGGAAGTCCCCATACAGGTGTGGGGTTGCTGCAGGTGGTGGCACTGAGGTCCCCAGGAGCAGCATCCCTGGGGATCAACAGCACTGAGAGGTGCAGGAAGAGCATTTAGTGAAAAGGGAGCTCTGCTCACACAGCCCAGGGTGTTTGTGGGGACACCCTGTGGAGGCCCAGGGGGTTATCCCCAATGTAGCTGTGCCTCAACCCTGGAGGGACCGAGGCAAATGGGGAAAGATCCCCTTTTAGGCCATAGTGAGGAAAACCTCTGCCTTTGCAGACACATGTTAATATTTCCCAGATTTCATTGTTCTATTGGTTTGTTAAGTCTATGTCACCCTGTTACCAATAAATGCACACCTGCCAGAATGTTCTCCCTTCCCTTGAACCCCACTGGGTTAAATTTGCCACAGTACCACACCCCTGGGACCCCATTAGTCCCCTCAGCTCATATTTCCCTCTTTGCACCACTTTTTCCTATTCCTATTGGACCCTGACCTCAAGAGCCACCCTAGGTGTCCTGTTTATAACCCTGTGCCCTCAGAGCTCTTTGGGCTCTTGTTTCTGGAGCACATTGGAGGCTGTACCCACAGTGCAGACAGTAAACAGCACTGGGATTTCCAAACAGGACCCCATCTCCTCACCCCTATGATCAGCTCTTTATCAGCAAAGTGCACCAGGCCCCTGAGGAACAGGTCACTCTCAGGGACACACAATGCCCCCTGTAACCACAAACACCTGCTGAAGCTCCCTCACAGCCAGCTCCACACACCTGGGGTTTAAAACAGGTAAATCAAGAAATAAACACAAACCCAGTATGATTAAACCTGCATCACAGTGTCCTCCCATCCCAGGTGACAGGGATGTGCCCAGCCAAACCCTAAAAGAGCTGCACAAGCAGCACCGTGGAGATAAATCCTCTTTTTTCTCACACAAGTGCATTCACAGCCCCCATGGATTTTATTCCATCAGCACCCCCTGATGTGTGTGTGCCTCTCTGGCTTTGGGGTGCCATGGGAAGGGCACAGTGAGGTGGGTGACAGGAGAGGAGCCCACCACAGGCAACCACCTTCCCCCTGGGCCTTCCACCCTGCAGGGAATGCTTCTATTTAGGACAATTAGCATCAGTGCTGAACTGTTTGGTAGTTTTGGGTATTGCTGTGCTCAGGCATGAGAATCTTCCTCAATATAATTAAGTGTGAGGTGACAGGCCTTCATTTGGTTGATTTTTAGGGTCCTTCATATCTCTCACCACCAGCACCAGTGCCTCAAAGCCCTGCTCCTTGGGGAGGGCTGAAGGCAATGAACCCATGGAATAACTGCAGGATACCCCACAGACATTACACCTGTCAAACCATAATTCAGCAGCTGAAAAAAAAATTAAATTAAAAATTAATCCATAAATGCACACATATTTATAGGCAAATATTTATGTATGAGTCTGCCTTCATTTAAAAGCAATATTATAAATTACAATTCACCTGGACCTGAAAATTACATACGCCTACTGCTCTTGCCACAGCAAATGAAAATCTAAACAGAGCTGGGTCAAAAGTTGCTCCAGTGAAGGTTTTTTTCAGGCAGTGGATGCTATTCCATGAATGCAAAGTGGCTTGCAGGAATAGAACAATTTCACTTATATTTTATTGTTTTGATGCAGTTCTACCTTACCATTTATTTTGGCTTCTTTTTTGGACTTTTGCCACCTTATCACAAGTGAAGATGAGCTATCAACTACCAAAAGCCCAAACAGTTCAACACTATTGCTAATTTCTCTAAAAACAAGTATTTATCTCCAGGGTATTCTGTTCTTACTGAAAAAAAAAAAAAAAAGTTTTATTCTACTTAGAAATTAAATAAACCCTGAGAATTTCAGAGGCCATAAAATTTGTGTTCAGTTCTATTCCACTTGCTAACTCCTCTCATGCTGATGCAAACTTTCCCTCCACATTCCAAAACACCAGCCCCAAGTGCCATCCACTTCTATTCCTGGGAATATTCTACTCCACACAGAGCCAGCACTGTGAGGAAAACACTGAGACTCCTGCCAAAACGCACCCAAGCCTCTATTTCATCCAAAATTTCATTTCTATATTTAGTTTTAGTGCAATTCCTACTGCAGTGGTTCTGGCAATGTCCCCACAGCTTTTCTGAAGTTGAAAATTGAACAGTGTGTAAATGCAGCCGAAAAATAAAAGAAAAAAAAAAAAAAAAAAGATGAAGGCACAGCAAGGTTTGGATGTTCCAGGCCCTCTGCCTGCAAATCCTGCAGAGTCAGGATGGAAACACAGACAGTTGAAGTGGGGTCGTGTGTCTGTGTGAGCTGGGTGACACTGCCAGAGAATTCAACACTCCTTTTAGGAGGTTTCCATGTTTTAGAAGTGGGATGTTCACTCAAGGCAGGAGTGATGATTTTCCTGAGTACAAACAGATTTCCAAGGCATGTAGGGATAGGACAAGGGGGAAATGGATTTAAATTGACAGAGGTCAGGGTTAAATTGGCTCTTGGGGAGGAATTCCTTATGATGAGGGTGGGGAGGCCCAGCACAGGGTGGCCAGAGAAGCTGTGGCTGCCCCAGCTCTGGAAATGCTCAGGATCAGGCTGGAGCAACACGGAGTGGAAGGTGTCCCTGCCCATGACAAGGGTGCTGGGTTTAGATCATCTTCAATGTCCCTTCCCACCCAAACTGTCTTGTGATTCTATGATTTAGCCAAAATAACCCCAAACAGCTTTGTCTGGTATCAACAACCCACACACACAAACCACCACGAGGAGCACCAGGGGGAAGAGGCCAACAAACCCCAGCGCTGCTGCGGGGACAAACTCGGGGAAGCACCAGAAACTCCCAGTGCTGGCAGAGACCAAGCCCGTTCCTCCCTCCCGGCCCGCGGGCGCCTCTGCACATTCCCAAGCCGCATTCCCGCATCCCTGAGTTTCATCCCCGCATCCCCATATCCCCACATCCCCGCATTCCTGAGCTGCATTCCCGCATCCCCGCATCCCTGGGTTGCCTCCCCGCATCCGTGAATTTCATCCCCGCATCCGTGACTTTCATCCCCACATCCCTGAGCCACATCCCCACATCCCTGAGTTTCATCTCCACATCCTCATATCCCCATATCCCCGCATCCCCGCATCCCCGCATCCGTGACTTTCATCCCCACATCCCTGAGCCACATCCCCACATCCCCGCATCCCCGCATCCCCACATCTCCGCATCCCTGAGTTTCATCTCCACATCCCCGCATCCCCACATCTCCACATCCCCACATCCCCACATCCCCGCATCCCCACATCTCCGCATCCCTGAGTTTCAGCCCCGCATCCCCGAGATTCAGCCCCGCATCCCCGCACCTCCCGTCTCCCGTGGAGCAGCGACGCCACCTGCCGCGCACGGGGCTCGCCGGAGCGCTGCTCCCAAGGCCACCACAGTCCGGCCAGGAAACGCCCAAGCCCCTCCTCAAGCCCGATTTCAGGCAGTGCCGGCAGGGGATGGTGAAGCTGTAGGGGTGGGAGGCAGCCAGCCTGCTCCTGGGACAACCAGAGAGCATGATTTTATATACATAGATACACATACATGATTTCTGTATCTATCCATCCATCCATCTATGTATGTATATGTATATGTACATGTACATGTACATGTACATGTACATGTATATGTATATGTATATGTATATGTATATGTATATGTATATGTATATGTATATGTATATGTATATGTATGTACATGCATATATATGAGTGTGTTTGTGTATGTATATATGTATAAATATACTACTTATTATTATTATTATTATTATTATTATTATTATTATTATTATTATTATTATTAATTTTTTAATCTGAAGGATTCCCTTTAAATCCTCAAGGAAATCCACCACAGGAAGAGCAGATAGAGCTATGAGGGAGGGCTGATCTTAATTCAACGTGTCCCAAAAGGCAATGGGCATTGAGCCTCCACTGAGGTGTGGGGAAACTCCCTTTTTTCCCTTTTCTCCCTTTTCCCTTTTCTCCCTTTTCTCTTTTCTCCCTTTTTCCTCTCTCCCTCTCTGTCCCTCTCTGCCAACCCCGTGTCCCCACACAGTGACAATGCCCTCTGCTCTCCACAGCACTGTCTGTGGAGCTGGGGAGCCCTGCAAGGAGAACCAGAGGAATGGTGTCCATGCAGATGTTTTCACAAGGAAAAACAATGATTTTTTTCATGGACCTGTCTTTCCTTGTGATTTCTGTGTATCTTCTAAGCCAGTGTGGTTCACACATTTCTCTAAACTTTACTGCTTGGCCCAGCCCACAGCTCTGTCCTCTGCTTGTGCCTACCCTGAAAATGAGACACTGGGAGCCTGGCAAGGGAAAAGCAGGGAGGCAGGATGTGTGTCTTGTCCAGTTTATCCATTTTATTATTAATATATTTATATATCCATTTTATTGTTATATAGAATACCACAGGTTCCCAGCAGAGAAATGCCAGGCAGCCTGAGTTCCCTTTGCCCCATGCACAGCAGATGTGGGCAGCAGGGCTGCAGGGTGTCAAAGGGAATTGATTTTTAAGCAAAGTCCCAGGAATGGCCAGGCTGGAGGCAGCAGCCAGGCAGGGCACAGGGAGCTGCTCAGCCTGGTGTGCAGGGTCACAGCTGCTGTGGCCACAGTCAAACACACAGAGAGGGCAGGTTTGGAACAAGCTCCCTGAGCTTTCACAGCCACCAAGGGTCCCTCTGAAAGGGACTGACTGAAGTGGTTTGGGGTCAGCATGTTGGAGGAGTGCTGCTGTTCAGGGAGGACTTGCTCTCCAGGGCTGGCAGAGCAGCAAAACAGAGAATTTGCACTGGACCAGGGCTTGTGCTGGGCAGCCATAGCAGAGTCCTGGTCACAGGTACCAAGGAATTACATGGGGATGGTCAGGGAATGAGGGGTTTTCACCACCATCAGTGGGAAACACTTTGCAGGGTCAGGTCTTCAGGCCCACACAAATCCTGGGGATCCTGGCAAATGCTGGAGAAGGAAAAGCCTGGAATGTGTGGATGGTTTCACTGCGTGGTGTCTGGAAGTTACTCAGTTCTTCTGTTTGATGGAGCATTGACCGCCCTGAGAGCCTGAGACCTCTGAACACAGAAGGCCTCTGCTCTTGGGGTGCTGCTGCTGTCAAGGGAGTTAGAAGAATTGACTTACTTTGCATGAAAAAAGTGATTTCAATCCCAAAGTTTGCTGGCAATTTCCTTGGGGAACAAGGAGGGGGAAAAAAAATCCCACTGCCTCCAGACCAACCTGCTGGAAGTATTTCTTTTGATACATCAAGCCATTCAATGCTTCATGATTAGTTTTGAAGGGGAAACCAACCTTAACCCAACCCACAGAGCGACCTGCCCAGCTTCCTGCACAACCTCTGCAAAACAGGATCATAAACACTTCTTTATCCAGTAGGCACGTTAGTGAGGCTTCATTAACTCCAAAGCTCAATTAAAGTCTCTAAAAGGCTTTGAGCTGCTTGACCGAAAGGCTCTATGAAAATTAATTTAGTGCTCTTGTATCTGCTCAGCACTGGGAGTGTAACAAGATGCTCTGTCCCCCCAAAATGGGTACAGAGAGGTGATGGCCAGGGAGGGGATGCAGCAGGTGGCTCTTCTGAGGGCACATGGTGGCCAGAGGGCACGGGTTGGGCACAGGGAGGAGGGAAGAGCTCTGATTTTTAAACACTGGGTAGCTGTCTTGCAGCTGGAGGCTGAACACAGCATGCTCATCTCTTCCCAGCTGCAGCCTTAGCCCGGCCTGGGAGCCTGATGAGACAGTTTGGAGTAGGAAGAGGGGGGTTAATTGCACATTTTATTGCTGCTAAGAGTCCCCCTGAGCCACAGAGCTGCCTGCTGCATGGGCAGAGAGTCACATCCAGGCCGAGAAGCTCACAGAGCATCCCCAGAGCACAGGGACACTCAGATAAATGCCACCCCCGTGCCTCGGTGGCAGATTTACCAGGCTGTTTGCATCTCCGGTGTAAATCCAGGCACTTAGAGATAAACTCAGTCCACGGCAAGGAATTGTTTCAACAAAGCAGGGCCTGTCAGGAGCAGGGTTATGTTGACAGAGTGGCAGACCCTGCCATGCCAGCTCTTGGCATCCCCCAGCTGGAGCCTTTATTTACAGAGCCCTCTGCGAGGAGCACGGCTCATCCAAGCATGTGTGGCTCCCTACCAGAGGCATGGGATTAGGAGATATGGGACAGCAGCAGCATCCTCTTGGATTTTCCCAGATAGCCAGGAGGAGCAAAGAGTGCCTGGAGCCTTGGAAATCCTCAGAGTGTGGTCATTTCCTCAGTTTCCCCACCTACAGGTCAGCCTCAGAGTCCATGCAGAAGGTGGAGGGTCTGGTACCTTTGTGTGCAAGGAGAGTTTACCAAAGAAGAGTGTAGCAAAGCATCCCTCACACACCCAGCAGGTGCTTCCAAAGAGGGAAAGAGTCTCAGTTTACCTTTAGACATTTTAGGAAGTCTAGCTGGAAAGTTCTGTGGGTTTCTCATTGTAATTGGCTTGGAGCCAGCACAGAGGTGTGGATTGGACTCTGGGAATATTACTCAAAGTTTGTTGTTCATCTCATTGGGCCAGTGACCAAAAAGCCCACCTAAGCTGTTAAGTACTAAGGAGAGAACAAAGAAACTCCACACTTTTCAAGGTGTTGTAGCAAGCAAGACATTTATCTTTGTGCTGTTCTCGGCTTTGCTTTTGTTTTTTGTATTATTTTCCTTCTTTATTAAAACCTTTTTGATTTTTCAAGACACGCTCGATCATGCAATCTCACTAATTAATATTAGCCACGTTTCTGCCAGGCTCGCCCTCAGAAGTGTGGGTAAAACCCATAGAAGAGGAAAAGTGGAGGGAAATGAGGGAAAGCCCTGAGAAAAGTGAAAAGGAAATAGATGATGGTGAGATGCTCTGTTCTGAATGCACGTAAAGCCCCATCTCTTCTCTCCTGCTCCCTGACAGTTCTGTCTGAAGGTTTGCATTCAGCACAGGCTCCTCAGCAACAAATACCGAGGGTTTTATGCAACGGAATAATTGTTTAGTGTTGAATAATTCTCTCCATTTGTACCCTTCAAGCCTCAGACACCGAGCAGAGCTGACACTCAGCTCAGTCAGAAAAGGAGAAAAGCTTTCAGGTGTGGGGAGGGCTGGGGGGAGCAGCAGGACCCCTCCCTCTGCCCACTTTTCCCCAGGTCCCCAGGCTGTCTGGCTTTGCCACAGGGGCACACGGGTTACTCATGGTCAGCCTGGTGCCAGCAGGACCCTCACGTCCTTCTCTGCCTGTGCTGCTGCCTGGGATGATTCCTCCCCAGGGAAAGGTTTATTCCTCTCCTATTTTGCCTTCTGGGATTGCTGCTGGCCCATTCCTCCAGGTCCCTCAGAATGGTGCCACAACCATCCAGCCCATCAAACACAGTGCCACACCTCCTGCATCCTCAGGAGTGCTCTCTGTGCTGTCCTCCTGCTCTGTGCAACAACCCTGACCCCAGGACTGACCTCTGTGTTGCCCACCTGTCCCTGGTGTCCTCTCCATCACCTGTGTGAGCTCACAGATCCCCCCTATTCCCCTCACAGCCATCCCCACAGCTCCACCTGGCCAATTTGCTGCAGACCCTCCAGAGACAGATTTTTTCTCCCCATTATAGGGATAGGAGAGACTGGGACCAAAACTTTCCAGTGGTGTCACTCACAACAAATAAGCAGGGGAGCTCCCACTGGGGCTGGAGTGGCTGCCTCAGAGAAGCAGGAGTGGACAAAGTTTGACACTAAATATCCCTCCTGGCAGAAATTTCTGCACTTTCCCAGAGGCCAGCAGCATATTAGTTTCACAGGCAAGAAGTTTCTGCTGTAGCTCACGGCTTAAAAGAGCAGGCAGAGACAGCAGCTCTGGAGACTTCAGCACTGTCTTAATAGCAGACACGGCAGTAAGGGAAATGTTATATTAAATCTCTATACTTATACGTGTAACAAAAGTGGTATCAGCAAAATCCTCCAGCATCAAAGCAAATCACTTACCTATTTTTAGCCGCGTGATTTAGTCACACACTCTGAGGAAATAAGGTCAGGTTCTTTGCGACGTCTCCCTTTTCTCCCTGTCTCCTGCTATTTTTTTCCTGTCCTTATTAAAATTCTCCAGCCTGCAGCAGAGCTTTGCCAGACGGAGCCTTGGCGGAGCCGTCACCATCTGCGGGGTCACACGGTGGCCCTGTCCCAGCAGGAATGTGTCCTGCTGTCACCGTGCCTGCCTCGGAGGGAACAAAGGCGAGGCAGGGCTAGGATTTGCATCCCGGTGTCTCCAACACCGCCAGGGGCTCTCCAAACAGGTCCCCAGTGCTGAAAGGGGGTCACTGGGAAATGTCACCCCTGATGCCACCAGGGAGTTGGCCTGGGAATGTCCAGCTGTGACACTGCCTGCAGCTTTCCCTCCCAAACCGCTCCGTGCCTCAGTTTCCCCAATCCCAGTGACTTGCTTTGGTCTCTTCTCCAAAAAAATGGATAGTCTCCAGCCGTAAAGAGAGAAAATTAAGTTTGGTCTTTTTAAATGTCGTTAGAAGAGCAATTCCAGCAAATCAAATAATAGGGAAAAGAAGATGCCTTGGGAAGGTGAGGAACCCACCAGTCTCATGCCTCTACGATATGATATGTCTTGCCTATACAACCCCAGAAAAGGCACTGGGAAACTATTCTATTGCTTTGAATATTTCATTTCACCAGACCTTTTTTTCTAGAAATTCCTCTGGCAATTTTTTTTTTTTTTTTTTAATTAAAAAAAGAAGTTACAATTTTTGTATTTAAAAGAGTATTGGCAAAACTCCCATAAAGGAAACACTATTTTCTGCCCATCTGGATGGCAGCTCAACCTTATTAGGAGTAACAAACACGTAAGGGAAGTTAATTTAAGAAATCAAAATTTATTTATTTACTTACTTATTTATTCATTTTCAGTGAAATTTTATTAATTCTGGTTTGATTTCCACTGCTACCAACAGGTCTAGTCAGGGAAGCAATAGTTCATTCATCTCATGATGCAGCTGAACTTTGAACCACTTAGTCCAGTACATAAAAACCTTCATTTTTTCAGTTTGATTATTCATTATTATTTCTAAGTGCTGCACTAACTGCTGTCTAATACACTTTGATATTTTACCTGTTGAGCACTGACCATGATTTATGGCCTTACTGTCCTGTGGGAGCAGCTCCTGACCCCCCAAAATTCCATTCTGCTTTGCTAGTTGCAGTGATACACACAAAACATTAAAATTGGCTCAGACTTGATTTCTGGATCATGTACAATCAAAACTGTTAATCAAAATATATAAAAAAATCTTCATGAAATCAGCTTTTCAGTCAGTCTGAAGTCAACTGAAAATGTCTTCATTTTAATAATCTACAATTAAGAACAATTTTAGAAAAACTTTCTATTTGTTTTAAATTCAAAGACTGAAAGGTAGAGGACCCCACAAAAGAAATTATTTCAGTTTCTCTAAACAAAACCATGCCACAGTTGCAAAGATATTAGAGCCAATTAAATAAATAATAACAAATAAAATATTTTCATTGGACATACTAATATTGCCAACAATCTCTTGGGAAAAGATGAGTCTCAATATTGTTTCCAATTTTAGATGTGGGCTATAGTCCCTAGCCCTTAAAACGAGTTATTTTACAGCTCTGTATTGATATTTGCTCAAAACTTGCAGCTGTTTTCTGTGTTCATTATTTACCACTGGGAGAATGTATTTGGGTGGTGTAAATGATGTTGTTTTGGGTACTGCTGCAGAATTAAGGTTATTGTTGAAACTTTAATCAATACCTTTGATGCTTTTTGCCTCTGTGTTTTTTGACCTGCTGCTGCTATGTTTGTTTCAAATCTTGCCATTGAATAACAACAAAAGAAATCCCACTATTTCCATGAATAACTGCAAGGTACTAATTATGTTCTGTAAATTAATGGTCTATTTACTGCCTTAACCTATCTTAACAAAGATTTTGTTTGGGGATATATTACTAATGAAAAAGCCTTGACATCTTAATACTCTCCTGGGCAAATCGTTAGAATAGATCCCAAATGCAATTAAAGAAGGACTTTTTTTAAACCACTGTATTAGGAGATAAATAGGCACGGTCTCCTCTCTGAGTGCTTGTTTGTAAATGCACAGAATTCCCATTAATCCTGTGCTCCTTGCCTCAAAACTGGGCTGCTGCAGGTGGAACAGGAGAAATGGCTGGGGCAGGAGTAGGGGTTTGGTTTGTTTTTATTGGTTGTATATGCAGTGAAAAATTGAAATGAGGGAAATCCCCAGAGCTGGCAGCAGAGGAGGAAATGCTGAAAGTAGAAACCAGTGACCTGGGGTGGGAATCTCCTCAGTTTGAGGATTCTTTTCATCAACCATCAACAAACCTTTCTCCAAGCATCCACAGGTGTGGCATAGCCTCCCACTCAATTTTCCAAAACGTCTTTTCCAGCATCATTTTCAGCTCTGAAGATCTTTTGATAGTCATGTGATTAGGGGAGAAAAGGGGGATTTTCCTGCAGTTTCTGACCACTCACACCGGGCCATTTCTCTGTGGTTCTCCTGAAGCAGGAACTTTATAACCTTTGGAGTCTCCAAGAGAAGTTTTAGCAAGCCAGCCCTGAAACGACAACTGTTTGAGAGAAACCATGGGCTATGATTTAATCGATCTTAAATATTTTCCAGCAGAGACACGGCTTTGGGAGCACATGACCCTTGAATTTGAAACGAAGGGAAATTGTTGTTTTTTCCTTTTGAGGAGTTCAAATCCTTTCCTGACAGTTTTCAAACCTGCAGCCCTCAAAAACTTAGCTTTTCTTTCTTTTTTTTTTTTTTTCATTGCATTTATGGAGACAGGATCTATTTTTGAAGGAGAAAGGGGCAAAAGGGAAGGGAATGGATGAGTACAGTCCATGACCTTGCTGAGGTGGACAGACGTGGCAGAAAACAGAGGACAGACAAGCTCCTGCACATCCCCACTGTCTGAAACACCAAGAAGAGGTTTCCGAGAACATGGGGGAAGGTCTTGGGACCAAAGCCATTTCTTCTCTTGGTTTTTGTGTCCTTTTCCCTTTTGTTGTCAGGACACCTTTCCCGAGCAAGGCCAAATAAAGAACCTTCAAACTCTTCCACAGTAGGGGAGGGAGGCAGGAGGTTGTTTCTGCCTCTCTGCCACACACTGGCACTCAAGCAGCTGAATTAATCCACAGTTTCATGCCTGCTGGTCCCACTGATTGGGCTTTTATAATTAGAACAATCTTGTTCCCCAGCGCTTATGAAAGGACTCCAGTGCTGGCTCCCAGGTTTTCATTACAGCTGAATTTAAGGACATTTATTTCACTTATTGCTACCACTCCCCCGTCCTTATTTGCTAACAAGGGCTTTGTTCTGTGCTGGGGATTTCAGAGGGGCAGAGGATTAGGGCAGCCCCTCCTCTCTCCGCCCCAGATCTGTCTCCCCAGCCCTCCCCGGCACGGTGCCATTCCACATCCCTCCTTCCAGAAAGTGGATTGATTTACCCCTCTCAGCCTGTTCACTTTCCCCTCCCTCCACCTTCCTCCCGAAGAACAAACAGCATCAGATATGCCAGAGCTCCTCGTGTCACCACTCAGGGTCTTGGTGAAACAAAAGCCTGGAACTCCTGGCCGGAAAGCCGGAGTGACAAACGGGAGGGTGAAGCCCTGTCTGAGGAAGAAAGAGGGAAAAACCGATTTACAAGGGAAGGTTTTGTGGCTTGGAAAGAAGCAAAGCAACACCCAACACACCCCCCACTCTCACACCCGGGGCTGGGGAATGTGGAGCCACTTTTTCCTGCAAGTGTGTTTTGAAGGTAAATGTCCAGTCCCATTTTCCAGCTGCTTTGTCTGCTCAGAACTTCCAGAGTTGTGGCTGGGCTGTGTCCATGGTCCTTAAACCACCCAGCCCAGATCCTGCCTGACACACGCTGCCTCACCACAGTTTTGTGCAAATGTCTGCAGTTTCAGCCCTCTGCGGGTTGGGGCAGGAGTGAAAGTTGTATTTTCTTTAAAAGGACAGTTTCAGCCTTGAAGAAGGCATTAGAAATCTCCATGTTTAGCCGGTCACTTTCTTCTCACTTAGGTTTTGGATTTTTTGTAGATTTATTCCCCCCCTGGTGATTTTCCTGGAATTTAAATATGTGCCAGCAGTTTACAAGCCTTTCCCGATGCTGCCCTAGGCAGTACTGTGTGTTTTCACCTTCCCTGCCTTCAAGATTTAGCTCGAGGGTCCAGCCCCCGTGGTAAAATACCTGGCCCTTAAAAATTCCAGCCTGCTGCCATCGATCACAACAAATCGTCTTGGGTTTACTGCTCAAACTGAACAAAACCGAGTCTTTAACACACCAAATGCCAGAGCCATAAACAGGAGGGCTCAGAGGGACAGGGGAGGGGATGGAGAGGGAGAGGGAAACGGAGGGAAGAGCTGTGGCCACGTGCAGGGCCCCAAATTAGGGGGGCCACGTGCGTCCCCCCAGCCTGGCACACGGTGCTCACCCCACACCAGAGCTGCAGAGAGCTATTTGCAGCAGGTAGGTCATAAATCTCTTGTTTATTGCCTTTTATTATGTTGTTTCAACAGCTCTTAAAGCTGGAACAGCGACCGATTGATGGCTGCTTTAAATCTCTTTCATTTTCTGCACATATTTCTTTATATTTCGGGGAGGGGGGCATCCATCTCTTTTGCACTTCTCCAGCATCTCTTTCCCTTCAGGAGTCAAACGCCGGCTCTTTTTCTCTTTACCAGTCATGTTTTATAGATCCCCTTCCTCGCTGGAAATGCTGCTGGTGCCTGGGAAAGGGCAGCCAGGGAGCACCCCTGCAAAGGGAACACAGTGTTCATGTTTTGCTAGGAAATGCATCGAGTTTGGATTCAGACCAAGAGGGACAAAGTGGAGACAGAAAAGGAGAAGAGACAGCCTCGATGGAGAAGAATTGATTGCCATGGAATGAGGAGGAGAGAGACACAATTAAAATACTGTATTTTATAGCAGACTATTATAGCCTGGATCAATTTTCAGGTGTGTCTTTGCAATTGCATTCCCTCCTCTTGAACGAGTGTCCTACAGGGTACAGGACAGCCTGTGCAGCCTCAGAGGTGCTGTCTGATGGGGCCAGAAGATCTTCATGGAGATGCCAGAGGAGAATTATGGATTAAATCCCATTATCTCTATGGTGCTTTGGGGAGATCCCACCTGGAGTATTGCTGGGATCCTCAGCACAGGAGGGACATCAACCTGTTGGAGCGAGTCCAGAGGGGGTCACTAAAATGAGCAGAGGGATGGAGCAGCTCTGCTGGGAGGAAAGGTTGAGAGAACTGGGATTGTTCAGCCTGGAGAAGGCCCCAGGGAGATTTTCTTGTACCTTCCAGTGTCTAAATGGGGCTTCTAAGAAAGCTGGGGACAAAATTTTTAGCAGGGCTTGTTGTGAGGGGACAAGGGGTGATGGTTTGAACTGAAAGAGGGTCCATTTGGATTAGATAGAAGGAATTATTTTACAATGAGGGTGGGCAGGCCCTGGCACAGGGTTCCCAGAGAAACTGTGGCTGTCCCTGGATCCCTGGAAGTGTCCAAGGCCAGGCTGGAAACAACAAAACCTCCAAGTCCCAAGGGCTCTCCAGGCTGGGGCAGCATGGAGCTGTGGCTTTCCCTGTGGAGTTCCCTCTTTTTGCTTCTAGCCTAGCCTGGGGAACAAAACTGGTGTTGGGAAGGAGAAAACCATTCCTGCCCCATCCCTGGAAGTGTCCAAGGCCAGGTTGGACAGGGTTTGGAGCACTCTGGGCTAGTGGAAGGTGTCCCTGCCCATGGCCAGGGTATAACAGGATGATTTTTAAGATCCCTTCCAACCCAAACCATTCTAGGACTTGCTGATTTCAAGCAACCTCTGTGCAGAAACCCCTCTCACAAACCCCAAGCTTAAGGGTCACCAGGGTGACAGTGACAGAGGCCACAGCAGCAACACCAGCAGTGCCAGAGCTTCCTCTGGCAGCGAGCCTGGAGGCAGGGATGTGATTGATGGCAGCACTGAGGAACCTCAGGCATCACTCTCCCAAAGCCTGTATTTTTCCAAGAGCTGATCAAAATCTTATTACGTTGGTCAGGGTAGCTATCTGCTGGAAAAATAGAGTTTTCCCATGAAAACATTTCATAAGGATATGTCCACAGCACTGAAATTTATAGTGGGGGGAAAAAAAAACCAAGTGAATTATTTCAACAGTGTTTGCTCCAGTTCTCATCTTGATTACCTTCATTTTGACAGGTATTTTAATATATTCATATTTTCATGGTTTGACCTTATCAGGACGAAACGTTTCATTCCATCTAAATGAAGGGATTACAAATGGGCTGGATGAAACTCTTGGCTGTTCTGAATCTGAAAAATGTGACAACTTCTGTTCCGTACAAAAGTTCCAAATTTCCACATCTCATCCTCATTCAAAGCAAATTCCCTGAAGAATGAAAAGGTCTTGCATGAACACCAATTAAAAATCTGGGACCACTCACCACACAGTAACCCTTTTAGGCAGGTTTCCAGCTTTCATTAGGACTTCTAAACTCAGAATTAATTTCCGTGCTGGATTCAGACTGGTCACATCTGAGAACTGGCTGTAATGGTGTTTTTTAAGCACCTGAAAATCCAGTCCCAGGTTATCTGGGCACATCTGATTCCACAGCCCTCAGGAAATCTTTCAAACCTGCTTTTTCTGGCTGGAGGTGAGGGCTTTGAGCAGCCCATCAGCTGAAAGCAGCCCCTTTGCAGGGATTTAAGAAAAACATTGAATACCAAAAGAACCCTGGGCTTAAGAACAACAATAAAAATAAAACTTAAAAAAAACCAAACGAGTGACAGCAATGGGGATCCTTCACAGCCAGAGTGTCCCAGGGCTGTGGCTTGTGCTGTGCAAGAAGCCAGCCCAGCCAGCAGGGTCAATCCCACACCATCTGTGAGGGCAGAAAAACACATCTTCAGGCATCAATGGTTATGTATTTCCACCCAGTGCAAAGGGATTTGTACCAATAATCCCCAGAGGCCAAGTGGGAAATAACTAAATCATGTGCCATGGGGAGGAGGTGAGGGGGAGCAGGGTCTCCAGTCACTCCTTCCCATCCAAAATGGGAATTAACTGCTTTATTTTCTCTTTGAATTAACATGAGGGCACAAACCCCAGCATTTCCCAGTGTGCAGCTCCTCGTTTTGCAAGAAATGCCAGCAGGTCCCACATCCTGACTGGCCCCACCTTTGCTGATTTATGTGACAATTTTCTCCTGGGAACTGTGACAAAACCTTGGCATGGCTGATGGATGGGATGTCACCAGTGAGCAAATTCTCACCTGGGAGCTCCTGAAGCCAGGGGCACACCTATGGTCCAACATCTTCATTTCAACACTCCCTTATTGCAGTTTTAAAGCCTCCTCATATAAAGGCCAAGTGGACACGTAAATGTTTGGCCAGCGTGAGCTGTATCACTTAAAAGGGTGAATAGCTTTTTTAATTATTTCATTTTTTTATTACTCAGATGTGCCAATAAAACTCTTGCCCAGTTTTCCACAGCTTTGCTGAACTGAAAGCAAATTAAACTGACAAAGCAAATTTTTTTTTTTCCCAGGGGCAGAAGAGCTGCTTTCGAGGATGGCAATCCAGGCAAACTCTTACACTTAAGCCAGAGGTAGAGTTGGGATTTTTAAAACTGCTTTTCTTGCTACCAGAGAAAGATTCTGAAAGGTTCATCAGCTAAGATACTCTTTTTCACACCCTGTGAAGGAAAAGACATTCCTTCCTGGAAAGCCCCATTCCAAGGAATTTACCTGATGATGCAAACATGTAAGCACAGAAATATCTTCAAGAAAAGGTGGGATCTAATCTAAGATAAATCTGCATCCAAACAGGAATAAGGGTGGCACAGAACAACCAGAAGGTTCAGGGCTGAAACCATCCAGCTGTGTCTCAAGTGAACATGGGTGAAAATTCAGAGTAAAAGGAAGATTCCACTCTTCTCATCAGACCCTATAATTATCAAATTATTGCCCTCAGCCTGGGAAATCTCACGGGGATCTGCTTGTGCTGAGTTGAACAAGGATGTTTCTGATCATGGCTGGCTCAGCAGGGCTTTTTTAAGGCACAGGGAAGTGAGTGGTGTCCTCACCCCTGCCTGCAGCCTCATTCACACCTGACAAGAGCTGTGCTGATGGGGCAAAGCAGGGCAGCTCCAGCACTTGGCTGTGGGCACCTGCACCCCAAACCAACCCCAAAACACAGCAATACATCCCAGCCAGAGCACTAACAAACACCTGGTTCAAGGGTTTTGGGGTTTAATGTTGGGGGATTTTTTTCAGTACCATCAGCAGCAGAAAAAAACACTCTGGAAATCCTTGTACAAGGAAAAAAAAAAACAAAAACAAACAAACAAACAAAAGCCCAACCAACCAACCGACCAAACAAACAAAAACCCACAAAAAAACTTAAAAAAACCCACCACACAAGGCAGACTAAAAGGTGTCTCAGTCAGGGATGAGCCTCCTGGCACATTTGCAGATCTACCTTTCCTAGGCACTGCCTGAGCAACTTGCCATCACAGTTTGAACCCCTGTGCCTCAATTTCCTCCCCTGGGGCTGTAAGGCAGCAATATTCCCCCCACAGAGACCTCTCTGCATTTGGGAGGTGGCGCAGAGGCCACTTCAAAACTCAGACTTTTGGATCCAGGGCACTTCTGTTTGCATCAGCCAACTATTTATTAATCACCACTGTCACAGCAATCAAATATTGTCCACAGCAGCTTCTGTGGCTCTCCACAAACAAGAACAAGCCCTGACAAAACTTCTGTCTAACTCCAAGTGCCAGACTGCCTGCGCTGGTGACTCAGTTTCTTACTATTTCTGCCTTTAATAGCAGCAAGCCCTGATAAGATTGCTCAGAGTAGCCCATGTTCAGCAGTTTAATGGGTACCAGCCCAGACAGACTAATGGATCTGGAGACCAGCAAAGAGCAGGAAGGTGAGCTGAGTGGAGAATATTGAGGCTTTTAAGGCAGAAAAGCAGCAGCTAGACACGGGGTAGCTGACTCACAGAGGCTCTGTGGAGACAGATATCCTGGCTGGGCGTCCCCGGCCATCCATCACCCCGCCACAGCCCCGGGAAAACTTCTTGAAACAATTTGCAAAATGCAAAGCAGAGCTGGGAAGGGATCCTGGGGAGCAGGGCCAGGCACACAGCCAGGTGAATTATTGTCAAGTCTGAGCTCACAGGCTTTTCCCTCCCCTGTGGGAAGTGCATTTCCAGTCCTGATGCCTCATATCAGCACCAAGGCAGTGTCAGCGCCTCAGAGGAGCCCAGTGTTCCATCCAGCACCATCCATCTCCCTGGCTCTGAGAGGTCCAGACAAGAAAATTCTGCTGCTCCTCCTCCTCATAACTCTCAGATCCTAAAGAAACAAGTTCTGCCAGGGAGTGGGAGGTGTTGAATTCACCCCTGTGCAGGGACTTGCCCTAAAAGTGGTTTAGCCTGCATGTTGTCACTGGTGGGTGACACTTTTCAGAGCCTGAGCCACAGAGGATGAACTTCAGTCTACTTCAAGAGGCATTTCCAGACAGTGGGATCTGTGAAAAAACAAAACAAAACAAAACAAAACAAAACAAAACAACACAAAAAAAACCCAAAAAAAACCCCCAAAACAAAAAAAGCAAAACAAAACAAAACAAAACCAAAAAAAACCCCAACAACAACAAAAAAACCCCCACAAAAACAAACAAAAAAAATTAAACAAAAAAACCAAACCAAACCAAAACCCTGCCCCAAATCAATCCAAAATATTTAAGGCATCTGCCATATCAGAAACTGACTAAATAGGGAAAGATTGGATGAAAATTGCTCTCATGCTCCTCCAGTGAAACATTTAGGAATTTTGTTTTCCTTTCTATCAGAAGAAAATCCTACGAGGGGAAGAAGACAGAAATCAGGGCCACTACATGTCCTTCTGCAAAAAAACTATTTGTAGGATGATATTTATTGTTCCCAAGCTGAGAAGGAGCCTTTACCCTCTCCTCACAGGTGTTAAGTGTTCTGAGCAATGAAGAAGGGTTTGCACTGGCAGGAAGGTGAACTGAAACATCCAGAAATCATTTGAGTTGCCAGCAGAGAATGAAATACCTCCTGGTCTTGTCACTGGAGTGATGCAAGGGGAGGCCAGGAGGGGCAAGGGACTGGAGAGAGAACAGGAGTTATCCCATAATTAAACAAAAGGCTTTTTCCAAAGCCCCCCGTGATGGATGTGCTCCTGCAGGCTGGGAAACAGCTGGTGTGGCTCGGTTTTGTTGCACTGGCCATAAATAAGAGCTCTCCTGGGACGTGTGGTGAGGGTAAAAATGGCATTTGGCAGAAAAATTGTGACAGGGACAAGGATGCAGTTGAGACCTCGAGTAAGGGATGCAGAAGACAAGGCAGAGATGAAGGGCCAATTTATCCTTCCCTGCCCTGCCCTGGGGACATCCCTCCCCCTTCCCCAAATCCACAGAGTGAGTGAGGCTGCAATCAGGAATCAATAGCTCAGCACAGCCACAGAGAGAGGAGGAGGAGGAGCAAAGTAGCACATGCACAGGGTGGGAAACAAAACCTTGTGGGAAAACCAACCAGGAGGTGGCTTTCCAGGAAACCTGTCTTTTGGGGTTGAAATCCTTGCATCATCCCTGCAAACCTGAGCTCAGGCTTGCTGATTGCAGTCATCTGCATTTCCAAGCAGTGGTTCTTTGGACAGAGAAATGCTCCTCCTCCTTCTCAGACCTGAACCTCTCATCTAAGGCCCTCCAACAATGTTGTGCACCTTTCCACTTTATTAGTTACTTAAACCGAATTGAATCTCATCCCTGGCAAATTTTAAAGGCAGCAGGAAAACCTTCCAAAGAGGAGCCATGATGGAATTCAATTTGTGTCAACTTGGGGCTGGCAGGGATTTACAGCCGAGCTTGATCCAGCACAATGCACTTTATTCTTTTTATAGAGCAGCCTGAATGCCATGGTGGAACAGGCATGTTTGAGGGGAGCCCAGGCAGAGGCTAAAGTACAGGAAGGCATTTTATAGGTTCAATGAGATTTATGAAGAAAGACATTCCTCTGGAGCAGGAAGCAAAGGGAATTTCCAAAAGCAGCAGAACACCTCTGCTCCTCTCCAGATGCCTTTAATAGTGAGAGGAGTCAATGGTGTCCTTGAGGGGTTTTATCATCAGATAGAAAGGAACACAAAGCAGAGTTATGCTCCAGTGGCTCAATGGCACAGGGGGTGCCCAGGGGTCCAGGCACCTTCAATGCCTCAGTTCTCCACACCACACACTGTCTGCTCTCATGGGGAACAATGGTTTGCTGACTTCAGGGATGGTGGGGGGAAAGACTTCAGGTCTAGAAGGATGTGGTGGGAAAGCCCGACCCTGGCTGAATGAGGAGAACATGCAATGCAAACGCTGCTCCCATTAATGGTCCCATCAGAAGAGCAGTGCCTTGGGGTTGTGGGAAGTTATTAACTCTCAGTGACCCACCAGAGAGCCTGCTCCTCATCCCAGCTGTGAACAGGAGTTAGCAGGAGAGGAAAATGTCAGCTGAGAGTGTCCTCCATTGCAGGGCATCCTGACACAGCTGAGACTGACTTTGCATCCAGCTCCTAAACCTCTGATTTAACTGCAGTGAAATCTTCACTGGGCTGCAGACAAAGCCTGAGCAAAGTCTGGGATGTCAGAGCACTCCTTGCATGTCACTCAGTTACCTGTAAAGCCAAGATGCTGATATTTACCTATGAAATCTGTAAAGCAGTTGGAGAGTCTCAGCTGTAAAGAGAAGTGGGGGAATGGATCTCTGCTAAGAGCTCTGAGTGAGAGCTCTCCCTCTCCAGCAGGCAGAGAAGCCTTGTAAGGCCCCCATCACCACGGGGCAGCAGAAAATCCACACCAGCACACCTGCTTCAAAGTGCATCTTGGATATCATGGGGAACCCCCATCAGCAAAGTGTTTTCTGAGATCCCCTAAATACTTTTGAGACCCTGAGACCAACCATGTGAGCTGGCACAGCCCCCTTGGGGCATCTCAGGGGCAAAAGACACGACCCTGCTGTCCTTTCCCTACGGCCACCCCCCTTCCCAGCTCTGGCTCCACTGCTCCAGCTGCAATTAACTGGAACATCTCCCACTGATTCCTGATTAGCTGCTTTTGATTAGGGTTTAATGATTTCACTCAGTCCCTAACTCACAGGGATGAGCTTGGAAATGCCTGAGAACAGCTCCAACACGTTTTCTCCCACCTTGGAGCCACCACTTAAGCTCTGTACACATGAGCCCTGCTCCTCTGGGCCTGCAGGACCTGCCATTCCCAGCCCTGCTCCTCCTCTCTGTGCCTCAGGCAAACCACAGCCAGGGATGCCAAACTCAGCCTCCTGATGGTGGAGGATAGAGCTGGAGTGAAAAATGGGTATTTCAAAGCCACCTTGGCACTCAGATAATCTATAAAATCCAGGGCTTTGTGTGTGGCTTGGCCAAAGAATTAAAGCATGCCTGGAAGAGTCAGGCTGAACTCAGGATCATGGGCCCATGGGTGACTATCCTGATGTGTAATAAGGTGTTCAGGGATGGCCAAGACAGACCTGCATTGCACTCTGGACCTTCAAGGAGGGCAGCACTGGTGTAATCTGGTGGAGAGCAGCAGTGTGCTGCCCTTTGGACCTGGACATCTCCAGCTGCTGTGTCCTGGTCTGTGATGGTTCTGGCTTCTTTTTCTGCCAGGGTCAGGATAAACAGCAGGAGAGACGAAGGTCACACTCAGACTCAGATGTTTATTAATTCTTATCTACATTACAATCTCACAAGCCATGAGTTCTGCAGTACCTCTAGCTAACAAGGTGAAAATGGAGTGCCTCTCTCTCTCTACAAGGTCTTTTCAAGGACAATCCATCCAATTGTGAAATGCCACCTAAATTATTTTTACTTTAAACCCAATAACTAACCACTTGAAGTCCACAATGTGGACTTTACTAACCAATTACAGAAAACCACCCAAACCCATGAAGAAGATGGAAGAAGAAGGTGAAAAAGAACAACTAACCTCCATCCTAAAGTCTCCATCTTGCCCCACATACATCACTATATACCAAAATCTTAAAATCTAATTTTCCAGCATTCCAGCACTGGTCCAGGATTTAGGGCCAATAATAGTCTCAACACCTGAACAGTGCTGAATCCTGGGGAGGGTTGCCTTGCTCCCTCTCCCTGACTTTATCTTCCCTCTCTCTTTCCTCCTCCATCCCCAAACTCTCATTCCATTCCTGGGCAAGAGAGTATGCAGAGGGAGTTTTCCCTGGCAGGGAATAGAGGTAAACACTAATTCTATGTGGTTACTGGGAGCACTGGCACTCCCTGTGCTCCCAGAGACCAGGAGCTGCATTTCAGCTCGACCTTGGAAGCTGAACTGAAGGTCATGTCATGCCTGCCTTGTCACCAGCCAGGGAGGTTGTAAACACTGGTTTCAGAGGCTGCCTTGCCTTTTGAAGATCTGAAAGTGCATTTATCTTCCTGAGACGTGCATTAATCTACTAACTACCAGTGAAGATAAGGGGATGAAAAGAGGCTTGGTGGGGCGGAAAAAAATAATAAAATAAACCAAAAGAAAGTAAAGCAATCAAATCAAATAAATAAAATGGAAGAAAGTAAAAGACTCATTTTCATCAGTATGAAAGAGGTCCATGGACTCTTTCACAGTGCCTTAGGCACTGATGTCCCATCACACAGCTGCCTTATCACAGCTCTCCTCTGCACCAGACTCACCCTGGCAGTGTGAGGTGACAGCTTACAAAGTGACTGAGTCCCCTCACTGTGCCCCGAGCTCCACAGTTGATCTCTTTAATCACCACATCTCAGTGACAAGGCAGTGAAGAGACTCAACTCCCAGCAAGACAAATCCAGAGCAGGTTGTTTATTTTCTCTACAGGCAGCTTCAACTCTGTGCCTGGGCAGAGCCAAGCAGGGCCAGGGCCTGCAACCTTGGAGGAACAAGCCCTTGGTCCTCTGGGGCTGGACCTCAGCTCCTGCTAGGGGAGGCAGAGGGAAAATAAAATTGTATTTAAAAGAAAATAAGCCTGGATTGGAATCTCCTTGCTCCAAGCCTCAGTTTCCTCAACTGGAGGACAAAATCAACATTGGATTTCCATATGAGGGAAGCTGGAGATCAAGGATGTTGTTTTGAACCATTCCCTGTGTTTGGCTCCTCTGCTGAACCTCCCCTCAATCCCCCAAATTCTCTTTGTGGCAGAAGCTCCATGGGTTCGGGCACTGAGGGGTTGCTGGCAAAGAGGGAAAATGGGCCAACAACCCTAACTCAGTTTGGAGTCAGGCACACTACAGCTGACAGGAGGGGAAGAGGGACCCAGCTGCCCCCAAAACCTGTGGGAGCAGCACCTCAAGCACTGGAAAGGGAGGGACAGGTGGGCTCCTCCACCATGAAGTGCAGGGGTGATTTCATCAGCAGCAGGACTGGGCAGAGAGGTTTCAGGGCTGCCTTTTCCCCCAGCTGCACCCTGAGGGGCTCAGGGGGATGTCACCACCTTCACAACCCAGGTCACATCCCCAGCCAGGCCTGCCCCAGAGCCCTGGGCTGTTTGTCTGCAGGGCAGATGAAGAGGAAGGTGGAATTACAGAATGAGCTGGGGGTGGGGGAAGTGCTGCAGAGCTAATAAAGAGCTTTGAAGGGGATGGGGAATTGAGTCAGGTTCACATTAAAGGGCAAGGAAATGAATGCTGAGATGAAGGCGCCTGCAAGTTCAAATGCAGCAAGCTGATAAATAAATACAGTTAAAAGAATGACTTCTAATTACATTTGAAAGAGAAAAAATAGGGAGAGCTGGGGGAAATGACAGAAAAAATTCCTCCAACCTCAGGCACTCTGGAGCTCTGGCCTTGTTATGGAGACACTGCTCCTGCCTGCCCCATGAGCCCAGGGCAGCCACCAGCAGTGGCAGGGCTGGGGGGACAGCAAGATCAGCTGAGCCTGGGTTTAATGCCTCAGTTAAGGTTCCTTCTGATCAGCTTTAAAAAGCAATTTAGCCCCACTAAGCTGCAGCAGGTCAGGAGCAGGGATAGATGGCAAGTCTCATTTGAAAGCCAAACACACACATTCCCATCATTAACGGTCCCATCCCATTAATGACAATAATATTGTTGGCTTAAAATGTTGCTTTCATTGAACAACTGGAGAAGAATGAAATGCTTTCCTCCAGTTTTTGGTCTGGAGCCAGGAGCTGCCTGTAAAATCCAGATAAGAGTTCTCAGCACAAACTTCTGATAAGGGAATTAGCAGGTAAACTTTAAACTTTGGTGAAGGCGAGGTGAGGAGGGGAGGGAAAGCATTTGTGGTCTCTTCAGTGGAGTCAGCTTGCCAGGCTGAATCTCACCAGACCCCGATGCCACATTCCCTGAATCCTCATCCCCATTATCTATCTGTGCTGGGAAATTACCTGTTTCCATAGCTGAGGCCAAGGCCTCATCCCATTGAGAATCTGCCTTTTTCCTCTCCTTTCTATTTTCTCACACCTCAGAAACCATCCTCCATCCTATTCCTAGCACTGCCCTTCTCTTAAGTTGAAGCTAACTCCCTGTCAAACCTTTTGGGGTTCTTTCATCCACTCTTTTTTTAAAAAATAAATCATTTCACCTAGATTATCCACAAACTCAACCAGAGCTAAAAATGAAGGTATTGACTCTGGATAAATCTCCCTCTTGCAGATGCTGAGCCCAAGAACATCTGTCATGGCCAGGATGAAACACCTCAGTGAAATGCCCTCTGGAGAAAGGGTCTCTCACCCTATTTGTCCACTTTGCCAAGGCTCAAGTCCATGAAATCTAAAGCTGGTGCACCAGAAATCCTGAGACATCTGAAACTTGGGAGGAGAGGATAATATAGAAATTAGTCTTCTCCTACAATCAGTTCAATCTCTACATCCATTTGGTTCAGGAGTGATAAAATCCTTGGTCACCATCTGGATGGACATGTTAACTCCAGGGGTATTTGGAATACTCGTTCCACTCCTGGAGAATCTATACCCAAGGGGGATTAAATGAGCAGCTCATGGTTGTGGAACAAATTCTGGTCAGAAGAGCAAAGATGAGGGCATCAAGTCATCTTTCTGTCTATCTCTGAGCCTTGGAATGGCTCCCAGCCAAGCTGTGCTTTTATATTTTTAAATAAAGTGGTGATACAATCAGCTGGGAGGTAAAAAAGTTTCTATGATCCTCCTAACACTGAATTTCTGATTTTGCTTCTCCATCCCCATTACCCTCTGCTGTTGGGAGGGTGTGTGAGGCTCAGGAGCAGGATGGTTCCTCACAGAAGCACCAAGATTTAGCAAACTGCTCCTTCCTGCTTTCCCACACTGGCACTTCTCCTCAGGAGCTGCTGCCCGAGCTGAACAATTGCTGTGGAGGCAAAGCCAAAATCCAGCCAGCCCAAAGAGAAATCACAGGGTCGTTCAGAAGCTAAAAGGAATTTGTCACTTGGCCCAAATTTTCTGGGTTTGGACTTTTCTGTCCTGAGAGGGAACACCAAAATAACACATCAAGGGCCGTTTGTGACAAATTTCCTGCTTGCACCTGAACAGGCAAACTGGGAATTCCAGAGCTTGATCAACAGCATTAACACACCCATCCCTTAGTTTTAGGATTGGTTAAGACCTCCAGGACCTCAGAGTTTGGGAAAGGCTGAAATCCTTATCACCCCTGGCTTCTTCAGACTTCCATTCCACATTTTTGAACCCTACTTGTCCCAAAACTTCTGCACTGCCATAATCAGGAACCAGTATCCCAAGAAACTCACTATTTCTGGAACAGCAAGAGCCAGGCAGGAATATCTTGTTCAGGTATCTCTTACAGTTTGGAAAAAGCAGATTCATCTCAGTTGGAACAGTTGGAAGAAAGAGACCCAGTTTGATGAATTTCTTCTTCTGGGGAAAAAAAAAATATTGAGACTAAGGCAACTTGTTTTAACTTTTTATTCAAAGTCATTTTGTTTTGAAACTTAAGCTGATTACAATAAAAATATATTTTAAAAATGAAAACCAGGTCATGCATGAAACACTTTGATATCATCAAAATGAAGTATTCCAGACTGGTTTTTATTATTATTTTTTGTCACAGCTCACAAAAGTCTCAGTGATTTTGACTTTTTTTACACCAGGACAAGGAATTTTAAGCCTCTATGTTTCTGGGATGAGGAATCATTTATAGCAATGTAGTTTTTCTCAGAGAAAAAACAGAACCAGCCTTTCAGTTTCTAGCTCTGCTTTGAACTGAGACTGAGAGTTAACTAGAGTGATCCAAAGTTGTTAAAAACCAAGAGAAAAGCTTTCATATTTCAGACTTCTATCTTCCTCTGCTCCCAGCGGCCAAAGAAAATGCCATTAGCCCTGGAGGTACTTTTGGTAAATAAAGAAAAGGGGAAAAGAAAAAAGAAGAAGGGGGAAAAAAAATATATAGACAAGAGAATAGTCTTTATCTTTTATTTTTCTGTCGTAAATATATTATAAACCATTTTCTCCAAGGCGTGAAACTGTCTCACTTTAGCCCTACAGAGCCGAGGGAGTCTGAGCTTTCAAAGCTGCCTTTTGAAAGGGCCGGGTGTGTTTTAAAGCCCGTCTCCAGTGCGGTTTATGAAGAGGGGGCAGCTCAGCGGGGCGGGTGGAAACGCTCCCGCAGAGATCCCGGGATTCGGGGAGAGGCTGAGGGAAAAGAGCTCAGCTCCGCAGGCTGCCAACCTCAGCCACTATTTGTACATCAATCCCCAGAAGGAGGGGACAAAGCCTCGCTTATCGCATCTCCCAGGCTTTAGTCCTTGCTGCTCTTGCCATTTATTTGGGAGTATTTACCGGGGGAGTCGTTCCGGGGAGAGGAGCGGATCCCGGGTCACCCCTGCTGCCCCTCGCTGAGGGGATCAGGGATTTCAGGGGCTCACTGGTGACTTTTGCTTTTCTAAAGCCAGAGCTGCTGCTGATATTATTGCTGACAGCTTTGCTGCTGACACCACGGTGACAGGGCTGGGAGCTCTGTGCTGCTGGATGGAAGCTGGTTTAGAAAAAAAAGGTTATTTCGAGAAGTTTGGCTCCTGAGGAGGCCTCATTTGGGTCCCAGTTTGTTGTGGGCGGGTGAATCGGTGCAGATAGAAAAAGCTGATCCATTCCTCTGTCCTCCAGGATGGGGACAGGAGGGCTTTCCCAGGGATTTTAACCTTTTATATTTTTTAAATTAGTTTAAATTTTTTGTCAATCATGCTTTCCATCTGTTTGATGTGTAATGACATGCAGCTCCAGGAGGGATGGGAATATGTTTGGGACCTAAAAAATGTGACAAGTACAGGAAAAGAAAAAAAAAGGGAAGGGGAAGGGGAAGGGGAAGGGG
>JANPWX010000103.1:1422942-1523574 GCA_024734555.1 Trochalopteron elliotii
GACAGAGGTTAAGTAGGGAAGGGAAGGGAAGGGAAGGGAAGGGAAGGGAAGGGAAGGGAATCCAGGATGTCCAGGATCCCTCTCCTGGAGGAATGGCTACAAATATTTAAAATTACTTGAGACAGCAGTGATTTGGGAATGAGTGTTCTGTTGGAAAGTGTTGACTACACGGATGCTGCATTCCCAGCCCAGGAGAATCCCTCCTCTGCATGTCAGGAGAAGGTGACAGTCACCCCACTTCATGCTGTGATGCAGGAAGGGGAGGGAGGAGCCCTGTGGAACAGCACCCGAAGTCAAACATAACTGAATGGTTTGAATACTTTGCAAGAAACTGCTCCCAGAGTGAGGCATCTGCTGCTGCCTCTCCCTGCCGTGCTCCTAAAATGCCCACAGCACAGAATTCAGATTTCAACTCGGGGGGAGTTTTGCAACCCAGTTGAGTAGAGCCTGGGATTCCCCCTTTCCTGGGGAACCCTTTGCTGCAGGCAGACATTGCAGGGGGAGCAGGGGAGAAGGGAAACCACAGCCTTGCTCAGGGACACAGAACCAGCTCATGGCACAGCTGCTGTGCTGCACAAACTGTGGGTTCACATTCAGTGAGCTGCCTCCAGACACCCAGCACTGACAGTGCCACCAGAACACACTCTGGGTGGAAGAATCAGCACAACTACAGCTTCTCCTCTGAAAGGAAATACGCAGAAAAAGAATCTTGTGAACGACATGATGGTGCTACTTTTATTGGAAAAAAAAAAAAAAGACACTGATAAGCTTATTACTCCCATTATGATAAAAGTTCCACTGAAAACTGTGTGGTGTGGGGGCTGTTCACATTACAGAAAACATTCCCACATTGCAAGGACTCACAGACATGCAACTCCAAACTAATGCAGTGAGGTGACCATGGACACTTGAGAGAGCAGTGGCAGAGACAGGCTGGCTCCATCCCACTCCAGCCATGCCCTGATTGCCTTGGATTTATTTGTTTTCTCAGCTCAAAGGGGGAATGGCCTCAAACTGACAGAGAGGAGGTTTAGATTCAACATTAGGAAGGAATTGTTCCCCGTGAGGGTGGGGAGGCCCTGGCACAGGGTGCCCAGAGAAGCTGTGGCTGCCCCAACCCTGGGAGTGTTCCAGGCCAGGCTGGATGGGACTTGGAGCACCCTGGGACAGTGGGAGGTGTCCCTGCCCATGGCAGGGGGTGGGATGAGATGACCCTAAAGTCCCTTCCAGTCCCAACCACTCTGTGATTCTATGGAGTGCAACCTTTGCTGATGGAGCTGCTGCAAAGCTCTGCTGATTCTGGAGCCCTCAGGGAGCCCCAGCCCCTCCCCTGACTGCAGAGCTGGTGGCAGCACTGCTCCTGCAGTGCCTGAGTGCCATTTCTGCACATATTTCCAGCTGCACTCCCAGGGAGCCTGATAGTCCCATCTGGAAACATCAGAGCTCAGAGGGGGCTGGAAATGCTTGTGGCAATTCCGAGCAGGAGGAGGTGGATGGATGGGGCTCCATAAAAGTCATTGCAAGGATGTGGCACAGGCAGTCCTCACCTCCCCTTGCTCCAGGAACAGGGAGAGGAACAACGTGGCTCCTGGACTGGAAATGGCCTGGAGGTTTTCTTTTCACCAGCCTTGTTCAGCTTTAGGAATTCCCAGTGATGTACTAGAGGCATCCCTGGGTTATCTGCCTGCTGCTGGTGCCAGGGAGCAGTGAGGAGTTGGCTCCCTGATGATTTTGGACTGTCCTGTTGAGATTTGGGAGGGGCACAAGAAAGGGATGGCAGCACCACAACTGTCCCTGCAGGACACGAAAGACTCCAAGTATTTCAGAAGGCAAAGAGCATAGAAAAAAGGCTTTATTTTCTAATTATTACTACCTTTTATAAGGTGTTCCCATCCAGACTGACCATGGTTGGTGAATAGTAACGACACCTCTCTAATGCCATTGGGTAAACCAGAGAAACAGCAAAACACCACCTGGAGAAAGATTGTTTTGAGAAAGGAGAGTTGTTGGCCAAATTTGTTTTGAGAAGAAGCTTTCTCGAGAAATTTTTCCTTGGGAAAAGTTAGCAGCTGCTGGCAGGCTAAAATCTCTCAGACCCAGAAAAATCAGGCCCACACCACAACTACTTCTGATCTGCTCTCCAGGGTCACATTGCCCCCCAGCCTGAGCTGCTCAGGCTCAGGGTGACTCCCTTGCTGCATTGATTGAGTTTCTTCACATCCCTGACGAGCAGAAAGCTCCCTGTCAGCAGCTCCCCCAGGACCTCCTGGAGCATTTGCATAAACATGCAGCTTTCCATCCTTGTTCTGTACAAGTAGACACCTCTCAACATACTGAAGGGACAGTTTCTGGTTAACCCCACCTGTCCACTTCCACAGCCTGATCCTTCCCACCACACCTGGAGCACGTCTGGAAGCCACTTGTGCAGAGCACAGCACAAGGCCAGCTTCTTTCCACCAAGCCAGCAACATCTCACCTTGTCTGGGCTGTGTCAGCCCAGGTCTGAGGGGTTGGGGTGGTTATCACACCCCATGTGCAAAGTTCTGCTGGGTTTTGATGGGAAAAGGGAAAACAAAATCATTTAGAAAGAGAGATTGACACTGTTTTACACCACAACGACACAGACTCTGAGATTCAGAAGGCTGAAAATGACTCCTTTATTTTTGGGATGTGTCTCCCTTTTATACTATTCACACAGACCAATTCGATTGGTGAAACAAAGACAAACCTCTTCAATCACATTGGTCAGACCAGAGGGACATCAAGAAGAAGTCCTTCCTAGGAAAAGGAATGAATAACAAAGTTACAGTTACAAAAACATTTCTCCTGTTTACAGAAAATTCCCTGGGAAAAGAATTTCAGAAAACCAAAACATCTCAGGCATGGAACCAGGGCTACAAGAGATCCCTCCAGGTGCAGGTTTTGTCATCACAGCTGGGACTGTGGTGGCTCTGTCAGTGCTCCCTGGCTCCAACGGACACAGAAGCTTTGGGACTGTCCCCCAGGGCTGGTCATGGTCACTGGCATCTCCCAGTTCAGTGGAACAGGCTCAGGCTCCCAATGTCTTAGGAGTGCCACAAGACAGGTTTGAGTTGAAAATTTCTACCACCCTGTCATGGCTTTGGTTGGTTTTGCAATCAGTTCAACCTAGAGATCATTTATGATTAAAAATAGGGAAGGAGATGAAGGAGGCCTTTGCTTTTCAGCCAAGTGTGTGCCAGGGATCACCCTGGTGTCCCTGCTTGGGAGGAAGAAGCTGTGCTTCCCACTGAGGAATGACAAGTTCTTGTTTGGATAAGACAACCAAGAAAAGCACTGCCTAAAAAGACTCTGAGTGGTCACAGATCCATTCTGTTCCCCCAGGAATTCTGCTGGTTTTGGGGTCGTTGTCCTGAGCTCTCAGACAGACCAGGGCTGCAGCTGCTGCCAGGCTGGGGCTCAGGGCTCTGCCTTCCACCCCTTCCATGGTGCCTCAGTTTCCTCATCCTGTTGGTGACAGCCAAGGAATTTGTGAAGATGAGCAGGGAATCAGTTGAGGAGGGTTCACAGACCCTCGGAGTGAAGAACTGAGGACGAATATAATCTAAATGAAAGACTTTTAAAAAATGTGAAGCACAGAAAGAGGATTTTTGCAAGCCAAGGAATTCCCACTCCACCCCCTGCCATGGGCAGAGACACCTTCCACTATCCCAGGTTGCTTCAAACCCTGTCCAACCTGGCCTTGGACACTTCCAGGGATGGTTTTCTCCTTCCCAACACCAGTTTTGTTCCCCAGGTTGGGCCAGAAGGAAAAAGTGAGCCTGGAGAGCCCTTGGGACTTGGAGGTTTTGTTGTTTCATGATGCAAAATAAAATGAAGAAGAAGAAGGAAAAAAAAATGTCAGCAAATTGGAGGGGCTCCAGCAAAAGGAGATAAAGATGATTAAGGGTTTAGAAGGATTGACCTATGAAGAAAGATTAAAGGAACTAATTATGTACAGCTCAGATAAAGGATGAGTAAAGAGGTGATTTAATAACGCCCTGAAAATACTCAGGAAGGTGTCAACAGTAAAGGCAGGGGGAGGAATTATTTAGAGTCCTTCACCAAGGAACAACACAAGTGATGCAATGAAAGGGGAAGGTGACATGGGACATTGGGACAACACAGACAAAACCAGAGATTTCTCTAGGGAGCAGCAAGTGAGTTAGGAGCACAAATCCCCTGGAAACAGTCTACCCTTCAATCCCTAAATGATCAAAGAATGCATTTTCAGAGGTGTTTAGGTGCTCAAAGGTGCAGGCAAGTGCTCTAATAGGATTTTCAAGTGCATCTAAGCAGGTTTCAACGGGAATTAGGCACTTAAATAACTTCAGCTGTTCCACCAGTTCCTTACTCATATCCTTGCACAAAACAACTGGAAGATCTGGCTGTAGGACTCAGCAGAAATCCCCCAGCCAGGAGAAGATCAGACCTGAATCCCCACCTGAATGAGGGTGGATGCTGGAGTGCAGGAGGACATTCTGTAGGAAACCCTCCTGCCTTGTCAGGGCGTTGTGCATTGATCTGCTCAGTCAATTTGAAAGTCAATGAGATTTAGACTCGCAGGCCCATTTAAATAAAAAAAAAAACTAAAATGCCTTTGGCACTTCAGCACCTTGGTCAGTTGGGCAGGTCCTTGTGCAGGTTATCAGTGAACAGAGCTGTCCCAAAACCCTGTGGTCACCTTGTTCTCCCCTGGAATGTGTCACCAGCACTCCAGGGAAACATGTCCCATTTTTTCTGTGCCACAGTTAAGTCATCCATGTTTTCTTGGGGACAGGAGGATATTTTTCCCCTGTAAAAATAATCACCTGGATGGAGGAGAGCTGGGAAGGCACTAAAGGAAAGACAGGATGACAATGGAAATTGAGAGTTGAGAGAGTCCCAAGATGAAAATCCCACAGGAGTTTGCAGCTAAAAACACTGTGAAAATATAGGAAGGGAATTTCAAGTGTGGACTTAGAATTATTGACCTCAAAGCTTTCTTCCCAGTGCCTCATGCAGCAGTACCAAGACTTCAATCTGCTCTCCAAGGAGCTCAGCCAGCAATGCCTGCTTGGAGGGGCTCCCTGGTGTCATGCAGGGAGGTTCCCCAGGGCTCCCACTTGTCCTGGCTGCTCTCCTGGACAGCAAAGTCCCAGAGAAGGTCACTGCATTCCCACCAAAACCCCTCCAGATCCCTGGGACAATTCTTTCAGTGCTCTGTAAATGGTCGTGGTGAACTCACATCTCTGCCCCAAGCCCAGAAGCACAAAATTTGTGAAGTGCTGCTGCTTTCTGACTGCTCCCAAAAACACATACAAATACTTGAGAAAGGAAAAAAACCAAAACACAACGAAGAATATGAAAACCAGCCCAAATTGCCAAATCCTGAGCTCAGCCAATCCCCAGCCTGGGACTGCCACAGCTGCAGGTTTAGATTCCAGAGGAGAATTTTGAACGCAGTCATAGCACAGGGAAAGGTGAGAGGAGAGAGGCTGTGACTCCTTCTTGTTCTTGCCCTGAAGGGTGTTTCAGGGCAAATATTCGAGCTACACTTTTCATTAAACCACAAACTTGTCAACTTAGCCTAGTGTGTATATAAATATACATACATATATGTATTTTCAAGTAATTGCTTAAAAACAGGGAGGTGTTTGAAAGACCGGTTTAACCCTTTTGCTGCACTTGAGTCCACTTGAAATTATGTGAGAGAGGAAAGTTAAATATGAAGATAAATGCAGAAATGGCCAGAGTTGCTATGGAAATGGGAGAGGATGAAAATTGAAAGTCAATAGAGGACTAACTTACTGTTCAATTTTAAAAATAGTCTTTCTATACAGAAAGGGAACATTTTTCAAACCTCTGTTGGCCTGTATTATACAAAATGTGAAGTGGTTTTGTGCCTGGGTACATCAATTTAGTGCTGCATGCTCCACCTGCAGCCTGTATGGTCCACGGTACCATAAGTGGGGCTTTTCCTCAAGTTTATGCCAATCTCCATTCCAGTTCCAGAGCCCTGGTGTTAAATGCCAGCATGGAAAGCACAGACATGTGGATCAAACTCCGTGGGGTGTAATGACGAGCAATTTGTAGGGATTTCAGGCCAGTTCTGTTTATTTTTTAACATAATTCCCCATGGAAAGAAGGTTTACCAGATTGGGCTTGTTGTCCCATGGGCACTGCACAGTATCTTTCCAAACCTGCTGGCCAGCAATCAGATTTGATGGAAGAAGAGGCATCTCTGAGGAATTAAGTCCTAACAGGCTTTATAAAAGAGGATATTCTCAAATAAGCACTTTCTGCCATTGCCCTTCCATTTTCCATCCCTCTTCCAGGGTGTGGTATGAGCTCAGAGAATCCACACGGGACAGGACCATGGAAAACCAGCCTTCCCCTGTTCCACTGCTTCAAAAGCCCCTTGTTTTATTAAGATAAATGTAATACACTTCCCTGGTTCCATTCAGAGAGGGAGAGCAAATTATGTTTGAACAGTGTCAAACCCCATCCCTGAGCAGCATACCAAGAGGAAAGTGGGGCTTTGCTTCCACCAGCCCACACTTCACTCTCCCTCTCCATCCCCAGACACTTCTGAGGCTTCTTGGTACATTTATTCACCTCCAAAATGCAGGTGAATAAACCCTTTTGGCACTGACAGCCCAGAATTCACAGCTCATCTTACCCCACACCCCAAGGACTTGGCTCTTTCAGCCTCTTGGTCTTCTCTGCTTGTTTTCTTCCCCCACCTCTTGCTCCATGATGCCCAGAAGCTGCAGGAAACCCCTTCCCACAGCCCTGGGTGAGAGCACAGCAGCCCTGGGACACATTCCTGCCCACAATTCCCACACCATGGACCCCTGTGCCCCTCTGTTCAAAGCACACCAGTCTCTCTCAGCAAATTTCTGGCAGCTGGAGGTGTCTCGTTGACTCAGGTACTGCAAACCTGAAAAAACAAAACCCAACAGACCCAGAAGATGCTGAAATTCAGCTTCCCAAGGCAAAGAGCTGGCACAGGCTTCAGACTTGGCAAGAAGATTCTGCCTCTTCCCTATCTCTGAGTCACGATCCCCAAGTCTAGCTCCATGCCCTTCTGCAAGGGGGGTTGGAAAGAATTCCACAGTGCCAGCAGGATTCTCACCATCCCCATTTCCCAGCCTGTCAGAAAAAAAAGGCCTTTAAAAATAGTTCTGTGCTGCTGGGTGGGATTTTCTTCTGCAGGTGCTGTGCAAGAGAGAGCGAGATGAGATTCTAATCATAGCTCCTTCTCAGAGGGAAGGTTCAGAGTTGAGCCATGCAGCAGCAGCCTCATTTTCACAGCAATATCACTTTATTCTCTGGGTGTCAGGGGGACACATATTGCTGTCATCTCCCTGTGCCATGTTTGTGTAACGGATGCAAAGAGCAGCCCCAAAACATGGAGCTATCACTGCTCCATCTCATCCAGGCAGGGAGACCAGCCTGGTTGGTGTCTGTTGCTTCTGCTCTGAGCCCCCAGAGAGTTAATCCCACAGTAAAGAGGGTCCCTGGACTGCTGGGTGCTGTCCCCTCCAGCTGCAGGGGTGAGGGGAGAGGACTTCCCATGCGAGCAGAGGAATTGGAGCTTCAAGGCTGCATTTCTCCACTGCATGTCATGGCTCTGCACTCACCATTGAGGACAGGCTCTTCCCCACCACAGCCCCAGCCATTAAAAATTCCCCAAGTCATAAAACAATTTTTTTTTTACAAAAATGAGTCAAAACCACCACATTTCTGTCACAGCACGTTGCCACCACCCTGCTCAAGCTGTGGGACCAGCTTGGCTCGTTTTCTCTCACACCAGAGCCTCCTGCTGGACCTGAGCACTTTCTGCCAGGTCCCTTCACCCCGAGCTGCCAGTCCCCAGGAGTAGGAGGTCCCTGCCAGAGCCTCTGCACCTGGATCCCTGCAGAGGAGCAGGCTGGAGGCCCCCACGCACCAGGGCATTTCTGACAAGGTCTCCCAGCACAGTCCAGCAGACACAAACCTCCATCTGCTGAAGTTCAGGTGCCTGCAGTGCACTGGGGAATTGCAGCACCACCACACCCCACAGAGAGCAGCACCTTCTCCTGTTATTTGCCTCTTTGCCTGGCCCCATCTCTGCTGAGCTCTGCCCACTGCCCTCTGCCAGCTCTCACCATCAGGGCTGCAGTTGCTCTGGGGTAGTGCTGCCTCACCCATTGATTCTTTGCTGAATCCAGGCACTTACAGCTTCCTGGAGGCATCACCAGCTTATTTGTAGCTGAAGAGTGTTTTCTAAATGGAGAAAGCCAAAACATCACTCCAAGGACCCTCCTTGACATGAGCAAATCCTGGGACATCTAGAGCAGGGAAGCACTTTGGCCCAGCATTTATCTCCTCTGGATGTTTTGGCTGCTGTTCCTTCTTCTCCAAGTAGAGCTCCTTGCTAAGCCCCAGGTTTTATAAGGCCATTTATTGCAATAATAAAGTTTGTGTTGCTTTAAGGACTTGGGATCAGCCTGGGTGCACTCAACCCAATAACTTGGCATGATTTAGGAGCTTTTGGGGGGTGCCTGGACCATGCCAGGAGCTGGGCAGGTGGATGCCCAAGCTGGAGCATCAATCCAGCCTGAACCTGTCCTGTCCTGTCAAGCCCACCCAGGCTGGTGCCTGCTCCCTGCAGGACCTGCAGGAGAGTCTGATGGAGCCGTGGTGAGAGGTGACACCCATCAGCTGCACTGGAGCAGCCAACTCACCCTCGGGGGTGGATTTTCAAATCTCTAAAACAGAGATTATTGCTGTTTGTTTTCCAAAACAGAGATTATTGCTACAGAATGACACCTTCACATCACCACAGCTAGGAAAGCAGCTGGTGACAGTCACCCCAGCGTGACCACACTGCCATGGCATCTCTTCACTGCACCCTTCCACGTCCACAGAGTCCACAGATGTTTTATCAGCTGCCTGACAGGGCTGGCACACCCTCAGAGCCCTGCTGTCCTTACCAGCAGCAAAGCCATTAAGCCCCCTTTGCAGCCCCATATGCATTCACTTCATGCCGTTAATCCTGACAGCCCAAGTAAATTCCTCCTGAAAAGGAAACCCTTGTTCCCCCTCCCCAAGCTGCTGCTTCTTGCTAAATGTCATTAAAAGCAGAACCCACGGTAACATCAGTCCTTGCTGAAGGTTGAAACCACCTTGACTGTAATCTTGGTTTGGCACTGGATAAGGAAAAAAAAAAAAAAAGGCAAAAAACAACCTCCAGATACCTCTTCCACTTCTCTGTCAGCTCCACTTTGCATCAAAATCTCCTTTGTATGTCACACAGCTATTAAAGTTGTGGATTGTGGCTGGGCTCTGTGTGTGTGGACGTGTGTGTGTCTGTGCCTCAGAAACTGGGTCACCCGGAGAGCACTCCATGAAAACGCTGCCCTGACAAATTCAGGCTGGCAAGACTCAAAGATACCCCTTATAATGGTTTTTTTTCTGCCTCCCATCATGCTTTGAAATGAGCAAATAATGCTACTTTCTGCTGTATTTTTGTATCTTTTATTCAGGAGCTTCCTGAGGTAAATAACCTCAGGCAGGCAAATCCAAGGGGATGCTCCTATCTCTCTTGCTGTCTGCTCACACTGAAATCATGATATACTTTGCTTTCATGATGCTCTTTGTAAAACATTCTCTTTTTTTTCTTTTCTTTTCTTTTTTTTCTTTTTTTTTCAGGAGAAATGGCTATCAAGGAGGACAAGAAACTTCACACATTTGACTCAGGCTTCAGTCGCAGCGTTTTGTCATCCTTCTGTCCCTGTCACTGCCCCAGAGGTGACAGGAGGGCACCTCCAGAGCCCACAGCACCTCCCCATCACACAGGGGACACCTGTGGCCATCACCCCGGGCAGAGCAGAGGGTGGCTCCTCAGCCAGGGCCCTTTTAGCAGGCAGACATCCTGTAATTCCCATCAGGGCTCTGAATGGCCCAGCTCAGGCAGTTTCTGGCTGAGGCTGAGGGGTGAATCCTGTCACCCTCACCGGGGCACTGAGAGGTGGGGAGCCAGCAGAGCAGAGAGTGGGGCTGGCCCAGCTCAGCACAAGGCAAAATCCAGGCTGCTGGAGGGGGCAAGAGGAGAGGAACTGAAAGTTGCTGACTTCATGCAGGATAGAAAGTCATAGGCCACAATCTTAGGAGGAGCTGAGAGGGGGAAGCCTGTGGGTTTTCTTATTAACAGCTTATTTTAATGCTTACAGCATGAGAGAAGGGATGGTAGGAAGAAATGCCTGGGCAGGGAAGGCTTTTTCTGCTAAGCAGAATTGCAAAGAGGGTCTTGGGGGCCGAATACTGCTCTTTTTTCTCTTGTGCTACTCTCAGTGCACTTATTTCCCTTAAAGCAAGCAAAACTTAAGTGACCACAAATAGAACCAGGGACAGGAAAGGGGATGGAAAGATCTGGCTTCAGACAGACGTCTGCTGGCCTGGGGGACAGCTATAGAGGAGGATTTCAAAATCCCAGGATGAGGGAAATGGAGTTGAGGAACAGAAAGTGCATTTTCACGGGCTCTAATCTAGACTCTGTCTGTCTCTTAGTGCTCCACTCTGGTAAATCACAGCGTGCAGGTTGTGAACCCCATTTTACCAACGGGGAAAGCAAAGCAGGGCAGAGATAACAGACAGCCTTCATCATCTAAGGGGGCTTGGCAGCATCCCGAGCCAGGCAGGGATGGTAGAGAGCCCTTCCCGGCAGACTGCAGTGCTTGGAAAGGGAAACAGAGGGCTTGCAGCCTGGGAGCAGGGCAGACATAGAAAGGAGAGTGACTTCCAGGCGTTGCCTTGTGAAATCTGGCGGGGGGAAGCTGAACCACCCAGAGCATCCCACATGGGGCAAGTTTGGGGTCGTTCAGGGTGGCTGAGGAGTAGACGTGCTGATCCAGGAGCCCGTGGAGGATGGCTGGGTGTGTTCAGCGGGCTGTAGGGAGGGGGGACACACGGGATATCGCTCCCCTAAAGTGTCCTCTGGCTAATGTATTCAGCGGTGAGTTTAGGGGATCTCAGGAGAATGAATTGTCAGAGCGTCGGAAGCCGGAGATGGCAGGGGAATTACTGCTAATCCTTTCTTGTGGGACACAACACTCTCAAGGATTTAAAGGCTATTCAAAAACGTAGAAAAAGAAGAAGTGACAAGGACACCCCTCCCTCTTTCTTACATTTTAGGTTGGTCACTTGCTGCTGGCTGGGAAAGACAGAAAAGAGAAACTTCCAGGAGAGGGAAGGGATGAGAGGGAGAGAAGAAAAGATGAAAAATGAAGATTAGATCTGGAGAAAAGCCGATCTAACCCTCTCAGGGAGTGTAGGTTGCAATTAAATCTCTTTTGCCTAACAATACCCCATTGTTATTTGTAGTAGTACTCAAGATGCGGCGATAAGGGAGGAAGGAGCTGCAGGCAGGGGAGGCTGCAGTTGTTATTATCCTTGGAAATCCTCTGGCAGGAGGGTCCTGGGCCCCAGACCCTTTACCTCAGCTGAGGATCTCCCCATCACCAACAATAAATGTGTTTTGAACTGCTCTGGTGGGAGGATTTTGGAAGTGTGGGGTTTGAATATCCTCTCCCTGCTGTTTGTTTTGTAGCCATGGGCAAGGGTTTGGTCACGCAAAGGGAGTGTATTTTGTATTCTGTATTTTGGGTAGGCTGGCAGGCACAAATGCAGGTCTGGGCTGGGCTTCTTTTGCCCTCCAGAGATGCTGAAGTTCTTTCATCCCAGTCACCTGTCCTTGCTGGACCCCAAGGGCTGCCAGTCTCCATCCTGCCCCTTTCAAAACATGGCTGGTACTCATGAAATGCTCATTTCCATCCCTCTGATTATCATCAGGCAAAAAAAGTATCACCCACAGACTCACCAGGAACCTTCTAGGACTTCACCAGGACTCACCATGAACATTCTGCCAGGTAGGTGCCTTGGTTAGTGCTGGAAACCCTGGACCCAAACCACCTCCAGCATCTGGGATCCACCCAGCTACACTGTGGCTGCTTTCCCACCCTGACATCCCACACTAAAACCTTCCCTATTCATTTTTTTTCCCTCCTTTTCCTTGCTCTTGAGGTGTTTTAACAGAGCTGTCCTCAATTATGCAACGTTTCTGTGTGTGTTCAGAGCAGCACAGTGAGGTCCAGACTATCGACTGTGCCCTCGGGGTGACCTTGAGGCTGAGGAAGGTGAGAACTCCTGGCAGATGGGCTCCTCTCTGCAGACCCTGCTGTGCTGTCATTTGTCCCAATTCCCAGCCCGAGCTGGTGATGGCAGAGAACAACTTATTAAGGAATTGCTTCTTTCCTCCCCTGTTCAGCTGCTCTCAGGCAGCTCCGATCGATCCACTGCACCTACTCAAGATGTTTTGCAAAAGGCACTTAGTGAAATTCGTGCCAGGGGTTCGTCAGTGGGTTTTGCTGCCTGACCAGCACTTGGGGCACAGGCAGGTGAAGGTTTGACTCTGAGAGGGTCACGGTAAGAGCTGTCATAGAAGAGCAATTTCCATTTTGCCAGATGTACTTTCCTTCATGTTACTTTTCATTGTATTAAATATATATATATATATAAAATCCCACAAAACAAAATCCAGGGTTTTTTATTTTGCGTGTGTGGGAAACGTTTTTTACATTTTGGTGTTGTTTTGGGTGGCTAGTCAGATTGTGTATATAGAAACAAATTTCAGAATGAAAATGTACTCTGAAAAACAACAGCCTAAGCCTAAGCAGACATTTTTTTAAATGACATTGTGGAGCAATTTAACTTTCATTAGAAACTTCTTTTTCAGCCCCTCCAAAGCATTTTTTAGAAATCACTGCTTCCATGAAAAATATCCGTTCCAAAATTACATGCAACAGTAAACCAGAAACTCTGCTGTGACAATTCCCATTCCATAGGTTTACCATGCCACCTCATTAAATTGCATAAACCACACACAAAACACCATTTCCCAAAGGACAAACACTCTCCCTGAGAAGTTCCAGCTTGTTCTTGTCAAATACCAGTCAGTCCAGGGAAACCAGCTGCTTTTCCTTGTTCTGTTGGGTTTTTAAGTGACACTGGAAACCTGTGCTCCTGCTCAGAGGGGACAGGGGAGAATTTTCTGCAGCCTGGCAGATCCAGGTGGGAAGGGCTGCACATGGCTCTGGTTCCCAGCTGTCACAGCTGCTGCAGTGTGAGGAGCACTGTTGGAACCCTGGAGGCTGAGAATTTCAGGCTTTCTGCACTAAAAGGCAGTGACCCTCAGGCAGGCACTACACTTGACCTGAGGCCGTGGAACAGGCTTCCAAAACTGAGTGATGGCACTGGGATTATGGGTGTGTAGTTTGAGTGGAGGTGTGTGATATCACAGGGTGGAAAGCTTGGAATTTGGGGTTTAGGTGTAGAGTGATATATGTGGAACAATGTGGAGGATTTGGGGCGTAGGCTGGGTTCTTCTGTCACCTTCTTCTTCGTGGTTTTGGGTGTTTTTTTCTAGTTGGGTGAAGGGGTCCATGTTGTGGACTGTAGGTGGTTGGTTATTGGGTTGAAGGTATGAATAGTATGGGTGTCATCTTGTTATTGGGGAGTTGGTGCTTGGGACACCATGGAAAGAGTTAGAGACATCTCCATTTTCTACCTTGATATTTAGAGCTCACAACTCGAGAGACTGTGCTATAGATAAGAATTAATAAACAACTGAGTCTGAACATGAAACTGTGTCTCCTGAGCATTAATCCTGCCTCTAACAGGAAGAAAGGAAGATAAGAAAACCCAGAGAGCACAAATGCAATCACACTAATGAGGGCACACTCTGCTCAGAGCCCTGACTGCAAAGCACATCTTGGTGACAGTGCCAGCACATCAGGGTGTCCTGCCTCTGGGACAGCACCTCCACAAGGCAAGGGAGTCCAGAGCTGCATCTGTGCTGGCATTTTGTGCAGGTCACATGAAGCTCAGAGTGAAATCAAGGCACGTCTTCATTGCTAATGGAATAGCTTGGATGCAACAGCCCTTTGGAGCCTTGTCTCCATCTGTTTTTATGACCTGGGCAAAGGAGATGTTTTAATAACTGGAATATTTTCAGATATTTACACGAGAGATTAATGCAAGCCTGCATGGGTGTTTGCTTGGCTGCTCATTTCTTCACCCACTGAGTAAATCCCATCAAAGCCACTTGCTGCAGAGTGGGCAGTTTCAAACAGTGCATGGCAGCAGCTTTGGAAACATGAGAACATTGAGTTTTCCTTTGGACATTTGTTTCCTACAATGAAGGCAAATGAGTACGTGTGTTTCTGTGGGAACCACAATATTCCCCCATTTATAGTATTGGGGAAAGGTGTTTTGAGTCTTAAAGAAAAAAAAATCTACTGTTTGTCTGCTGGGTAAATGGTGAAAATACAATTGTTCACACGGTCTTGTCCATCGTGGACTCATAAACCTCAGCACTGCCTGGCCAGGTCACAGAATTGCAGAGTGGGTCAGGCTGGAAGGGACCACAGAAGGTCAGCTGAAGTTATGATGGTTTTCATGGCTTTTTCTTGGACAATAAGGAAGCCAGGGGCTACTCACGTACTCATGTCTGCTGTGAAGACTCTGAATAGACAGAGAAAAACAAGTGACATGTTTCTTTTAAAATTGTACTGGTGGGAGCCTCGTCTCAGCATCACTCCAGCTCTCCCAAAGTTGCTTTGATATTCAAAAAAACACCGACTTTTTAAACAATACTGTCCTAAATCCCTTTTGTAAATGCCCAGAACCACTCGCAGGCTTTCTGAAACTCATTGTTATAATTACAATCAAGAATCATAGGACTCTGTGCTTTGTGCCAGAAATACACATCCACTGAATTGTTTGCAGAGGAGCCACAGAGAGAAAGAGTGAAGGAGAAACGCGGCTTCAGCGCTGCTCAATTCAGGAGCAGGAACTCCCACTCTATTTAATTTTTCCTCTTTTGTTTCCCAATTTAACTTGGAGCTGCTGAAATTCAAGGTAATGTTTGCTTTGTCCTCTGTGCTCCCTTTTTGGCCTCAGTCCAGGGGACCTTGAGCCGTGCCCTGATTCACTGTCCCCCACCATGCCCAGCAGCCTCTGTCCCTGGAGGAGGAGGAGGGTGGGGGTGGAAGGGTGAGGAGGAAGGTCTGCAGGACCCATCAGTCCCAGCAGAGGTGAGCAGAACTTCATTTTGACAATTGCTGGAATAGTATTTAGCAGATGCAGAACAAACTCTTTGGGCGAAGGAATGTGGCATCAAGCTTAGTTTTATTAAATCCTCATCTGCTGGGTCACAAAAAGGGCTTAGGGAGGGCTGAGGGGGGTTTTGGCAGTGTTGTCTGACACAGCACAGAGGGAGGGAGCTGTGATTCAACTTTTGCCAGCACAAGGCCTGGAGCTGGCTCTCCCTCTCTATCCAATAATGTCTGATGTTGATCCCTGATCCTGCTTCCATGGAAATGTCCCTGTCTGGTGCTTAGAAAAGTGAGCGGATAAATATCAGATCTGATTCACCACTCACTTGCTTCTGTTTTACCTCTGCAGAACATCACTGACTAAAGAAGGATTTGCAAGATTAAAACCAGAGTGATTCAGTGATGAATGCCAACCAAAACCTTTGGTAAAAGGAGAGCAACACTCCTGCCCCATCCAATACCCCACACGTCGATGGAGTGCTCTGTGATATGATTCCATGGCATTTAGACTTTCCTTCCCTTGATTCAGAACAGTGCTGAGGTACACTTAGTTCAGCTAACCCAGACTTTTCCCCTCTGTCTCTTCTCCCTGCAAAATGTCAGGTGCATTTTCAGTAAAAAAAAAACCAAAAAAAACCAAAACTCCCCCATCCAGTCATGTTGCTGGTGGGAGCTGACCCCTGGGGAAGGCTGAGTCGACAGGCTGGTCTGAACTCCATTTCAAACCCTGAGGGCTCTTGCAGAACCTTCCAACAGTGAATTAAGGCTGGTCCAGAGAGTGAAAAAGCTTAACCTAGAACTGGCTGGCTGTAAACATCAAAACACTTTGTTCAGGCTCAATTTTGCTTGTTTAGGGCAGCCCCAGAGCATATCCACAAACACTGGACAAGGAGAAGCAGTGGGAGCAAAGGAATATTTCAGTTTAAAGGTATTACACATTTCTTGCCTCCCCCGTAGAAAACTTCAAAATGCCCTCTCAAATGCTAAATAACCTGGATATAAATAAGATTTTCAGGTGATGGTTTCAATATTTGGTCTTGGTCTAAAGACTGAAAGAAACATGTTGGGCAAAAATCCCAACTACAGAAACCTCCCTCCATGAGGACAAAACTCCTCAGGTTCCCTGAGCAACTGCCAGTTGGGCTTTAGGCTGCCCCATTGCTCCCTGGAGGGTTTGTCCCCTGAGCCATGGTGCACACGGAGGCGGGTACAAGACTTTTGGAATCCAAACCTCGTTTCTGTTTCACAGAGCTTTTAGAGCTGAAAATCCTGAGTCTTTACTCTGCCTCTGAGATTCTGGGGTCCACTCAAAGCAACAGACTCTGGGTAAATGAAGTCTCTCTTCACTCGTAAGTGAAGTTCCTCCAGGTAAATGGTCTCAGTTTCAAATCCAGTTTCAGAAGCAGCCAGATGACAGAAAGAGCCTTGGTCTGTTCCTACACCCACCAAAGCTGAGCTGTTACTGGGCCACCTGTGGGTGACAGCCATGGGCAAACACAGAGCTCAGGCAGCTCTTCTGGCCCTTGTCACTCCTTAACTTGCAAATTTCCTTGAGAAAAGGTGACCAGCAAGGCAGGAATTTCTGGAGTGCTTTGGCAGTGCCTCCATCCACTGGCTCTGACTCTGAACAGCAGCAGAAGAACCAACTGCTGAGCACTATCCAGCAGCCCAGGCCAGGATGGCACACAGGGGAGGAGGAACCCTTCTTTCTCTTCACATGAGTTTTACCTCCTCGTGGTTCCACTTTTTGCCTTCCAGCAGCACTCCTGTCAGCTGCCTCCAGAAGATGTGCTTGCTTATTTCCTTGTCTTTCCACTCCAGGTAGGTGTTCCTCCTCAGGTACCGAGACAGCCCTAGCCTCTGCCTCAGCAGGGCCTTGTTCACATCTTCCAGCACAATCATGATGATCCCAGTCTTTCCCTCCACCAGCTGCCAGGACTGGGCAATGTCAAACTCAAAGCTGCACCACTTGCTCTCCAAGAAGTCAGTGGAGATGACTGCAATGACATTCCTGCTGCTGAGAAAACCTTCCTGGATGATATTGGTGACAATGGGAACCCCTGGCAGGAAGTCCCTGTAGTACAGACACAGGTGGAAGGGAGGTTTTCCTCCTTCCAAAGGCTCCACCAGCTCCTTTATCACCCATTCCTGGTCCTTGCTGGAGTGGATGACAAAGGCATCGTAGGTGTCACCTCTTTCTGCGTAGTGTTTGCACCCACTGAGCAGCACCATGGAGTAGTAGAGCTGGAAGTAGTACTTGTAAATCAGGAACAGGAGCACCATCACACAGAGCAGCACAACCACTGAGGAGGCAATTTTGCCTGCACTGACGTGGCAGGAGGAGAGATCAAAGCTGGGCAGGCTCACGTTGGCCACGTACGAGGGGGTGTGGCACAGCATCAGCTCCTTGTTCTGCAGCAGCTCCTGCTTCTCCTTGATCCATTCCAGGAAGTCCAGGTGCACACAGGAACAGTCAAACATGTTTTGAGAGATATCCAACAGGACCAGGCTGTCAGGCAGGATTTCCCGGGCTGAGCCCAACAGAACAGTCAGCTGGTTTCTGCTGAAGTCCAGGACTCTGAGGGCTTGGAGAGGCTGGTAGACCCAAGGACTGAAGGTCAGGAGCTTATTGTTGCTGATGTTGAGCTCTTTTAGCTTGGAGAGGGCATCAAACGTACTTTGATCCACATGTTCTAATTTGCAGCTTGAAATATCCAAGGTGTGGAGGTGACTTAGGTTTTTGAAGTTGTTTGCCAGCTTATTGTCCCCAAAGGAGTTTCCTGCCATCTTGAGCACTTGCAAAGAGTTCAAGCCACAAAATGTACACTGGGATTTAACTTCGGTTTTGGTATAGGAAATATCAAGGTAAATCAGTCTCTGAAGGGACAGAAAGACAGGGTAAGAGCCAGGACCAAATAAAGTTGTGTGCTGAAGGTCCAAATATAACAAATTCTTCACATTAGTGAAATCTCCTGTCAATGCGATATTAGAATTGAAGCTTAAGTTCAAGTGTTTCAAATTTGGACAATTTTGAAACTGAGGGGAGCAGCAGCCCCTCAAGCTGAGGCTGTTTTCACTCAAATCTATGACCTCCAGGTTACTGAGACCCTCGAATTCCTGCTTGAAGTTTTTCAGTCTTTTGTTCTTGGTAATGCGAAGCACTCTCAGCTCCTTGAAAAGTGACAGCTTCAGGGCAGGCACATCCTCAAAACTGCATTTCTTGCACTCCAGCTCTTTCACTTTAGACCACACAGGAACCTGTGAAATCTCCTCCAGCCTGAGGCCCACCAGGCGAATGGTGGAGACGTTGCCTACGCAGTTGAAGAGAGTGTCTGAGTCATCCTCAAAGTCCCTGAAGGAGATTAAGACAAATTCTTCCATCTGCACCTGGCACAGCCCATCCAAGAGCCTCCTCTCAAAGTCCTGCAGTCTCTCCCTGTCCCTGAAATCCCCCACTGTGAGCCTGCTGACCTGCAAACCAGCCAGGCCTTGCAGAGAAGTTTGCATCATGGTGCTCTCAAAAGCAGATCTGAGAGCCAGCTCACCCAGGTGAATCCCTGCAAAGGCCCCCGGCTCTATGGATTTTATCCTGTTCAAGGAAAGCACCAGAGTGAGGTTGAGCCTGTTCCCTTCCCTCAGGGCATCCAGGTCTTCTCTGGAGATAGATGTGATCTCGTTGGAGAAGAAGCTCAGGTGCCTGAGGGAGGTCATGCTGGCAAAATACTCGGGGAGCTTCAATGAAGTAATGCTGTTGTGGCCTAAATTCAGCTCCTCTAGAGTATGCAAGTGGCCAATGGGCAGCTCAGACAGAGAGGTTCTGTTGGTCTCCACCAGAACCAGTTTTTTCAGAGAAGTTAAACCATGGAAAGCTGCTTTCCCCAGATGCTGGAGGGAATTGGCAGTTAAAATCAAGGTGGAAAGTCTGTGGAGATCCACAAAGGAGTTATCTTCTATTGTATGGAGGTGGCACCTGTTGGGCATGAAAAGAAAGTATAAGTGCATGAAACACTGTCCCTTCCTTGTTCACTGAGTGCTGCTGTGACAGGCTCAGCCTCACACTGGGGGCTGGTTTGGCTTTGCTGGGCAGAGCCAGCACCCCTGGATGAGCAAAGGGGATGCTCCTCCTGCAGGAGACCTCCTCTCACCCCCTCCTCTCCTCCCTCTCTACCCTTAAATTCAAAGCAAGAGACACAGACACCTGGTGAAGATCAAAACTTCCTGCAGGTAGCAGGATAGAAGGATCCTAGCTTTCAGTTTAGGCAAAGTGGCTTTGTGATGGCCATCACTGATGGAAGAACCAACCAGAGCCAGCATTCCTTCACACCTTGCACCCCTCAGACCTCAGACTCCACCTCAGGCACATCTGGGCAGCCCCACTGGCACCAGAGCAGTGCAGCTGTGGCAGAGCTCACAACTCTGCCAGCAGCTGATAGCTGGTGAAGGCTCAGAGGGAGCAGACCCCAGGCTGTGCTGGCTCTGGAGGAGAAAAAGGAAGAGGGGAAAATGAGGGTGGCCTCCTAAGGTTGGTTTGATGTGGGAAGATCCAGATTTTGAGACCCAAATCCATCCAGCAGTGAATCCCAGCAGAATTGTTTAACAGTCAAGCCAATGCCTCACAGCAAATGTGCTCTGCCACTCAGCCACTTTGGAGCTGGAGCTGTGATGGGACTGAGTGACATTTCTCAGGGAAACAATTTACCCAGAGAAACTGTTGTCTGGAGTCAATGGAAATTATACATCAATTCAAATTTGCTAATAGGCCTCCCCCATCTCCTCCCCCAGATACGTGAGAAGAAGGGAAAAGAGAATATGTTGATATTTTAAAACAGCCTTTTAGAAAATGAATGTACCTTCATGTTATTTTTTTTTTAAGTGTGATTAGAAAAACAGCTCACCCAAGATGTTCCACTTCAGAGTTTTTGTAACAGTGAAAAATCTGACATTTTTCTTGTTCATAGACAAGTGAAATATCTTCCTTCTCACATCCCAAACTACGGGATCAGACTGACAGACCCAGCTCTGACTGGAGGGTGTGCACTCAGTGATTGGACTAAAAGCTGCACAACACCACGGGTATGTGCAAAATGACAGACACAGGGACAAAGTCACAAGAAAAAAATAAAATAATAAACAGCCAAGACCAATAGACCCCAAAATAAGCCACCATTGTAACTCAGCTGAAGAAAAATTAACCAGTATCCACATAATAGATCCCATTACCTTGAAAGATCCAGAAGCTGCAGCTCAGGGACTGATGCAAAATAATTTGACCCCAGTGATTTCAGGTTGCTGAAACTGAGGTCCAGGTTCTGGGTGGTGTTTGGGACTCCATCAGGAATTCCAGAGCTGTTCAGTCCTGTGCACCTGAAAGTTGTGTTAGGGGTGACCTGTAACAGAGGCACAGCCCATCATGGCCAACATCTGCTCTTCATGAAGTGCCACAAAATGTCTCTGTCAGGAAAGCAGGAGCAGAATGACCCCCCCCTTGCTGTTCATTTCTAAAGGAGCTGCCCTGGGTTTCAGGAAATAATCTTACATAGCCTAAGCCTTTTTCTCACTTCTAACAGAACCAGTCCCACTCCCCAGGAAGAGCTGCATTTCTTGCTGATTGGAGCTGGGACAAAACTACAGGACACTGTTCCCTGAGGTTCCAGATGAACTAGCAGGACACTCGTGGATGTACTGCATGTCCAGGAACAGCTCTCAGCTCTCTGCCTCTGCACATAACCAGGCAGCTTGAGCCAAAGTTATTCTGCAAGCAAATAATTGTCAGCAAAACTTTGCAAAAGGCAGTTGGTCAGTGTCAGGTACTTGGTGAAATCACTCTACTGCACAAACCAGGCAAAAATCTGTGTTTTGGAGAAATTAGACAGAGTTTGGATCCCTTCCAAGGGAAATATAATCTATTACAATCACTGCACTGCAACACCCTCAGAGGCACGGAAAGCCAACAAGAAGAAAAAGTTTGTGCTGCTGGTCCTGGTTCTCAGATGTTTTTGAGACCAGAACTTACTTCAAATACTTCAATCACCTTGATAACAACCTTGGGAAAAAAAAAAAAAAAAAGGAAAGAAAAAAAGCTGGGCTTTCCTAAGACAACTACGAGGCTTGAGGCACAAATCTTCCAAGCAAAGGGAAAAGTTGCACCAGAGAAGCAGAAGGATTTTGTGCTCACTTGGAGCTCACGTACCTCCAAGCAGGGATCGAGGACGCAGCCTGCCAGTGGGGATGGGACAAATGCCAGCTGCAGCAGCACCAGGAGTGTCCCCACAGCAAGGGCTCCTCTCCTGGGCATCTTCAGGAGGCCAAGAGTGCAGGAGAAAAGAGCATGGAGAGAGAAAACTAGGGACAGAAACGTCCTGCAGTGCCAGGGGTTGTGTTTCACCACTCCTGCTTCTCACTGCACATCCCTGAGGGTTGCAGAGAATGAGAAAGGAAGTGAAACTTGGTCACTGTCTTGTTTCTACACATGCTGTGGGTGAACTGCTCTTCTTGAAATTGTTTAAAAAAAAAAGTTAAAAAAAAAAAAGCCAACAAGAAAAAAAGAAGTAGTGAGAGACATAGTTTGGGCTAGAAATTAAAGAGGAATATGGGTTTCATCACTGTCACTTGGCTTGATTGCCTCTGATTAGCTCAGGTCAAATTGGAAAAAAAGAACCAAAAACAATCCAAAACAATGGAATATTTTGTGCAATTCTGAGCCCAGTTTCCTGCTCCACATCCTATAATTCAAACACCCTGCTTAGAGAGGGTGACTCTGCCTTTGCACTCCTGCCACGCTCCCAGCTTCACCCTGGCAAGCACTGGAGAAGAGCTCAGCTGTGACAGAGGTTTTCTGAAGCCAGGTAAGCTCAGGTTTATCTCTGGCCAAGCTCTTGTGAACAAACATCCAGGTTTTTTCCATCTGGTTGGACTTTTATTGCAATCATTGCAGGAATATGGCCAGGCACAAGGAGATTCACAGAGTGATCAGAGTTGTGGTCACAGAAATTCTACCCCTCCCCACCCTTCCTGTGGGAGAAGTTGCTGTGGGTAGCAAAAAGGAGAGGCACAAACACCCTGAGCTGGGCTTAGAGCTGCTCCCTGCCCTGGCCATGCCTGAATCTCTGTTTGATGCCTGGCTACAGAACATCTCAATGTTGAATCCCCAGTGCAGACTATTGTTTCAGGGAAAAAAAAAAAAAAAAAAAAAGCTTTGTAAAACCTCACAGTGGGCAATATTAATTTAAGTCAGCTGTGAGCCTTCTAATAAAGCTCCCTGCCTTCATTTACTCTGATAAATGCTCGTGCATTCATGTATCTCCTCCTGTCTTCCTGGAGATAACTAAGAAATGTTACTGGGGATCCAGCCATAGGGTTGCTGGGTATTATCAACACCACGTAGACAGAGAAGTGGCAAAAATGTGAGACAAGGGTGGAATATTGGTCTAGAGGAAGATGGAATAAAGTGTGATGACTCATGGAAGTCTCTGAAAATTGATATTAAATACAAGATGCAATATCAGTCCAGCGAGCAATCCACTTATAAAGAAAAGTTTAAAATATTTCAGAGGTGGGGGTTAGACTTTTTTTGACAGGTTAGTAGAGAGCCTAGGAGAGATGGGGAAATCCTAAAATAACTGATGATCTCTGCAATAAAAAAAACACATGGCAGCACAATGGGAGCTAAAACCGACACCCTGATGTGCAGCCAGATAGTGCCCATTAAGCCAGCAGACAAAAAAGTTTGTTGAAATTGGACAAGTTCTACAAAATCCCTGCTCTGAAAAGCCTCTGGTGATTGCAGGTATTTCCTTTTATAGATGGAATCAAAAGTGAATGGAAACAATTGCTGACTGCTTCTGTGCCTGGATTAAGGAAATTGGCAGAGCACGGTGTGTCTGCAGAGAGAACAAATGAGTGCATCCCTTAGTATTCAATATGCAGAATGAGGCAATCCACATTTAATTTTTATCTAAAGCTGAGATGAGCCTGAAGTGTGCTCCAGAAATTACCATTTCAATGGAGACTTACTGAAGATGCTGAAGAGTTTGGGAGCATCACAAAATCCCTCCCACAGCCAGGCTCAGAGGTCAAGTGGGAAGTGCAGCTTGAAGGGCATTCAAAGGAGGTGCTGCTGCTGTCACAAGGGACAGTTTCCCAACACACACCATAATCTGTTCAAGGACAAACCCTGCAGACACTGCAAGGGACAGGGCACTAGCAGAAAACACGAGAGTTAGCAGATCAAACCCAGCCACCAGTTTAGAAAGTCAGTCCTGGTTAACTGGCACAACAGCAGTGTGCATAAAGCCATAGTGTCTGAGTGATTGTTCACAAAAACCAAAAGAATTATTTGCAGTCCCTTAAAGCAACAAGAATAACATCTAAAATCAAACGTGATTCACTACTCTGGCAATTTACTGGTGGGATCATTAAAGATCTCTTAGCAAGGAGGTGTTACAGAGAATCTGTGTTTCCAAAAACATGTCTGAGTCATCTTTGTGCTCCTGAACATGATTGTAATATAAGTAACACAATGCAGACAGTGCATATGCAGTCTCTGTGATCTCAAGCAAGGTATTACAGACTATAAGACAGACACAATGTAGTTGGACTGATAAAATATGTTGTACTTGCTTGTTTTAAAGGAAAATGATGTGTGAACTCGTCAAAAAGCAAAGTTAGCTAAACTTTTGGAGAAGACGAGGGGTGAGAGCCATAAAAACAGGATTGCATGTACCTAGGGTGGTTTCAAGGTCACACTTAAGCCAGTACCACACATAGATGAGCAGCTCTTACCCTGGAGAGAGGCTCTGTTTTCCTCAGGAGTCGTCTCAAGCAGTTTCCCCACTCTGTCTGCAAACAGAGGCTGAGGAACATGACACAAACTATTTCAAGATTAAACAAAACCAAGTCTTATTTCATGTGAAAGAACCATCTATACCAGCTATTTGGTTATGAGCTATGGATCAGAGGGGAGTGATTGATGGATCAGAGGGGGGAGCATTCCTGAGGTGCTGGCACCTTCACAGCACAGAACTTGTGGATCTGAAGATGGGGAGCACCACAAGAGGCTCCAAAAATCCTTGAGAAGCTCAGGATACACCAGGTGAGCCAGCACTGCTCTCAGATGGGCTGGCCACATGTCCCTTCCCAACTATGACAGTGTCACCCTTGCAGTCAGTCACCTGTGGTGAATTAGGCTGAAATCAGCCACTCTGTAGGAGGTATTCAGGCTCAGGGGATGCAGGCAGTTACCAACCCTTGGGGTTCTTCACCTGACAGTCCTTGCACTCAGCAGGTCAGTCACCTGTCCAGGTCTGAGAGGTTGTGTGAGTGGAAAGGAAAAGTGACAGGAAATGTGGCACAAATTTAACAGCAAGTTGAATTTTCCCAGCCATTCTGCTGGGAAAAAACAATTTATATAAATTACAGGGAAAAATGGTGGAAAGAATTATCTGAAAACATCTTTAAGACCTTTTTGCTGCACATTCCACAGATACATTGCTTCCTGGAACCGGTGAGTCAGTGCCTTGCACAGTAACCCCTGCTTGACCTGGCAGTGCTGGAGCTCCCAGAGCCTGCCCCAAGGCTGAGGAGGGAGCTGAGGCACTGATTGCATCAGAGCAGGTCCTAGAGAGCCTGAATGCCTGTAACTCTCACTTGGGATGCTTCCCCATGGGGGTGGGTCTAATAATGGAATCACAGGCTGGTCTGGATTGGAAGGGACCTTAAAATTCATTTTGTTCCAACCCCTGCCTTGCTCAGAGCTCCATCCAGCTTGGCCTTGGGCACTTCCAGGGATGGGGAAACCACAATTCACACTTGATGAAAGATCAGCCTGGAAAATCTCCTGCCTCTGCTTCTTGATCTCCTAGCTTTGGAAAAGAGAACAACACTCAGGCTGAGAATCTCCACATTCAGTTTGGGGTGTCAGACCTACAGCAGACCCAGCATCACTTCTCTCTGTCTGAGCAGTGACTGACTCCATCTGCAGATCCAGAGCAAGGAACATCTGTAAAGCAGGGGGTTTGTCCTGCCTCTAATGAAGCCTTGGGAAGGCTGACCTGGAACAGAGACTGGACAGAGCTGGAGAATAAAGTGGATATTTATTGAAAGGCCTTTAGGGTACACCTTGGGCAGGACAGGGCCTGGCCAGGGCCACACCCAAGGTGGACCCAAAATGGTCACAAAATGGACAAACGGTCACAAGGTCTCACATTTTTATAAGTTTTGGTCCATTTGCATATTGGGGTTTAATTGTCCAATTCCAGCTCCAGGCTGTGAGGTCTCATCCTTCTTGTTCCTCCCTCCAGCCCACCCTTGTTTGTGCTTTTGGGCCTGAAAGTTGTCCTTGGTGTGCAGCAGGAGAAGGATCTGTTTTGTGTCCCTGCTGTGTGCAGAGCTGAGTGACACTGAATGTGAGCTCAGAGCTGCACCCCTGGGCAGCACAGAATCTGAAATACATGAAAGCTCAAACTTAAGTCATCACTAAGTGTCCAGAAGGGGCATGGAGGTGGAATCACAATCTCTTCATGCTGCACAGCACAGCCCATTGCCAGTGGTGGCACCTGGCAGAGTTCAGCACAACTGAGGTGTTTCCTGTGACTGAGACTGGTGTACACAGGGGACAGAAAAACAACCCAAAAGCCAGAGTCCAAGCTGGTTTGATGAAAATCAGCCAAGCCCACACTGGAGCAGGCAATGTGTGCCATCAGATGGGCTATTCCCCAAAGCCAAGATCATATGAACACCCCAGAACTATTCCAAAGCTATTAGGGAAGAACTGTGTCAAGTAACCAGGGACAAATACACTACTAGAAGAAGTGATTAATCAGTGTCAAGATAGTCACTATCTGTGGCAGCTACTCCATATGGACTATGTCAGGTCATTAGGAGCCCTACATTTTACTGAAGTCAATGTTTAATCTAAATGGCTGGAAGGATTTCACACAGATGGTGGAGGCATCCAGCCTCGCCTGCCAAGCATTGATGAGCAGGCAGTGAGTGACAGTGGAGCTCCCTGGACCCCTGGAGAGAGGCAGGCTGGCACCAAACAGGCCAGCAGCACCTTGTAATTCTGCCTGGGGTGAACCATGGTCACCCCTGGGCTGGCCAGAGCCAGGGATTCACTGTCACCATGGAGGTGAGGGTGTCCACTGTGCCCTGGCATGAACTTTGTGCTTAGAGGGAGAATAAATTCCTCCCACAGCCCTGAGAAAGGTGTATGGGCCACCTCGGACTGATGCTGGCTTTTCTAACAATAGGACTTACTTTCTTTTTCCTTCCACCTCCATTACACCCTTATTATGGTGTCTCATGGCCTGATTTACATATGTTTTGTATTACTGTGCCTTTTCCTTATCCTGCTTATTCTACCTCCTCTCCCCCACTTCTCTTAGTAATGAGTCTGGGCAAGGATTTATTCAGGCCATCAAAGATGAAAGGTGTGAAGGGCACGGAGCACTGCAGAGCTCAGACTTTTTAAACTGAACACAAGAAAGGTTGATCTGGGGACTCAGTGCCACAGCTGAAGCCTGGTTAAATATCGAGCCCCTACAGCACTGCTGTGACACTCTGGGACAGCCTGAAACAAGGGGCAGCTCTATGATGATCTGGAGAGATTACAGATCCCTGTTTCGAGGAAAAACCACAACAAAAGAGTAAAAAGCTGTGTAGTAGACCTGCTTTCTGTGAATACTGAGAGCACTGCCACAGGCACTGACCACTGCCAAGACTCCTGAGTCTCATGTTTGTGGTTTCACTGCCACGACTTGACACTGCATGACAGGAAAATGTTGCAATGACTGCAGCAGAAAGTGCAGACCCAGCTCCGTGGCAAAGTTCTTGTGTACACATTACCCAGAGAGAAAATGCAAACCCTCCCTGGGGTTAGTTCATGGCATGCTTTAGACACCAGCTCTCAGACATTAACACTTCTGTGACATTTGCCAGGAGAAGAACACAGAATATTAATTGTCCACACTGCTGAGAGCCCACTTCCATTGCTTGCAGAGCAATAAATTCCAACAGAGTGGTCGAGCCAGATCCAGATGCAGGTTTGCCTGCACTTGGAGTGCTGTATATTGGAATCTACAAGACCTGGCTGGCTATTCTGTGCTTTTTGAAGAGCTAAGACTTATTTGTACACAGAGTAAAACCTGAAATGGTGTTCCTGACAAAGAGAAATTTATTTAAACACCCCTGTTCTCTCAGTTCTATTCGGTTTGCATGTTTGGGGGGGTTTTTTTAAGTGTTTCTTTGGCCTTGAGTTGCCTGCACCAACCAGGACAAAACCACTTGTGCTCCAACAGAGGAGGAACCAAGCAGCCACGAGCAGTGGGAGCATAGGAAGGACATTAACCCTTTGCAGATCACAAGGCAGGGTGTTATGGAAAGCTGTCAGGAAGCAGGGCTGAGATAGCAGAAGGGAAGTTACCCAGGAAAAGGAGTGACACAAAAGGGACAGGAAATGCCCTGGCAGCCTGACCACAGTGAAGGGGAGGGAGGGAGGAAGGAAATGTGAAGAAAAGAAGAAGTTTCATCTCCCATGGACACAGCAGTTACGTGGGTCCTGTGCTGGTGTTCCCATGCCCCAAATGGAGCTGCTGTCAGAGGTGCAGCCTGATTTAAACCAAACCAGGCCCACTTTTAGTGTTTGCCCTCTAATAGATGTGCAGGAGAAGTCTTCTTCCCAAGGAACAGCCAGCTAAGAGGCTGCAGCAAGGTGGTTGAACATCAGCTTGCAAATCCCTCACTGCAGGTCCTCTCTGCTGGTGGAAGCAGCATTTTGGAGAAGTGGCAAATGATGTAAATCCACGAAGGTGACAGGCCAGAAATAAAGCAGCAACAAGGGATGTAAAGAAGGGGAAACATAACATAAATATAACATAGCTGAGTCCTGGAAGAAAGCAGAGGAAGGTGAGATGATGTGGCTCCAGAGATGGAATGTGGGCAGGAGCCAGCACATGTAAGTGGTGGTTTAAGGTGGCTCCTTAAATGTGGAAGATCTTCACCACATAAAGACTTGGCAGGGTGGCTCCATGCTTAAAACAAGCTGGAAGAGACATGGAATGCTCTGATAGCCTGCCAAGGAAAACAATAATATGAAAAAAAAAAAAAAGGGTCATGAAGCCATGAGAAGACCTCAGAGGAGATATGAAGGCAATTTTCACCCATCCTCACCCCAAATCCCCCTCCCACAAGACTCTGTCAACTCCTTGAAACCAGAAGTGCATTTGTTCTCCAACAGAGCAATAAAAAAAACATTTCTTGCCTCCTGCAGACAGTCATGTTTCCCAACAATTAGCAAATCACTGAAATCTCTGAGTGTTCAACCTGGCCCTTTTCCAAAGGGATGAGTATGACTTTACCTCACTGCAATCTGTTTAGGAAACAATCTGAAATGCCATGGCAGGTATGACACCCACACCCCCTCCCTTTCTCAGCGACTAAGGATGGGTTTAGCATCTCATTTTGGTGCTTTTCCCAAAGAACCAACGAGCACAGGGTGGCTGCTTACAAAAACAGGAGGGATTGCCCAAGGGCTGTGCAACATCCCACCCTCCACCTCAGCAGTCAGAAATGGGAACCAGGGGCCAACAAAGTGCTCTGGATCTTGGGGCTTCATCTCCCACCCCACATGAGACAGGACAAACTGTGGCCTGCTCAAACCTGCCTGTGGAAAACACCTCAGCTGGAAGGCGAGGCATTTTCTCTCTCTTTTTTTACCATGAGTGACCCATATTGCAATAGTGGCTTGGCGCAGTTTTGTCCTGGTTTCCAGGGTAACCAAAGCTTCAGCACTGACCTCTGGGCACATGTGGAAGGTTTAAGTCCAAAGCAATGATTCCTGTGGTAGCAGAGCTCTGGGAAGGGGAGAGAGCAAGCATTTGTTCAGGATTTCAAACTCATGCTTTTGCAATACTGACACCAGCAACACACCCTTGCAGCTGGGACAAGCAGCTCCTTCCACACTCAATACATGAAAAAGATTTGTAAATAAAACAGGGCAGGTGTGTGGACAGCACCTCCAAAACTCAAACAAGGAGCATCTTATGGAGAAGTGGTCAGAAGATGAGGGCTCATGAACACAGAGCCTCTGAGTTGGTAAAACACAGAGCTCCATGAGAATCAAAAAGCTTTGAATGGAAGAAATCACCACACCTTTTAACAAATCCTGTAAGAAATCAGCACCGTTTTTAACAAATCCTGTAGGAAATCAGCACCGTTTTTAACAAATCCTGTAAGAAATCAGCACGGTTTCTAAGAAATCCTGTAAGAAATCAACACAGTTTTTAACAAATCCACATCGAGGGCAGGGCCGTGTGCCTGTGTGTGTGTATCCCCTGCTGGCAGCCCTCGTGTGACACCTCATTTTTAATCCACACATTAAATGCCTGTCCCTGCCCCGTGTGCTGCACAAGCAGCTCCTGCTCACACAAAACCAACACGGCCAAATGCAAACTCAAACACTGCCCTGACAGCCCTGGGACTGAGCAGTGAAGCCACCACACGCTCCCTGCTCCCCCAAGCACTTCACATTCCTCACCTGGATTACCCCACGTTGCACCTTTTAGCAGAGAAATGTACTTTTTTTAAAACTTTTTTTACAGCCTTACTTCACCAGGAGACTTGGCATCAACCCTCAGCCCAGCCAAGAGTCACTCTGTGACCTTGGACAAGGTTATTTTACCATGCCAGGCCTTTGAGCTTCTGCTGCATTTGTTGCAGGTTATCAACATCCTCGTAGTGCCTGGCAGGCTCAAAGTTAATTAAAGATTGCACAGCACCGCCACAAAGATCGTCAGCACCAAAGACAAAGTATCATTAGATCCATTAATGAAATAATCCTCCATCATGCAGGGATGGGGAAAGCTGTGCTCCAGAAGCAGTGGGTGTAACAGCCAGCCCCAGGCCAGAGAGCTGTGAGAAGGGAGTGTTTTAAGGGTTGACAAACAAAATTCCTCTCATTTTACACTAACTAATTCTCAGTAATGGTCTTCAGGCAGGGAAGGCACAGGAACACGTGTGAGAGGGCTCATACAGCACAGCTGCTCAGCAGCAGAGAACCAGGTTATTTGAGGTCTGGAACCACGGGCAGAAATATAACTCTGAAAAGGGATTTGATTGCAGAATGGTGGTGGGGCAGACTGGAATGAGAATTACACTGCACTGCTGTGACAGGAGGAAATGTTTCTTTCCTGGTAGGAGCAGGTCTCCAAACCTGAAGCAGGTTTTATATCTGGTCATTCCTCTGTCTGTGCATATTTGGGGAGCACTTACTCACCCTCCCATTGTTTGTCCACAAGAGGAGAGAAGGGCTGGATTCCAGTTTAGTTTCTAATTTTATTTATTAATTCATTTCTTGTCAGAGCTCATGACAGCCATGACAAAGCTGCTCTGTGCACTGATCAGTTGGACAGTCCATCTCCTGATTGCCCTTCAGGGGACGTTTTCCTCACTGTCTGCATCCCACATTCTGCTGGCCTGTTGGCTCACTTGGAACAGTATCCAGATGCCAATGGGCAACACTTAACTGAATTTAACCCTATTTCTTTCTCTGTTTATCTGCACACAAACCCCAGGATGCTGCCACCCATCAGCAGCCACTGAGACACAGATTCATTCAACAAAATTCCCCAGACACACAAGGCATGGGTAACAAACCTTCCAAGAAAGGCCTTTCCCCACACAAAGGATAATTCCTGTGAAAGACAGCTCATTTCATACTGTCCCATCCTAAAGGCTTTCAGACTGTGGCCTGAGAATCAGTGATAGCTCAGGAGAATCAGTGACAGTTCAGGAGATCCCTTAAAGAGATCTAGCAGTGCAGGGTTTGGAGCTCATGACCATTTTGTCCTGTCTCCCAGTCCCTGGACACTTCAGTTCCATGAAGAGCCAGGCTGTTCCCAAGCAATTAAAGGGCTCTTTCACAGAGGAATTTAGGTGGAAACAGATGGAGAGCTACTGCTAAAGTTATGTCAAGCTGTTCAGGACCTTGAACAGCTTGAGTTTTACAAAATTCTTGGCCTCAGGTAAGCCTCATTTGTTGCTGCAGGTAAAGGCAGGCAGTGAGCAGGCTGTGGGATGGCCACCAGGCACTCTGGAAGTGACCATCAGCACCAGGGAATCTGCTGCAGTCCAGCTGAGGCATCTCCATGGCACAGACCTTGCTCCATCCTGCTGCTCCTCTGGCTGTCCTCAGCTACATAAAATATGTGAGGGGCGGAGGAGCTGGCTGGGTCAAACCTTTGTCTCCCTGTTTTTCTGGGTGCTCTGGCCCATCAAGACAACAAACAAGCACCCAAACTCCCTGCTAGGCAGGTCCTGAGCCCAGGAATCAGGCTCTGGAGCAGAAAGGATGCTCAGGGTCAGAGCAGCTCCTCCCAGCACCTGCACAGGGCCCTGAGTCTTGGCCATCAAGGAAGCACTGGAGGCACAGAACTGCTTCCTTGGGATCTTTCCCTCTCACAGCCCCACAGTTCGTCCCACCAACATGGGAGAGGAGCCTGCAACTGCTGCTTTGACTGCCAACACTGAAGTCCTGTGATCAGCCCTGCTAAGCCATGGAGTTTAGCATGTTTAGGTGTCTGAGTTTGACTGACAGCCTTAATTACACAGGGACGGCATCACAGCTCAAAGAGACAATTGCTGGTTCAGGCTGGTAAGAAGCAGGAATGATATTCTGCTCTCTTCGAGGGAGGGTGCAGAAAGTGAGAGCTCAGCTTCCCCATCTGATGGTGATCATCTAATTATCCTCAATGAGCTCCATACAAATCCCAGCTTAGCAGGGAGAAGTACACTATGATGCTCTCAATCCACCCATACCCTGGCCTGGAAAAGGATCTTTAGGAGTCTGATTAATGCATCCAAGCATATCCTACTGTTCACTACCACCCTCTGGAACTCAGGGCTGGCAGCTGCTGCTCCCCCTGGTCATGCTGAGGAGCTCCAGAGATCCCCCAGTGGTTGGATTTAAACAGGAAACCCTGAGAGCCTGGTGTGCTTTGGAAGGCAGGGTGTTTTCCTGCCTGGATGGATGCACTTTAGGGGAAAGATATTGGGAGTGTTTCCCAGAAATATCTCAGAGAGAGCAAGCTGATCTCTGCTGGCTGTAGACCCACTGCAGGCACGGGACTGGAGTGAGGGGGTGCCCTTCACAGGCTGCTCCTTTTGCTTAAAAATGCAAGAAAAGGGTTCTCTTGGCATTGTTTCCTCCAGACAAGGCTTGCAGACTCACACTGAGCTCTCCCTTATAAACAGGGCTTCCCCTTTTTCCTGCATTGCCAACATTTGCAGTAAAAAGACTAGATGTGAATCTTTCAGCCTGTAACTCCACACTGGGAGAAGAACTTGAGGTCTGAGCAGTAATTTTCTACTTGCAGCTTCCCATCCCTCTGATCTGTCCCTGGAGCTGGGGCCAGCCTGGCACACTGAGGACTTTTTGGCTGTTTGCTGCTGCTGGGCTTTCCCTCAGGACAAGCTGAATCCCAGGGAGGGAGAGCAGGTACAAGGATAATCAAATACAGCAACCACAAGGAATTAATTTAATGCTTTGCACTTGAATGAAGGAATGGAAAAAGGCCAAAGCATTTAGAAAATGCTGTTTTCTTATTATGCTCAAGATGTGATCATCTAAAACCCTTCCATCTGTCCTGCACCAGGACTGGAGCAGGGGCTGGAGGAGGTGGAGGTCAAGCAGTCTGAGACCTTTTCTCAAAAAGGTCTTTCTCGAAGCCTGGCTTTCACCAAACACCTCCTTGCCTTCAGCAAAATAGTCCCAAATATTTATATTTGCATATATGTAAATGCAGCCTGGCTGCCAAAGGGCTTCATTTGCCCATTTCAAACCTGTTAGGATTCTTTTCACAGAGGCTTTTCCTTTTTCTGCATGTTTTTTTTTTTTTTTTCCCATTTTAATTAAAGTATTTGTCTCCACAGCAGGAAATGTAAACTGTGCAGCAGGCAATCTTGATATATATTTTAAAAGAGAAAAAAATGTTTAGCTAAGTTATTATCTTCAGCTATGCACAGAAGCACTCTCTAGCTCTTTTTCTGGAAGCCAGAAAAAATTAAAGACAAAAGGAAAAAGAGGGAGGCTGATCCTCTAAAAAGTCGGAAAAAAGTGATAGACAAGTTTTTATTTTGTGTCTTGAAATGAAGGGTCAGATTTTTTCTCTGCCAAAAAAATAAAATCCTCTTAGCAAAACACAGGATCTTTCCTCTAAGAAAAACCAAGAGCTGGGGAGTAGCTGAATTATTTGGAAAATCTTCTGCTCAAGGTCTGGCTGCTAAGCAGTGGTGAAAATGTCATTTTGTCTGAGTTTAGCTGAGGGATGGCAGTGCTGAAGTGGGTGGTTTGTGCGTGTTGACAACATCCTGGATTTGGAAATCAGTCCTGTTCCTGATCCTGGTCTTGGTGACAGGTGATCTGAAGGAAAAAGGACTGATTTACTCCTGATTTACTCCTGATTTACTCCTGATTTACTCCTCTGTGCCTCAGTTTCCAGACTCGCAAAATAGAAATTATTATCACTCATGCTACAAACCTGGAATCATTGGCAAAGAGCAGCTACAATGAGTCCCTGCAATAGATCAGGAATAACACAGAAATGCCCCAAAAGGTGCTTCACTCTCCATTCTTCAGAGAGCAATGGATGAGTTGGGCTACCCTGTCCCTTTTGTCCATCAGAGATTGCAATCTTGGAAATAAAAAGCCTAGAAAATGTGAGTGTATTCCTGTTGATTTTCTTTCCCTCATACCACTTTCAGCCTCTGTCTCTCTTACTCCAGAAAAAAAAGAAAAAAATTAAAAATCAGCTTCTCTAAATATTGTTTCTCTCACATCAGCCCAGCAGGAGAGGCAGAAATCAAATTATAACCACTGAAATAACCATCAGTGCTTAGTGCCAGAAGGGTGGGTGGAGACACGGGAACATTTTGCTTCAGGCTTCCAAATAAAATAAATCTATCTTTATTAAAATAAACAACTGCAAAAGAAGAAACAGAAAGAAAATCAATCAGCTGCATTTACAACAGGGAGATATCAAGTATAGAGTGCTCCATCCAGCGAGAGGGACAAGAGCTGCAGGAATCAAACCCCCTCCAATCTTCTCTTTTGGAATAGAGGTTTTTTTCCCCCTTCTTCTCCTGATTCTGTTTTCTCCTGGATATATTTTTTCTTACTTATGGAAAAGTCTTAGTGAGAACTCTTTTTTTTTTTTCCCATGGGGACAAGGAGGAGAAAAAGCAGAGCCATTCCACCTTGTGTCCACCAGATAATTCCAGACAATCTCCATGAAGGGGATCACACTGTTTTCGATCTGACAATAATTTGGGCAGAACTCGCTGCGTTCACACATCTCAAAATCTTTGTAGATAAGAACAGATAAATACCAGGATTGTCATTTCCAGATATCTTAACAGAGTTTCTCTCCTGCGGGGATTATTTCAGGAAAAAGCCTGTTCTGTATGGAAACGCTGTTACAGCTTTTCTCTTCATCTCCACGGTGCTCCCTGCTTTTTGGCTGGAGGATCTGCACCTTCAGGAGCAAGCGAAGTAACGAATTCCTCTTTCTCTCTCTTTTTTCCCCAAACCCAGCTGGCAGCCGAGCATGTTATTATCATGCAAGACCTGCACCGGGGCTTCATTCCGCCCAGCAGCGCCTTTGGAGCCCCTCTCGGTGCCTGGGGCAGCTCAGGGGGTGAAAGCAGAGATTTGGCAGCCACGGGGGCTGAGCCAACCCAGGGCAGTGCTGGAGGAATTTGGGACACGCCGCCTTCCAGGGGCTGCCGCCCAAATTATCCCTGGGCTGAGCTGTGCTGCTCTGGGGCTGGGAACAGCCGGTCCCTTTGGGGAAGGAGGGAAAGGTCTCAGGTGTGTGGAGCTGTGGGGAAGCACCGTGTCACAGTGTCACTCTCGGGCCACGCCGCAGCTCTGTGTCCCCTCTGCTCCCAAGGAGATGGAGGACCCCAGCTCCGGAAAGCTTTGCCCTGCTCGGGAGCAGCAGAACTTTGGGTGCGGCATCCCCCCACCTCCATCCACGCTGCATCCCTGGCAAGCGGCGCCCGCACGGCTGGGGCTGCACGGAGGGGTTGCGGGGAGCCGGGAGGAGCGGAGCGTTGCGCGCTCCTGCAGTGCCATCATGTGCTGCAGGTGCACATTGCACGGGCTGCACTGCTGCCACAGCCTGCACTGCTGCCACGGGCTGCACGGCCGGCCGGGGACGGCAAAACACGGTTGGCCCTGCGGCCGGCACTGAGCGCCCGGCGGCCACCACTGCGGCCACCACTGACACCCTGCGGCCACCACTGCGGTCACCCTACGGCCACCCTGCGGCCAGTACTGCGGCCACCACTGTGGTCACCACTGAGGTCACCACTGACACCCTGCAGCCACCACCGTGGCCACCACCGTGGCCACCACTGACACCCTTCAGCCACCATTGCGGCCACCCTGCAGCCACCACTGCGGTCACCACTGTGACCACCCTGCGGCCACCACTGTGGTCACCACTGTGACCACCCTGTGGCCACCACTGCGGTTGCCACTGTGGTCACCACTGACACCCTGCAGTCACCACTGAGTGCCCTGCAGTCACCACTGCGGCCACCACTGCGGCCACCACTGTGGTCACCACTGTGGTCACCACTGTGGTCACCAATGACACCCTGCAGCCACCACTGTGGTCACCACTGCAGCCACCCTGCAGCCACCTCTGTGGCCACCACTGAGAGCCCTGAGGCCACCATTGCGGCCAATGCTGACACCCTTCAGCCACCACTGTGGCCACCCTGCAGCCACCACTGACACCCTGCAGCCACCACTGCAGCCACCACTGCAGTCACCACTGTGGCCACTTGCAGCTGGCACTGAGCACCCTGTGGCCACCACTGCGGTCACCAGTGCGACCACCACTGCCACGTGTGCAGCTGGCAGAGCACTCTGGGTGACTGTTTCAGCAGCCCATGTCCCTCAGCACAGGCTGAATGAGCCCCAGACCCGACAGGGCTGTTCAAGACTAGGGAGATATCAGAGGGGGATGGATAAGGATCCCTCAGCAAAAGGGGCATGGAGTGGGAAATGGGGATTTTGCCCTCTGTTTCACCTGGGATATTCCTTATCCTGGGGATTTCCTAGCAGGCCCTTCTTGCTGCTTAATGAAAGCTCCTCCAACCATGGCAGATCCCCACTCCTGTCACAGAATGACAGAATCATGGAGTCACGGGGTCGTAGAAACAGAAAATCACAGAGTATGCTGAGTTGGGAGGGACCCACCAGGACCACCCAGCCCAGCCCCTGCACAGACCCCCCCGACAATCCCACCCTGGGCATCCAGTGCTGTCCGAAGGCTCCTGGAGCTCTGGCAGCCTCGGGGCCGTGCCCATTCCCTGGGGAGCCTGGGCAGTGCCCAGCACCCTCTGGGAGGAAAAGCTTTTTCCTGTTTTCCAACCTAACCCTCCCTGGCCCAGCTCCAGACATTCCCTGGGTCCTGTCACTGATTACAAAAGGGAAGAGATCAGTGCCTGCCCATCTGCTGCCCCTCCTGAGAGTGCTGAAGACCACAATGAGTTGCCCCCTTGGTCTCCACTTCTCCAGGCTGAACAGACCAAGTCAAATCAGTCACTCCTCACATGGCTTCCCCTCCAGACCCTTCCCCATCCTTGTGTCCCTCTTCTGGACACTCTCCAATGGCTTAATGTCTATTTTATATTGTGGTGCCATGGCTTGGCCTGTTGCCTCTTCCCATTCCCCAAGCCCCCTCCAAGGCACAATTCCAAGTGAATGCCTCCTTCCATCCTCCTGTTTTCTCCAACTGCTCTGATGCCAGATTTCCAGCCCAAAGCTGTGTCAATGCCTCCTGCCCTCCTGCAGCTCCAGCCTGCCTTCCCCCTGAACCTCAGACAGGCAACAAGGATGCAAGCAAGCCCTGGAGCCTAACCAAGCTCTAGAAAATTCTTCAAGGAAAAAAAAATGAGCCATTGCAGGGGAAAAATGAACTCATGCAAGAAAACCCCAACCATTCAGGGCACACTGCCTGGGGTGGGGGATGAAATCTCAGGAGGTGATAACACTGACCCACCAAAGCAAGGGGCTGAGGGGGTTGTTTTAATGAGAAGCTGCTTTTCCAGGCTCTGCTGCTTCATCCCCCGGCAGGTTTTGTGGGAAGGAGCGGGCAGAGGGCCAAATGGACACCACACCACACAGCCAGGGTGAAGTGGGCTGGCAGAGACAATGTTCCCCTGAAGAAACTCAGCCAAAACCCTTCCTCTGTCAAAGCTTTTCTCGGAAAATCTGACCTTTTAAATCCAACTAAGAAGGAGCCAAACTATTTAGGCTGAAAGTGTTATAATTAGTTTTGGTGATGTCCCCACCTCAGCACCCAAAATATTCCCATTTCCCTCTTATACCACAGCTCTGCCTTCACTGCAACACATGGCTATGGCTCACCTCCTTCTGTTATCACTTTTTAATTAAAAAATAAAAAAAAAGATATTTGGGAGAAAGTCGGTTCTTTGCAATCAAATAATAAACTAAAGGATCTGCCCCCATCACATTCTGACAAGAATTTCGACTCACAGTAAATATATTCCAGCACAAGTGGATGAAAAAAGTTCTTAGCAAGGAATCACAATATTTTACTCATTTTTTACTCAATATTTTATTCATTTCATTGCAGTCCAAATGACAGCAAAGCATACAATTAGGGGTGCTCATACATTTGCATTTCCTTCCTCTCTGCATTTCCACACCTTTCCTGGCGTGCTCCATCTGGAGGAAGGTTTCCAGCCAGGCATGGCTGGAAGGAGTCAAGGGCAGAGAACACCCTCAGAGCATTGTCCAGGACTGATTTGGGGTAGCAAGAAATAATCTCTTTAAGCTCATGCTCTTTGTTAAAACTTTCTGGGAAAGGCGTGTGGTGAAGAGGACTTTGGCACTGCCCATCCCACAGACACCCCCCCATATGCCTTCACTGTGAGCCAAAAACTTCCCACAGGCAGCTCCTCCCTCAGCCCCTTCTCTGCTCCAGCACGTGTTCAGCCACGCTGACGAGGGTGGGATGGGACTGGTTCTGCTGAGATGCTGTCCTGATGTGGGTGTCGAGCTGCTGAGCAGCCCTATCCCTTTTCCTTCCCCCACTTTGAGTCACACTTCCCAGTTTTTCTGCTGGCAGTGGGATCTATTTTAATAGATGTGAAAGCGATGCCTCTCCAGACTCCCTGTGCTTCAGCTCAGAGCTGCTGGATTGCTGCTGTCAAATCTCCCCTTCCACACCCCAGAACACCTGCAGTTGGTGGCACAGGTGGGATGAGGTGGTTTTCAGGTTCTTCCCATGCCTGGAAAGGCAGCAGGCAGCTCCACTGCTCAGCATCCACTACTCCCACTAGGGCCAAGCCTGTTGAAATGTTTAGGCCCAGAGGCAGAGAAAACCCAGCTTTGATTAGAGATAAGCAGGATGTTTTCCATTCAGAACTTCCAAAGAGACATTAGGCAGGATCAGTGGAGCAAACTTCTCTTTAAACACCAGCTGCAGAAGACAGAGACTCAGAGCAAACATGGGAAAGATCTGCCTGACACCGAAGTGCTGTCCTTTGATTTCATCTTATCCCTGTGCCAAAGCACAACTGAAACATCCTTCTGTGGCTGAAAATTTGCACAGGGGCTGGAGGAAACCTGCTCTGCCCTGGAGCACACCCACACCAGCAGGGAAGGGTCCCTTTCACAGAATCAGTGGGTTGGAAGAGACCTCCAAGATCACCAAGTCCAACCCAACCCTAACCTCAACTAAACCGTGGCCCCAAGTGCCACATCCAGTCTTTATTTAAACGCATCCAGGGATGGTGACTCCACCACCTCCCCAGGCAGACTGTTCCAATACTTTATCACCCTTTCTGTAAAAAATTTTTCCCTAATATCCAACCTATATTTCCCTTGGTGCAGCTTCAGGCTGTGTCCTCTTGTTCTGTCAGTTGTTGCCTGCAGAAAGAGACCAACCCCACCTGAGCACAGCCACTTTTCAGGGAATTGTAGAGAGTGATAAGGTCACCCCTGAGTCTCCTTTTCTCCAGGTTAAACAACCCCAGCTCCCTCAGTCGTTCCTCACAGGGTTTGTGTTCCCAGCCCCTCACCAGCCTCGTTGTCTCCTCTGGATGTGCTCAGGTGTCTCAACATCCTAAACTGAGGGGCCAGAGCTGGACACAGCACTCAATGTCCTCCCTAAACTGAGATACCCAGAGCTGGACACAGCACTCAATGTCCTCCCTAAACTGAGATACCCAGAGCTGGACACAGCACTCAATGTCCTTCCTAAACTGAGGGACCAGAACTGGACACTTAGCCACCAGGTCCCAGCTCCCTGTGATGGGGAGTGCTCCTAAATTCTATTAACCCCTCTGGAAAGCAGGCCAAGCCCTTCTTGTACAAACAGCAGCTTTTGGTTTGCATATTTCCACAGCAGGGCTAAGCCAAATCACCAGAGCAGGCAGAGCTTGAGGGCTCTGCCAGGTCTCTCCTGGTAGATTGAGCTGAGATGCTACATGACCCTGGCATCCCCTGCATGACCCTGGCATCCCCTGCATGCTGCCAGCCCTGCTGCAGCCCTGGATCCCCACACACTGCCAGGAGAGGCAGAGGAGGGAGCAGGAAGGCTGTGCCTGAGAGCTGCCAGCCAGCCACCCACACCTGCCCAACTCCCCAGCCCAGAGGAACAGTGTGGGTTTGGTCACGCCGGAGAGGAGCGTCACCACTCCCCGTCATGGGACTGGCTTAAAAATAATAAACGGTGCTAAGTGACAAATGTTCCCTTCCCCTTCATTTCCCCCGGGGTTCAGGAGGATTTCACAAACCATTAAAGGTGATTTCCGGGGCTTTTTTCTATGATGGATGGAAGTTTGTGTTTGCTTTAGTGAGAACTTATGGCTCTGTTGTAATTAAAAGCTCCCAGTATCAGGACTTAGAAGTTGATAAAACAAAATAAAACCCACCAAATATCACAGGGTTCAGTTTGGTCAGGCAGTTTTCTTGCTTACATTTACATGATTCCTTGAGGTGACTGTCACCAGAATTACCTTATGCACTTTCAAAAAATCCATGGTACAGGTGAGGGCTCTGGCTCCCCTTCAAGCTCACAGCTGTAGGAACTGGAGGCAGAAGGAATCCACAGGCACACACAAGCTGGCATCCTCTGGAATCAGATGGTCTGCTGCAAATTCCCTATCCTGGTCTCCATTAACCCAGGCCTCTCTCTGCCTCTCCCTGTTTTGTGAGCCAAACATGTTCAAGGGATGGGAGGTGAAGAGAGAATGATTTTTCTCTGTCTCTTTAATGCAGGAACTGGGAACATCGAGTTAAATTAGTGGGAGATATGCTGGAAACAAAATAACATATTCAGCTTCACACAAGAGAACTATGGGACTATTTGAGTGAAGATTTTTGTGGATGCCCAAAGTTTGCATAACTTTAAAAGATGACTAGGCAAGCTCACGGAAGAAAATTCCAGTTGGAGCTGGAAACCACAAGGATCTCCCTGAGCTGCAGATTGCTGGAGGCTATAAGAGAAATAGCACTTTATGACTGAACTATTCCTAGACATTTCCCAGAACATGACCTGTGGGTCACTGCTGGAACTGTTATACCTGGCTGGATGTACCTGTGCTCTGACCTAGCCTGATCATTCTTTTTCCTTACTTATCCCAGTGTACAGCACTGCAGGAGGTAAAATCTGTGCCATTGAGAAGCTGTTTGCCTGTTTTCTGACAAAAAAAAAAAAACCCTCTGAAGGTTGAGTTTGATCAGGAATCAGTGGTGGGACACTAGGATGGCAAATCAAGGGTCCAGTGACTGAGCAGGAAAATCCCCACGACAACCAGCAGGGTTTTATGAATAGACAGCACTGTCAGGTAGCTGGGATGGAAAAACACATTCCTGCTCTCAGCTCCAAAGGCTCAGCCTGGCAAAGAGTGTGACTGCAGATTGTGAGTGTCTGTTTCCTTTTCTTTGTTTCCTTGTTGTCTTTTTTAAACAATCTGCCAATTCATCATTAAGAAATTAAATATTTTATAGCTGCTGTGATGCTGATGACAGGTGCCAGATTGATTGGTTCTGGCAGAGGGAATTTGCTGCTCATTTCTTCCTTTTGCAGCAAGAAGTTGTGTGCACAGGGGTAGGGAGAGGGAAGAGCTGAAGTCTCCAAGCTGTCCAGATCTGACCCAATAAAGAGTTTAAAAATAGGTACAATCTGGAAACATATTGGTGCCAAGAAGCATGACAACAAAAGCCCAGCTCGAGTGGCTGCATTGCTGGTCCTGCACACGGGGGATGGAAGGGGAGGCTCCCTGGCACGGCTTGCAGGGATGTCAAGGTTGCCCTGACTTACAGGACCCCCAGGACAATGCAGCTTCCAGCCAGCCACAGAGCTCCAAAAGGAGCAATCATGTCATTAGAGCCAGAGACCTTGAGCTGTGTCCTGGTCCTTCCCACACAACTCCTGGGCAGGAACACACCTCTCCTTTTGTGCCTGTTTCAGACAGTTTCTGATTAGGAATGAGCTCATTCTGAGCATCACCATCAGATCACTCCGTGTGGCCTCCCCTTCCTACACCCACCCTGCCTGCCCCTGAGCAGAGCCCACCTCGTGTCCTGGGGGGATCTGGGGATATGGGGAGCTCGTGCCCAGCTCTGATCACCTCCACCTCCTCCTTCCCCACAGCTTTTCCACAAGCCAAGCTCCCCTGGGGCAGCCTGGTGTGTTCAGCACTCGGCTGAGGAGACAGACGAGCCACATTCCCAGGGATGACACTAACAAGATTTAGAACGTGACTGAGGCTTGCAATCGGTGGTGATAACTAGAGAATTACCCTGATAAATATTTGATATGATTTGGAGAGTAATAATAGATTTTTCTTGCCCACGATTTCCATCAGGAGGAGGCAAGGGGAAAGAGCTGCTGAAAAGGGGAATGTAATTGTGGCATCCATCTTTCTGTCTGAGGTTACCTGTCCTTTGCAATAGATCAGTGGGGAATAGGGCAGGGGGGACGTGGAGGGGCAGGAGGTGACAGGACATCCCTCAGCCCCACTGCATTGGAGATCTGCTGGCAGGCCCCAGGCTCCAGGAGGATTGAGTGTGTGATTCCGTGTGTGTGTGACAAACCAAACTGAAAAATGGAGGGGGAGAAAGAAGTAAGGCCAGAGAAAGAAAATAGGATGGAAAAATCCAGGACAACAATGGAAAAAGGTCTGGGCTGGTGGTGGGAAAGCTGGGATGCAATGGGAGATTTCTCTCCCATTGTTGGAGAGAAATGGGAGTTGTTGGATGTAGATGCAATGACAGCACCCCAACACCACCAAATCCCAGTAGGATTCCCACTCCTCGGAGCCAAGATATTTTGTTGGCATGTAAGTGAGTGCAGCAGAGATCTCTGTTGGGGTCAGTGACACACAGCCAGGTCTCAAAGAGTGGGAAAGCAAATCTCCCCCTGGCATGGGGTGGTTCCAGAGACCCCACAGCTTTTGTTGTCATTGAGTCATAGCAGGATGGCAGCTCTGTCCTGGGGTCACAGGGCTGCAGCACACCCTCAGCAAAGGCCACCAGCTGGCACATAAAGGTTCAGTTTCCACCTTGCTGAATCCTCCACAAAACCATGTTTCAGACCATAGGTAAGTTTTCATTTCTGAGGAATCCCTTTTCCTCACACTGGCCACAGCACAACCCTGCCAGGACTCTCCAGCTGAGAATCTGGGACACCCAGCAGCCAGAGCTGCTCTCCTGGTTGTGCCACCCGCCTGCTGTGACACTCAGAGGAAGTCACTCCATCCCTCCATGCCTTCATTCCCTTCACAGAGCCTCCTCTGCTGATGCTGATGCAGCTGTCCCCGTTGGAGCAGAGGTTTGACAGTGCAGTGGTGCCTGGATCTTCAGCTTCTACCAGGATATAAATGGAGGTGTCCTGATTTCCAGAGGATCTGTCACTGGTGGAAGCAGCACAAGAGATCTACCTCTGAAACCCTGGGCCTCCTTTCACTTTGGTGCCCAGTTTGAGGCCTCTGACAGCAAGTGTTCACCTCATTCTTTATTCCTGTCCTTATTTTGCACTCAAGTCATTACTCAGGCTGCATTCAGTGGCATCAGCTAAAGGAGATTTTCAGATAATGCAGGCAAAGCAAGTGAGAACAAAGATCACAGCAAGGAAAGTGGTTCTTTGGCATGTTCACATAACAGCTACTCCATCAGCTAGAACATGACAGTTATTGTAGGAATCCCTTCATAAACCCTAATACACACTCAATTATATACTCTTAAAATTCCCTTTTTGTTCTGTATCACTCATCTGGAGAAGTGTCAGATGGAGAAAGGCAATAATCCACAGAGACATCAATTCATTTCATCGACATGCTCGGGGATAGTTATTAATAGCAGAGCTGCTGGCTAATTGCACATGTCCTGTTACAGGAGATCAATCACACACAGAAGGGCTTGAAAACAACTTGGTGTCATTTCACACAGAACTGTTTAGTCAGGGCTACTCTCCTGTCCTTGCAGGGCTTGTGTAACTTTTGTGAGGGTTTGGGTTTGCTGTGGTTGGACTGTCCTGGAGCTCTGCTTCCCTCCCCGAGGGCACAGCTCCACCTGCACAGTCCAGGTGATCCTTTTGGGCTTTAGTGGTGGCACAATCTGAGGGGCCAGGGCTTGTAATATTGATAGGCACAGCCTTTGTGTCCTCCTTATTAAAAGATATAAGGAAGAATAATCCCAAGGGCTTTTTAGCTGCAGGAGGCTGTGGTCAACATGGTTGTCTCTTTTCCAAGCCTGCAGCAGAAGGAGAGGGAATGCTCAGTAGGTGACAAACTAAACTCACCACTCAGCTGTTGATAAATCACTCTGCTCTTATTTAGGATCACATAAAGTTCCCAGACAGAGATAGGGACCTTATTGCATGAGATGCTGCACACACATACAAATAATACAGGTGAGACTTAGGCTCTTCTAAATTTATTTATCTATCTATCTATCTATCTATCTATCTATCTATCTATTTATTATTATTTTTAATACCTAAATTATAATCCTGCAATGAAATGAGAGTGAGGAGCCCCATCAAAGACAAACTCCATTCCCACCTCTCATCTGTGATGCCAAATCCCAGTCCAGTTTCCATCACTTACAGCTTCCAGCAATCTTCAGGGGCTCTTGAAATGAACAACAACTTCCATCATCACATTGTAAAGGTTAATCTCCCCTTCAAGCAATCATCTTCCTAAGAATGACGAGTTTAATTTAAGGATAGTTTCTAGACAATAAAGCTACAGCTTACATGGCTGCAGAGACAATCAGACAAACAAGGCACTGTCTCCAATGATGGATTCATTCAAACCTGGAGAGCTGCAGTTGAAAGAAAAATTCAATAAAGCCTCCTTGATTTTTTTGCTTTCTTGCTCATTAAGATGTCACGAGATGGTTTAATTAGATACTGTTATTAACGAGAATGTAACACACAAATTAAGCATACTCCATGCTTCATCTCATTTGGCCAGGAAGGTAATTTTACCCAGGTGGGTTCTCCAGAGAGATTTGTCCATTCTCCTTGCTCTAGAATAGCTCTGGGTCTGGGCCCCAATTCTGTTGTGCATCTGAGCATCTCCAAACCTGTGGAGTGGATTCCAGCATTTCACTGAGTTCACACAGACAGCAAAGACCTTCATGTCTCACCCTGAAACCAAGACATTCAAAAATCACATGGAAAATACAGCTGCTAGGGCCCTGGGCTAGATAATTTTGGGTTTTTTTCTGAGCCATACACCTGCAGCCTGTTTTTGTAATACTGATACATGGGGAAAGATAATTCTTATCCTGACACAGAGTGAGATGTAGATGGGCTCTGAAAAGCAAATATAATTTAGATTTTGCTCTCATATCAAGGAAATACCTTAGCAGGGCATCTTTTTGAGAGGGGCACCACTGTGTATCACCTGCATGTTCAGTTCTGACCTCTTTTCATGCTCCCCAGCAGGGATCTCATGTTGGGCACTTAGCAGCAGGCAGTAAACCTGTCCCCTCTGCTCCACAGCCTTGGGTCCTGGTCAGGATGGACAATAACATTGGATGGCTCTGATGGGGAGCTCAGAAATGGATCCATCTCTTACATCTCCTGTGTGTGGGGTAGGACTCTCCAAGCACCACGGAGAGGAAAGTAAGACCTTTGGAGTGTGATTACAAAAGTGGTCTCACAGAGTGTGGAGGAGTCATAAAATCATAGGATATCCTGAGTTGGAAAGGACCCACCAGGATCACCCAGCCCAGCCCCTGTCCCTGCCCAGACCCCCCACCAATCCCACCCTGGCCATCCCTGGCAGGGCTGTCCAAAGGCTCCTGGAGCTCTGGCAGCCTCGGGGCCGTGCCCATTCCCTGGGGAGCCTGGGCAGTGCCTGAACCCTCTGGGGGAAGAACCTTTCCCTGCTCTGCAGCCTGAGCCTGCCCTGGCCCAGCTCCAGCCCTTCCCTGGCTCCTGTCCCTGTCCCAGAGCAGAGCTGGGAGCTGCCCCTGGGGAGGAGCTGCAGATCCCTATAAATCTCCCCTCAGTTTTCTCCAGGCTGCACCATCCCAGTGCCCTCAGCCAGTCATTTTGTGGCCCCTCCAGACCCTTCCCCCTCCCCATGTCTCTCCTTTGAACACTCTCTTACAGTTTTAGACCTTTTTTTTTTTTATATTGCTGTGCCCAAAACTGCCCCCAGCACTGGAGGTGAGGCTGCCCCAGCCCAGAGCAGAGTGGGACAATCCCCTCCTTCAACCAGCTGGTGATGCTGGGCCTGATGCCCCACCAGGACAGGGTGGTCCTTTGGGCTGCCAGGGCACTGCTGACTCATGTTCAGGCAGAATCAGAGAAGCATCAAGGGCTGAGCCCTTTTTCAAACACTCCAGCCCCACTGCAGCCACTGGTGTAAAGCAGCTCTGAGCAGCTGAGGAGCTGTCCATAAACACTGTGCCTGTGTCTGGGAGCCTTGTATGTCCTGCCACAGGAACAGACTCCTGGAAGGGCTGCCAGCTGCCCTCCTGACCTGGCCTTTCTCTGCAGAGCCACTGCCATCTGTCCCAGCTTTGAAAAGGTTGTGGTGCCACAGCCCTCGAGTGCTGGGCACTGACCTGCTCTGGAGGGGACGAATACAACACTCAGAGTTTCACCACCCATCTGCCAGCACAGAGATCCCACGGGACAGGGAGGAGAGATTCTGCTCTGGGAGAGAAGGCCTAGCACTCTGCATGAGCATCTGAAAGAGCATTTGGGCAGGAGGAGAGCTGTGCTCCCCACCCAGAGCTGCTCCAGGGAGAGCTGGGGCAAGGAGAAGGTCAGGGGCAGGAGTAGGTGACACAGAAGCCACCAGGCACACCCCTGTGGCTGGGCTGGGACACCTCTGAGGGAGTGGGGGAGGGATGCTCCTGTCACACAGGAATTGGATTCATTTAATGTTGATTCAAGCACCAACTGCTAAAAACTCCAGAGTACTTTTTATGTTTGTAAACACTGCCTCTGGACCACTTTCACTGCCTGTGCCTCAGTTTTCTGCTCTGAAAAAATACAGATTATGGTGTTTTTTAGAGGGTATGGCAAAGGTGGATCCAGGAGAGTGTGTTAGCCACTCTGTGGACACAGAATTGCCACCAGCTGGGATGAGTGGCCCAGCATGAGATCACAGCATGGGAGTGAAGGTGCCCCTTGTGCCCCCACTGCCTGTGCCCAGCCCCTCTGACACTGAGACCCCCATCCCAGCCCTGCCCACCAGCCTCCATACCGTGCTGTGCATGGAAAGAACTTGGATTACAGAGGCTGGGAGCTGCAGACAGAGAACAGAACAATGAGAATTAGGACTTAGCAGAGCTCTGTTGCCCTCAGTTTTCTTTCTTGCAAGTGTTTGAAATCTTGCAGTGCAGATTCTCACGCAGCTTCAAGAAAACAATGTATATTTTTAGAAATTATCTATTGTTTACATATTTCTGCTCTGGGAGGAGGAATGTGATTGATGGTGATGTTCACCATCCAGGTCGAAGAGGTGGCAACCTGTGTAGCCAATCTCTGGCCTTCTGTACAAATGTATATAATGGAGTCAGAATTTTAGTAGAAAAAAAGTAGAAAAAGTAGAAACTAGTAGAAAGTAGAAACTTTCTCTTGACCTGCTGTGCCTGCCTCGTCCTTCGTGTGCCTGAAACTGGCACAGAGCTCCCAACACACAGGCGAGCAGGTACACCAAAAGGACTGCAGGGCATCATGTTAAAGAGATGGGGCAGACAGACAGACAGACCCATGTCCAAGGCATGATGCAGCTCTTGAGTTGCATTTTTTAATAGGCAACAAGTCACTCACTGAGAGTCTCTAAACCTCAGCTCCTTCCTCTTCCTTCCTCAGGGCCCACCAGGCTCCCCAGTGCCTGGCACCTGTTAATGTAATCATCCCAGCAGGGGGAAAAACTTTGCAAGAATTTCCCTCAAACAGCTCTCTCCCCAGGACACCAGGATCTACATGTAATTACAGCATATGTGCTGCTGGCCCAAAGCTGAGCAGGAAAACCTGCAGGCTCACCAAAGCCTTCCCCTCTCTCCCTCCCAGCCCCATCCAGGGATGTATCACCTTGATTGCTCAAATCTGACTGTTTCCCAATCTTCTTTCATCTCACATTGACCTCCCAGCATGGCAGGAAGCAATAATCAAAGCCGTGCCACGTGTGATAGCCCTGTGCCAGACGAGGCATTAGCAGTTCCTTTAGATTTAAGCCCAGTTCATACCCACCAGTAAATAGCCTTCCCAGCAAGCTCCTCAAATCCATAGTCAGTTCATCAGGAAGCACTTGTCCCACTTTCACAAAAGGCCTGAAAATGAGGCAAATAGAAAGGCAAAGAAAAGAGCTTATTCGAGTTAAAATGACTTTAATACAGAAGCAACAGGCAGGAGGGGAAAACAGGCACTGCACAAATGTTATCAGCACGCTGGGCTCCAAATGCCAGTTTACAGCTTTAGCAAAATACAGAGGGGATTGTCCTGTGTTGATGTAAAGGAGGGAGAAAGTGGCAGGAAATGCTAACAGGGAGCAGTAGAAGGGGATAACACGGGATAGCAGCAGATCACCAGGAGCCTGGACAGACAGTTTGTGTTCTCACACCCGGCTAACTCCTCTCCTGACCTGTTTTTCTTGGTTTTCTCACCTGTTCTGGCTACATTAGACTTGAGATTTTCTTATGTGTGCTGCAATCATCACTTCAGTTTCCCACGCAGATGTTCTGAGTCTCTGTCAGGAGCCTGGAGGGATTCTCGGGAGCAGCAGGAATGAGAAAGCTGTTCAGAGTACTGGGAAAAACTCAAGGGAAAGAGCCCTGCCTGGGATAGTGGGAATGTCAAGGACGTTCTGGATAGCAAAGGTGGTCCTTGTCATTGCAGGTGTGAAAGGAAAAGCTCAGACCTCAAAACCTTCTCTTCTGTCTCTGTATCTTCCACCAGCAGACAGGGAAACTCTTCCCCAACGTGTTCTCACTGTGTTCATGCCACAGCTGCTTCAGGAGCTGTATCCCAACAGCTTATGGAGCCACTTCACCTCTCTGGAACTTCTCCCATGCCAGCCTGTCTTGTACCAAATTAAACATGCTGTTCCTGACTCTTCTCACCTCCTGCAAATGTTGTTTTTCATTTTCCAGCCCTTCTCTGCACTCAAGCAAGGTTAAGCTTGTCCACCCTGACCTTAAGAAGCCAGACATGGTCAGTGACTCCATTTTTTGTCTACATTTGCTGAAATATCCCTCCTGATACATCCAAGGATAGCATTTGCCCTTCTTTGCCTGACATCTCAGGTTGCAGTCATTCAGACCACACTGTCCTCGACCATGTGCTGCTCATCATCTCCTTTATTATATCTCAGACTATCACAAGTCCTCAAATCCCTGACCTGTCATCTCAAACTTTCTGTTTGCCCTCTCATTTCAATTATTCTGATTCTCAAGGTCACTTAGCTCTTTCAGACTTGTACTCTCATTCCTCTCTGCACCGTCAAAACTTCCAGCTCTGCGTCCTGGGTGATTTTAGCCTCAGGATCTCTCTTTCATTGCCAAGATCGTCCACAGGAAGAAAAGATCAGTTCCCAAACTGTTCCATGAGGAAGTCTTTTGGTAAATTCCCTCCAGAGAGCTGCACCTCACCTTACAGTTTACTAATCCTCCTTTCCTTCAGCTTCACTAATAATTTCCCACATGGCACCTATCAGATACCTGACTGAAGCCTAGATAAAGGAGATCAGCAGCATTTCCTTTGTCTAGCAAATCAGGTATCTTATCAAAACAAAGCTATCATGTTCGTCTGACACAATCTACATTTCATAAACCCATGTTACATCTTATCTCATTTCCCCTTTATCTCTGCCTATTTAATTGTTCTTCCCTTCAAAATTCACTTTGAAATCTCCAGTCAAGGTTAGACTGAGAGGCTTGGAGTTAACTGGGTAACTTTTTCTCTGCACATTGCTACTTCTACTGTTCTGTGATCAAGTGACATTTGGAGACAAGATGTTACTAATGATCTTTTCTGCTGGACCTGCATTTTAATATGATGATTCTTCCTGACTGCAGTTGAGGTGCAGTGTCAGGGTGTAACACAAGGAATGGCTACATAATTCCAGGGGTCTGGGAGAAGCACTGTGGGACCCAAGCTCTTCTGGGATTCACTGTAAAAGTGAATGGGAAGGAGGCTGGCTCTGTGCAAGCAGGGAGCAGAGGGGATTAACGAGGTGAGCCTGGGCTGGTTTGTTTGTGAGCAGCTTTAAAAATGTGAAACTTACAGTGATGGTTGTCAAAGTGCTGCTTGCAAAGTTCCCCACAGTCACAAGCGACTGCCATAGCTTTAATGTTAATTGGACAGATTGTCTCTGGTTTTGAAGGGAAAGCTGTGATTAATGAAACAACTGTTAACGAGGCTGGAGCAAAGCAGACCCTTCACCTTCCTTCTTTTGAGAGGAGGTAAACAGCAACTGGCTTTGGCTGCCCTTATGAAGCAGCTGACTGAGAACTCTCCTTAAAAGCACTGCCAAAACCAAACTGCAGAGATGAATTCAAGGAATGGAAGGCATGAAAGTGCTTCATTCCTCCAGGAGGAGGCAGGAAATCTACAGCCTCTTCTGTGCTTTAATTCTTGGGCAAGTTTTTCTCAGTTTAGACATTCAGAACTGACCAGAAAGCACGGTCCTGGACTGTTATAAATGATCAATTAGCCAATTGGATAAAAGAATAAGTTTTTATTATTCCATTTTAAAATCTATCTGGGACAGCCACGGAAAACAACATTCGAATGTCGGGTGAAACAGACGACCGACAGCAGGGCTGCTATCTCGCACTGTTCCACAATTTTGTGGTGGTTGAGTCTGGGTTCTTATACTGTATTTTGTGCCTCCCGGCAGCAGAGGTATTGTGTCTTCAAATTCAAACCCAGTCTTTTCACTTGATGATGAATCCTGAACAGGTTTCCTCGGTACTGGGCCATGTTTGAAAGGATTTTCCGGGAATCCTCTTTTGGGATGATGATGTCTTCAAATTCAGGGTCCACCCTCGAAATGGGTATGGATGGGTTGATGGTGGGTTGATGGTCGGGGTGCCCAAGATCTGATTAGCTGAAGGAGCTACACCTGGCAAGCCACCCTCCTTTCTGGTGTAAATCAAGGTGTTAACTTGTACATTTACAGTTCACAAAGCATGTCCCTGTATTTGGAAAATGCCTGCCCCATTACTGGAACCAGGGTTAGTCTTACATTGTCAGGGTTACAAAAATATACATTCTATCATCTACTACACTTACTATAACTTCTACATTTAATTGCACGAATTTATAATAATATCTATCACATGGACCTTAGGTGGCTTTGGGTCACACAGGTTCTCCATGATCTTTTGCAATCTGTGACTTTGCTGTGATCTAATATGGGAACATTTTGCTCTCCTAATTCAGGAATGGCTTTAATGTTTATACTGGCTGCTGAGTTCCATATTTACACTCACAGAATCTGCCAAAGGAATAGGTCTAGATCCTCCTTGGATCTAAAACCTAATGGAATAAATGTTTTCTTTTTTTAGTCTTCCTTTACCATTGTCTTTCCCTACCCATGATCTCTGCCTTCACACCCTCTGCTTCTACCACCATCCCTGAATTTCAGATCTGCTTCATAAGGGTTCCTGTAGATGTCTATCAGAACACAGAGCTTGAACCAGACAGGACCTTCACCCTCTGTTACAACCCTCTCCCTCCCCTCTCCAGGAACACACTGTCTTAAAACACACACAGAGGCTAAAATATTCCCTATTGTTTTCAGAGTGAAAGCACATGATTGTGCTCAGGAGCACCCAGCCCTCCTTTGCCTTTTTTCTTCAATTTGTCTTCTGCTGAAGGAAAAGATTGGAACATTTGGTGCCTGAGCCCTGCGGAGTCTTCCTACTTCCCCAGTGAATTCACTGGGGCATCTCCATGGAGCCATCCAACACCATTATCAACGCCTGGATCTTAATCTTCCTCTCACTGTAGTCAGCAGCACACCAGGCTGAACTGAAGGGGACACAGATCAGGCCTCCAAAGTCTGCCTTGAGCAGTGAACTGAGAGTTCTCCCTCCCCTCACAATGTGCTCGCACTCCGAGGTCTCCGGTCATTACTCTCCTTGCTGCCTCATTACCAGAATGTGCCATTAAAGTTTTGCTCACTTGAAAATGATCTCTTATTATCTCTCCATGGAAATTGCCCCGGCAACAAGCTTCCTTCAATATCTATCAAGCCAAAGAAAGCCATTAGAGGAATTACAGGGAGCTGCATGGATGCTCCCGCCCCGTCCCTGGCGGGTGGGATCCCCCGGCTCTCCAGGGCTCTGGCTCCATCATGAGGCCACTGCAAAAGCAGCCAAGTGTCCTTGTCGAGGTCCCTGTGAGTTGGACAAGACCTAGAGCCCAAACGTGGCACCCTTTGAGGCTCCCCCCAAAAAAGCAGCTCTGTGCCAGCACCACGAGTGGCAGCAGCTAAAGGAGAGGGGAACGGCACAAACTATCCATACAAAACATTCCCAAATAATCCTTCCTGATTGTTTTCTTTTGGAGTGCCTCTCATGAAGAGCCCAGAAGGTCTCCTCTCTTCACTCTGGATGTCCACAGTGTTGTTTGTCTGGCTCCATTGCACTAGGCTGCCTTTTCCAGGCCATGGATGCTCAAGGCATCTCAAGGGCATGATTCATTGCACCTGCTTTGGACACCAGCACAGGATAGATTGCACCCCAGAGGTATCAGTTTCTCTCCCCTGCCTACAGAAGAACAGCAGATAACTCACTGCTGAGGGGATCTGTGATGTCTGATGAAGCAGATTCTCAGAGTGTCATTTCTGGAGGTGCTAAAGCATTTGGACTAGGCACCTTGGAAAAAAAAAAAAAAAAAAAAGGCAACAAAAAAAAGTAACACCAACTGTTTAACCATTTCTAAACTATAGCCCAAACCAGTGCAGAGAAAGGACTTGGTCTCTTGATATCTGAGTGCTTTACAGGGAAGTATCAGACTTCATCAGACTACCTGAGGCTGTATTTGATATTTAAGATGTTACAAAACCCTCAGGATTCACACAGGGTGGCAGATGAGGTCCCAGGTCCTTCTTTATCCTGTACTGTCTCCTGTGACTCTGAGTCATACTGATGGCACATGGTTATTATTTTTTATTTTTATATTATTTTTATATTTTTATTTCTCTCCCTTGGCAGAATAACAGCACTGCCCTGTCTGCCACCTTTGACAACAGTGAAAGTCTAAAACACTCAAGGCATTTTGAGACAAACAAACTTGAAACCAACTGTGGGGGGGGGCAGGACTCTGCTCTGCCCTTTCCACCAGCAAACTCTGCAGGCTGCATTTCTGCACTTGGGAAGAGGCTTGATTTGCTCCTTGCAGCCCTGAAAATGGGAAAAGGAAAAAAAGAATAGGGGCATGTCTTCATTGCCAGTCAGAGGTCTCTGTTTAGGGGGGTTTAGAGTGGGAGCTGCTTTCCAGCAGCAGGGCACAGCTCACCTGGAGCTGAGACACACGGGAATGGTGGCACGGGGGCCATGGCTCCCAGGTGTTGAAGGAAATATTTGGCCAAATCTAGCCTGGGTAGACTCTAGCACACGGTGTTCTGGGTCATTTCACACTGGGGAAGATGTCAATGTTTAATTGAGATGGAAAAATTGAAGTGAAACAGAAGTAACAGAAGACCTAAATGGGGTTTGTCTATGGCCACCCCATGTGGCAGCAATTCTCAGAAGGTGTTCAGCCTGGGGAGGAATGTTAATGGCAGGAGTATTTCAGAATTATGAGAGTCTTACTCAAAAGGAATTTATTTCTCTTCTTGCCTTGGTATCATAATATGGAAACTGTGATCTCATTCGATTAGATTAATGGTAAAGCAAATTTAATATATAGGTCAAAAGAAAAAAGTAAAAAAAAAAAACCACCACCAGAGCTGATGTACTGTGTAGTCAGTTCATGTAATTCACTGCTGCAGGAGGTCAGAGAGTGATGTGCTGGAGCTGGAGTTAAGAAAGAGCTCTGTAATTTTACAGCCATTAAGAGCATGTCATTATACCTGTGAATGGGAGAATGGAAATCTCAAATCTGAGAATGCACAGGAAGAATAGCCTTAGGAAAGAAATTTCCCCATCTTCTCCCATCACCTGTTCCCACGCCTGGGAGCTGTCTCAGGCTGGGTTATTGCCATTACCCCTGGAATTGCCTCCTGCCAGCCCTCAGAATGTGTGCAGATGCTCAGTGGTGCAGTGGGGCACAGCCAGTAACTCGACTCCTTGAGTTTGCTGAACAACACTGGCTTTCCCTGCAGGCTCCCAGGGCCTCCTGCTTTATTGGTTTATGGAAATCCTCACTGCCTGCACCCTGGAATGCAACAGCCACAGGGTTCCCCACTCCTCCAGCTCCTGTGGGACTGGCTAGCAACCGACAAGGAGAAAGGCAGGGCTGGTTTGGTGACCTCCAACTAAAAATCCCTCTTCCTACAGAGGATTTTTGCAGTTGACATCTCAAAACCTGGGCCTCATGGTTTGAATGAGAGCAGAGGGTGCTTACCAGGGCACTGTCCCCACAGGGAACTTGCTCCACAGAAGGCAACACTTCCTGAGCTTCCTAAAAGCAAGGAGGGAACTCCATTTTCCATATTTCCGTAGAGGCAAAGAGCACCAGGAGCAGCCTGACGCCTCTGTGCAAGTCATTTCACCCTCTAGATTTTCACAGATCCATGACAGAGATGAGCTGGGAAATCTGGAGCTCCTGTCACAGTTTGCTTTTTCCCAGGGAGACCCACAGCATTTCATTCCCAGTGTCGTGCCCCTGCTGTCTGCACAAGAACTCCTCATGTTTAGGTGAGGAAGGTGATGACAAGAGGGCATATTGAATCCAGGAAAGATGTCATGGACGTGGCATGCACCATGAGCAACTGGGACACTTTATTGGGTATCTCCATCTCTTGTGGTTTATGGTTCATCTGCACCACCAAGTGCTGAGCTGCCCCTTCTCCCCAGCAGCTAAATGGAGACATTCCTGAGAATGTCACATTCTTAAGGATGCCACAGTCGTAAGAATCGGGAATTCAGTGTGTTCTCCACCTGCCTTTACATTCAAAAATTGAATTAATCTGCATTTAAACAGGCATTGTTTTCTGTGTTGTGTGAGGAACTGGGGAATAGATTCATGTTTTAGTCAGGTCCTAATTTGGGGGAGAATTAAAGTCTCATAAATAAGGCACAGTATTTATTCAGCATGTTGTTGAAGATCTCCATCCTTAGCTCCAATACCATCCTTTTTCATTTTTACAAGCAACACAGTGAAACATAAAACATTTTGTATGCCATGAGGACACAAAACTCGTGGCCAAGTTTGCTGGTGCAAACTGGCTCAGATGAGTGGCTGGCAATGCCAAAGCATCCCCTGATGCTGCACAAAGAGGTGTCAGAGCTGACCTTGCTTTGCTGTCACATCTCCCTAACGTTGCTCCCAACCTGTGCAATCACACCTGGATCTCCCTAGGGCTTCTCCATTCCCTGGGGAAGCCTTTGCCAGCATGTGGGATGTGGGGAAGTGGCTCTCAGGGCATGTCTCCTCCTGCTCTGCATGGGTGAAAACTTGCTGTGCCACTGCCTGTGCTCATGGGGAAACACAGATGGATGCCAGGAGTGAAAATGTGCTGGAGAGCATTTCCCAGGTGGGAGATGACCCTTCAAGCCACCCAAAAGGCCTTAGGCAGGAGCAGCCAGCTCAGGACCTGTAGTAAAACATCCTTTATCCATCCCCATGGCTAGAAGGTCCCTTCCTGCTTCCCTGGGTCTTCTGGCTGCACTGAGACTCCCAGAGGAGCACACACCTCTCTGCTCCATGTGCTCCTGCACCGGGTGTTGGACTCTCCCACCACATCCCAGGGTCCAAATGGCCTTTCTCCAGCTCAGCTAATCTGTCACTGCCAAATCTGTCAGCTGGCACATCATGGACGTGCTCCAGTTCTGGGTGGGCAGGGAGGGATGGCGCAGACCCAGGATTTTTCAGGGAAGGGGATATAAGCTGCAAATGTGATGTTTTTCCCTCCCCATTTCCAGCAGGCTCCCAGCCCATTTCAAAGGGGATAGCTCACAGGAGGCTGGTGGGTTTTTAGAAGATCTGCTGATGCTGAAATTTTCCCAAATAATTCCAAATTTTCGCTGTTTCCATGCAAAGTTCCCCTGCCCTCTGTGCAACCCTCATGGCTGACAAACTGCCAGAAAAGCAGCAGCAGGGTGTTTGGGGCAGAGCCAACTTTCCACCAGTGCATCTCCCCCTCTCCTGGGTGGATTTGGATGGCACTTACTGCCAGCTCCCAGTGGGAGGATCTGCAGTCACAGGGTGCCTGTGTCAGACTGGTGGAGGGCTGTGAACCCACAGGCTGTGCTTGTGTACACCCAGAGTCCCCAAATCCAGCTCAGCAGAGAGGAGCTGCAGGCTGGACCCTGCATGGCAGGAGCCCAAGCTGACACTGCTTCAGCTGAGGACCTTCCACCTGTGACAGCCCGTGCTAGGGCTGTGTGTCACAGTTTGTGAGTCCCTGACTGCCTGGGTGACCATGGACTCTACACAGCACTCAGTACCCTGCTCAGACCTCCAGCTTTTGGTTAAATAAAGCTCCTTATAATTAATCATCTCCACAAGTCCTGCCCCTGCACACACAGGCCACTGTCCCCTCTCTGCAGAGCAAGCTGTGCATTTCAAAGGCTCAGGTCAGGCACCAGGCAGGACTTCCAGCAAAACGTATTCCAAGTGATGCTGTGGCAAGTAATTACGGTGATCCCTGACTCAGAGATCAGCCACGGCACTCACAACACAGAAATCTCTTTGTATCTGTGGCAGGAGGAACCTGAACTCTTGCAAACCTGTCCAGTTACCTGAGGCAGAGAAACACAGACTGGTCTGAATTGGAAGGGACCTTAAAAATCACCTCATTCCAGCTCCTGCCATGGGCAGAGACACCTTCCAGCAGAGCAGGTTGCTCCAACCTGGCCCTGCTCAGGTCCCATACCAGATAAATGCACTCAACCACACTCCTGGAAGAGCCAGGAGCTTTGCTGGCTGTGCCCCAGAGCATTGCCTGGAGCACAGGACAGAGCAGCTGGAAGTTTTGACATGGAGCTCACGAGCCAGGTGACACAGCCTCAGTGCAAACACCACATCCCCCAGGAAGATGGGCCTTGCCTTGTCAGGCACAGCAACTGCACAGAGCTGTGACAGCTCTTGTGGCACCACCTGAGTCATTCTGTCAGCTGTCACCTGTCACCAAGGAAATAACAAACACTTGGAAGGAGGGTACAGCAGTGCTGTGATGGCCTTCAAAACATGCTCAGTCACCCCACCAAAGAAGCAGGTGTTTCTACCTGATGCTCTTGTGAAGCCAGGGAGGCAGAATCCCCCTGCACACTCCTGGGGACGCAGAAAGTAAACAATAATTTACCACCCACACTGCTCTCACGTCCTTGCTTGTGATTGGGACCTGACATCACCTCCCTGAGACTGACAGAGACAGGGAATTGCTCCATGGCAAAGTGGTTAAAACTGGCCTGGGGACTTCCTGTCTTCTGTGGTGGCCTCAAAAGCTGTCATCCTTTGTGTTTGGATTGGAGGCCAGGGGGCTTTGTTCACCTACACCCGCAGATTTAGTGGGGATTTGAACATTGTAATTACAGGTTTTCCAGTCCTTGACACTGAGCTTCCCCAGACACGTGTTCTTTCTCCAATTCCAGCTCTCTGGAACAGGTTGTGTGCATCTTCTGCAGGATTGTTGCCATGCAGGGTCACATCCTCAGTGGGTGTAGGGAGAACTGACCCATCACGCAGTGCTGCTCCCTGGTGGGATCCCTCCCCTCCACCTTCAGCTGCCCAGAAATCAACCACATGATACAAACCAACTGTCTGGTCTTTCCCTGTGATCACTGGAGAAAGGTTGTTATTTCCCAAATTATTGCCATCACCCAGTGGGTGTCAGGAGAGGCAGGGTCCAGTTACCACCTCATTAGGGCTACAAAAAGCCCTGAGAACATGAAACGTGCTTGATTTGTGTGAAAAACCCGATCTGCCCCAGGGGTGAGTTAGTAAAGCTCCTCTAAACCACGCCAACAGCACATTTGGATGGATCAATAGCCCTGGCTCAGCTATCCTTGCTACGCAGTAGTGCTCATCTACAGCAATTACCTAAAAGCCTGGGAAGGGGAGGAGATCAAGTAATTTAGCAAGGGGACAGGGCCTTTGCATTGATTAAAAAATGTAATGGGAGCTTTGCAATGGTTTCAGAGTTGCCCCTGAGGTACCTGAGGAGCCAGAGGCAGGAGTCACAGCCCTGCTGGGCTTTGCCTCTGTCCTGCAGCCCAGCAAACCAGGGGACGGCTCTGGGGTGCAGCCGGGGATGTCTCCAGAGCCCGGTGACACCAGCAGCACATCCCAGCCCGAACGAGAGAGATGTGCCAGAGATTAGAGCAGGATGGAAGGAGGGGCAGGGCCCGCCTGTCTAAATCGATGGAACAATCAGTCGAAAGCTAAAGCAATTTCGAGATTAGGCCTCCTTTATGGAAAGCAGTGATCTCTTTGTGATGAAAAGCCATCCCAGCCCGTTGCTGTAATCTTACCTCTGCTCAGGCAGGTTCCCTGTGCCTGTGCCTGACCCACTTCCTTCAGCTCCTGCGCTTGCTTCCTTCAAGTGCAGTTTTAGCTCCACATAAAACACCTTGTTTAAATTGCTTTAATCTCCAAGTGCTCTTTCTATTGATTTGAAACAGTTAAGCTGTCAATCAGCCCTTTCTCTTCACACTGCGGACCGGGAGGGAGATTAAAATAACAAACAAACAAGAGGTGGATGAGGAGGGAAGTTAGTTTGAGTTTGGCAGGGCCTGCCAGCTTTATGGAGTCTGCAAACAGGTGGAAACGAGGTCATTTCAGGTGGAAACGAGGTCATTTCAGGGGGAAATGAGGTCATTTCGGGTGGAAACAAGGTCATTTCAGCGGGAAACGAGGTCAGTTCAGGTGGAAACAAGGTCCTTCCAGGTGGAAATGAGGTAATTTTGGGTGGAACTGAGATAATTTCGGGTGGAAATGAGGTCCTTCCAGGTGGAAATGAGGTCATTTCAGGGGGAAACGAGGTCATTTCAGGTGGAAACAAGCTCATTTCAGGTGGAAGTGAAGTTCTTTCAGGTGTTGAACTCTGCAGGAGGGAGGGCAGTGTGTGATGCCCTGCAGTGCCCTGTCCTTGCAGCCTGTGCAGTCACCCACACAGCTGTGGGTGTCTCTTCCAGCTGAGTGTTATGCAAATGTTTCCAGGAGACAACCTCAGTCTTAATGAAGTTTGCAGGCAGCACTAATAAGACACACACACACACACAGAGAGAGAGAGAGAGAGAGAGAAGATAACACAGGTAAACAGATGCAGAGAGACAAAAAGTGCTTTTCCCAAGGGCAGTGCGAGAATCCAAAGAGTCTCCTGATGACGATCCAGCACCTCACCAAAAAAAGAAATAAATACACAATATTTACACAAATTTTCACAATAAACACAACAAGCACATTCAAAAAACCCATTCAGAGTGACTTTTCCATGGGGTACTGAGGCAAGGAATGGACCTGCACTCTCACCTGGCTTCTGGAGCCCTGGCTGCTGGCAGCTCTGTCCCTGGGGGCTGTGCAAAAGTGCCACTGAGGAGGGACATTGGAGCTGGCCCACTGGAGCTCCGGATGCTCCTGCAGGCAGTGATGAATCCCCTGGCACTTCCCCTGGCTTGGAGAGCACAGCAGGCCATCTGCACTCGGGCCCATCCTGATGGCAGGCTGGAGGCAGCCAGCTATTATTTCATCATTACAGGAGGATAATGACAGGGCCAGAGAGGCTGATTGCTGCTGCAGAGGTCAGTGGTCAAGGAACTGAGAAGGAGAATAAAGATGAGGAATGGCACACGTGGCTTTGAAAGAAGCATGTGGCCAGCTTAGCCTTGCTCCAGTCAGAGTACTGATGACTAAAATTAAGCTGGGGGTCTCTAGTCAAAGTCTTCAGAGTGGAAATGGACTGAAGTCCAGTGCAGTGCTAGTCCCACACTCTGAAAATCCATCAGTTAATCACATTGTGCAAAGCCAATATTAGACGCAGAAACACTCAGATTACTCTGCTGAGGAGAAGCCCCTCTGGTGACCTGCTTGTTTCTGCCCCTTCCCACAAAATATTTTTTTTACAGCCCCATGAGTGTGATAAGGACTCACCCTGCACTCTGCCCTGACGAGAGGGACAATTTCCCAGGACTCTTCCCCTTGTATCCAGCGCAGAGGGATTTTCAGGGCAATACATTTGTCTGCTAAAATCCTCTGAGTGCTGTGGCCTTGGAGGGACAGGAGATTGGGGAAATGACAACCCCAGAGAGGCTGGAGGGACATGGGGGGTGAGAAGTGGGGCTTCAGCCGTGCTCTGAATAATCCAAGGCAGTGCTGCCAGCCCTGCAGCTGGAGCTCTCAGGGATTCCTGGCGAGGGCTCACAGAACAAAGAGGCCTGAAATCGATCGGGTCATTCATTTGAATGTTTAAAATAATAATAATAACTCTCTTTGAATGGCTTTCTTTCCCCTCAAGCAATTTAAGCAGCTGCTCAATTTCCATTTGGCCTCGAGATCCTTTTATTGATAGGCTGTAAAAATTTGCATGTGGTGGAAGGGCTGCTGGGGAGTTTGGGGAGGGAGGGTCACACCTTTGAAACTGCAGGGGCTGCGGGGTTTTCACTTTCTTCTGCTGACTTTTGAAAGCAGGAGCAGGAATAAAAGTTGGGGCAAAGGGGTCACAGAGGAGCCAGCACAGATCAAAAAAGAAGAGATCACTGTCTGCACTAAATGAAACAACTGTCCTACAATACAGTCTCCTCCGCTGCCAGTCCACTCTCAGAAAATTCCAGTGTCAGATACAGGATAAGGTGAAAGTCTTAGGGAGAAAATATTCTGTGATCGTAAGACTAAAGATGGAATAATGAGTTTTGATACAGGGTAGATTTAAAGTTAGCTGTTCAGCTGACCTTTCACTTCTGCCTATCCAACCCCTTCCTTTTAAAACTAATATTCTATATTTTCCTAATATAATAATATTCTATATTTTGCTAATATATCAATATTTTAATATTTTACTATATTTTAATATTTTAATATTTTTCTTTGGTCAAATGGGAGCAGAAGAGGAAGGAAGGCATCAGAAGGATTCATATGATTTTTTTTTGCATCATAGGCAAAGCTGGGGTGTGAGGTGAAAGTTGCTTCTGCATGGGGGAGCTTCAGAATATCCTGACAGCTCAGAGAAAACCTTCTGGAGGCTGGTAAAAGACAACTTACACAGGGAACAGTGTAATATGGGGAAGAAAAAAATATACGTCAGCAATCCCTTTCTGATGATAGAACAAAGTGTCATTCCAGGAAAACAAGCAAATTCGAAAGAGGGAAAAGAGAGGGACTATAAAACAAGTAGATTTTTTTTCCTTCTTTTTATACACAAAAGAGAGAGTGGATTGATTTCATGATTTTAGAGGGCTTCAGTCCTATGAATAAAGATGTCTTTCCCCAGTTGTTCACAGCTGGCTGGAAGCCACTGGACACAGCAGTGAGGGCCAGAGCACGGAATGGAGCAGCCAGCACCGAGTGGAGGATGAGGATTATGGACAGACAGGGGCCTGAGGAGAGGTGTCAGCTAAAACAGGACAGGACAGCAGCAGGGTCACAGCACAAAGACTTAATTTGTGGGCTTGTTCTTCTCTGTAGGGGTGGGCTGATGTGACACCCACGCACTGAGCAACAGCTGGCAACATCTGCCACAGCTCCTCCTCTTCTTCAGCTTTCAAACACTTGCTGTCCTCATCAGTTCTTCTGATTCCTCCTCCCCTTGCACTTCCTGACTGCTGCAGTTTGCTTTTTTTTAATGAAGTCCCTCACTGGGGCTTCAAAGGGGAGGTGCACAGGAGTCAGGAAGAGAAGGGAGTGGTGCCTTTCTGTCTTTCAGGTTAAAATTGCAGACACACACATATGCATACACACCGGCAAAGCAAAACAAAGAGGGAAATCGATAGCCCTGGTCAAAACTCATTTTCAAATCTGAATGAAGTCTGTGATTAGTAGAGCCCCGCTGATGTCACTGTTTCAGTCTTGATCTGATCCTTAAATGTCAGCCTTGCAGAATCACAGAACACTGGGGGTGAACAGGACTTCCAGATGCCACCTAATCCATCCCCTTGTCAAACAGCCCATTTACAGGAGATTCTCCAACAGGGAGAAATGCCAGGTCCTTTTTATGGTTTGGTGTTGTGTTTGGACTAGAAAAATTCAGTGGGCAGAACCTGCTTTCTTTATTGAGTGCACCCCAACTCTGACATCCAACATGTCCCAGGATCTCCCATATGAGCAGGGCAGATCCCAAACTCAGCCTTTCCTCATCACCAGCTCTGCAGTAGATTTTAGCATCTTCCCGATTGGGTTCAGAATGGGTGGGGAGAGTTGGGAGAGATGATCATGCATGGAGGAGAAGGAAATTCAGGCTATTTGTATCTCCTGTACAAAATTTGTGATTTTTAATTTGTATTTTATCAAGAGACCCTAGGTGGATAAAAGACCCCTGGGGCAGGAGGGTGGAGGACCAGGCAGGGGTAGGTGGGGATGTGAAAATGTGAGAGAATAAATGAGGAAAATAGACTCTGGCCACCTGAGCTTGTTTCTGGACCTGGACATAACTGGTGATTAGCAAAATCCAACAGAGTCACATTTACCTCCTGCCTGGCTGGGATGTAAATGTCAAGAGTCCTGCGGCTGGGAGAGGACCACGAATGTCTGCAGCACAGCCAGGGGGGTGAGGAACCTCCAAATGAGCCTGACATTTGCTTAACCTGAAGCAAAGGGCAGGGAAGGGGCCCATCCCAGCCACTGAGAGGGCTGTGGATGAAGAGCAACACCTCACTTAAACACAGGCTGTGGAGCTGTGACAGAGGGTGAGCTGTGGGAGTTTGCACCGGGAGGGGATGCCAGGAGGGTGGGTGGAGGAGCAGATGTGTTCACACTCCCTTTTGGCAAAGGGAATAATAACATTTGCCTCCTTTAAATGGGAGGCTGATGAATAGTTAGTAAGTCTGGGCTGGGCTGCTTTCCATAGGCTCTGTCTTCTCCGAGGGCTTTTCACACAGGAGGATTTGAGAAGCAGGACCTCTAAGCTACACAGCAGGGATGGTTCCTTTCCTTGCAAAACTCAAAATTCAAAGAAATTTTTCATCTTCTTCAGGGCAAAAGCAAGATCTCAAAATTTTATGGGCTGAACCGAAAGGGAAGCACAAAGAACAGGTTCCTTTAGATGAGTCAATGTATTTGTGATGAGCAGAGTCACCTAAGACAAGATAAATGTAGGTTCAGGTCTGCCTCCACCTGCTTCAGAGCAAGGCTGGTGTCAATCACACCTCAGTCATTCTTTGGGTCCTGTGTCCCACCTCGACTCAGTTCTGCATCCTTGTCCATTAGGCTTGTCCTGCTGCAGTTATGAACTCATCTAAGCTGCTTCATTCCCCATCAGAAAGAACTGATGTCCACCCAGGAGCATTTTCCAATTAAAATCCATTTCAAGGAAATGAAACCAAGATAGAGGATCCGTGGTGCAGTGTCAGACCAAAGGTTCCTTGGCTCCCAACTCATGGAGCAAAGCTTCAGAGAAGGTCTAAGGTCAGAATAAATAAGGAATAACCCTTTAGGTCAGGCAGTTTCCAAGAACATTTGTAACTACAGCTGGTTTGTGCCATGGAAGGACACTTGGGTTTTGAGGCACCTCAATCCTTAGAGTCTCCTGGAACTTTCCTTGAACCAGCACACAGCCATCACATCACTTTTGCTGCACACAAGTACGTGCATGGATTTGAAAAAGCTGCTTATTACAGTTCAGTGGAGGAGGATAGACCATATTTTATCACAGATCAGTTTGTAAGGTTCATTATTGATTTTAATGTACCTGTGCCAAGAGGCAACGACGGGCACAGTTTTTTAAAGAGAAGGAAGGAAGATTAAATATACTCAATCCTTGTCACCTTAGCAAACATTTATCCATCCAGTTGTGTGTGATGAGAAGTCTCTATTCCAAAGGAGGAATTAAATTTTAATAGGACAAAAACATGTTTCTGGGGCTGTCATGGCCCAGGATTGGAGCAGACTCTCGCACTGAAGGGAAACACCAGAGACTGCTGACAGAAGGAAACCAGAAGGTGATAACTTATGCCTGAATGACTGATAGTGGGGTAGTAGGTGATGCAGGACAGGACTGATGTGGAGTGTCCTAAGCCTGTGATGGGAGAGGAAATCTGCTCAGCAAGGAGGCAGAGAATTCCCAGAATTGCTGTAGCTCACAAATGTGATGGCAAAATCAAAGTAAAAACCAGCAAACCTCAGTAAAAAACCAGGAGGCTCCTCACTGGTGCACACTCACTGCCACAGGTTCCCCAGCAGCAGCACTCAGCCTGCAGCACTGTCTTTGCAGTTCATCTCCTTCCCTGCTTTGCAGGTGGGCTCTGCTCCAGCTGGGGAATGTGCAATCAATCCAGGTGGTGCCAATATGAGGGTTAATGTCCCTCAGCAGGGAGAGGCTGGCACAGCAGGTGAAAACTTTGCTGGGCTCTTCGGGACACAACCTGAGCTCTTCAGAGCCAGAGTGCAGCTTGTGGCAGAACAAGCTCTAATGAACTGGGCCACTGCAGGCTGGGAAATGGTTTGGGCAGCTCCTGTGCCACGCTGGGTACCACAGAGTGGGCACAGCAGAGCTGTCCCACCAAGGTCCCCTCCCTGCTCCACTGGTGACCTCACTTTACCTCCTGCCCTTTAGTGGCCTTGGCAGCTCCTTACTCCCAGTCATTACCAGCCACTGTCTGGATTTAATGAGGCCAGAGTTCATCGGATGAAATAAATGCAGGTCCCCGAACCCTCTAAACCAAAGCTAATGAAAAATATATGCTCCCTCACTCCTGCTCTCATTTTCACATCCTGCAAATTATCTGTGCTAATGCACGCGAGGCGCTGCTCCTCCGCGGCTTCAGATGCTGAACTTTGAGTCTTTGTCACATCAGCCAGCACCAAGTAATTCCGTGCAGAAGTCTGACATTTCCAGTTGAAAAAAATAAATTGATTAAAATTCAACAGGCATGTAGTGTTCAGTTTTTAAAGGTCGGCAAATCTAAGGAACTATCAACTGTAAAATAATTCAGCATTTAGAGGGGAGGGGCAGCTGGAGGGGGGGGAGTCCTGGGAAGAGGGAAGGAGCGTGGAATGTTAGGATCATTTACTGCCTGCATTTCACTGTCAAGAACATAATTACAGGCAATTTAATTATTGTATAATGGAAAGGGTCCATCTTCCTGAGCAGCACAGCCAGATCCTCCTTTGCCTCCCTGGGCTCTGTGCAGATGTGGGGAGGGGTCTGGCTGTGGGGGAGTGCCTGCACAAGGACCTTGGAGGATGGAGATGGGGACTGGGTGAGGCTCAGCTGAGGGAGACTTTCAGTTGTCCTTCTGTGTAAAATCACAGAACCATTCAGGTTAGGAGACCACCCAGTCCAACCCTCTTGCCAAGGCAGGGTCACCTGGAGCAGGTGACACAGGAATGAGCCCAGGTGAGTTTGGAATGTCTCCAGGGTGGAAGATGCCCTCCCTTGGGCAGCTGTTCCAGAGCTCTGCCACCCTCCATGGAAGGAAATTCTTCCTCAGGTTGAGGTGGAGCTTCTTGCATTGTAGTTAATGTCCATTACTCCTTGTCCTGTCACTGGGCACCACTGGAAAAAAGGTAAAAGGATATTTGGAGCAATAACCCCATCCCTGAAAGTGTCCAAGGCCAGGTTGGATGAGGCTTGGAACAACCTGGGATAGTGGAAGATGTTCCTGCCTCAGGCATGGGGTGGAACAAGATGATCTTTCAGGTCCCTTCCAACCCCAAACCATTCTGTAATTACAGAATTATTAATTACTAAGAAACCTGGAGGCAGAAGTCTTTAGTCTGAGCCCTCTTTGGCAGGTTGCAAGTTCTAATTAGGACACGCTCTCTTCCCTGAATTGCACTGAACATGTATAAATTGCACTGAACATGTTATCTAATGCATGGCTTCTTTTCTTCTCCCTTATCTCACACTCTTGTTAAACTCTGTCTTCTTCAAACCCTTTTGTGCATGAGCTTGAGACCAGTTCCTTCCAGCCTGGAACATGTTTGGTTTCACTGCTGTGTAAACTCAAGAAATATATCCTAGAGCTTAGAGACACAGAGAGCAGAGCAGGGTCTGGAGAGAGGGATATTCATTCTTTGTCATTCAGGACCCCTGAATATCAGGGTACAGTCAATATGCTTGTGATTTATTATTCCTTGTAATATCAAATTCTCCCCTCACACCTGTGTCAGGCCATTGACTTTACTGGGGACAGGAACATTGTAACTGAAGGGAAGAACATGGCCCATGAAGTTACTGTTGGATTGTAGTATCTGAGCCAAAGACCACCAGAAGGACTCAGCTCCAGGGAGAAAAAATCCACATCAAAGGAGAGCAAGATGACTCCTGCTGCAGGGGTCTGTAGGAAGCCTCTCCAGGGGAAACTGTGACTCAGCAGCAGGCAAAACCAACACTTAAAAGTAGAAAGAAGGGGAAAAGAAAGAGAAAGAAGGGTCAGCAGGCACATTGCTGTTTTGTCTATCACCCAAATGCTGCTGTAGTCAGTACAAAGGACAGGCAGAGGAAAGGGAACATTGTGTTGTCTTCATTTAAAATGCTCCCAGCATAATCTGTGCTAACTCAGCTCCATCCCTGAGTTTCTGTCTTGCCTTGTCTCAACAGGAATCCACTCCAGTGCATCACTGCAAGCTCCTTCTTAGCTCCTGACCTCTCTTACACCACTGGACAAGCCCCCCTGCCCCTTACCCTGGCTAGTGAGCCCTTCTGCAATGGGACACACACATCCCCATGACATCAACCAGTGCAGGGATTCAACTCTTCCATCACCTGGACCTGGACAAAACCTGGACCCCCCCTTCTGCAGGACCACAGACACACAGCCCAAGTCTCCAACATGCTGGGTACTTGCTCTGGGTTGGTCAAGCACATCACCAGGCCACAGGGGCATCTTCCCAAGTGGTCAAGACTCTCCAGATCCTACCCCTAGGGATTGAAACCTGTGCCAGGGAAGGAGGAGGAACCTCTGTGGAGCTTGCACAGGTGGGGTCTGGGGCAGCTGGGGCATCCCAGCTCCCCACAGAGCAGGGCCTGCTGATGGCAACACGGGGGCTTGCTCATGAATCAGCATCAGCCAGGCTCTGCACTGCCTCCCTTCCCTCCCACTGGTACCCAGCAGCCAAAAAGCACCATGTTGATTATTCAAGAGTGGGCTCTTAACAGCTCTAATCAGCTGATAATCCAATAACACACTCAGCTGAGCTGCACTCTCAGCTCCCAGGTCCCTGCCGCTGAGAGAACATTTACAGCTGCCTTGAGTTGCTAAAAACTGCCCGGCTGGCAGGAGGGGAGCACAGCGAGTGAATCACACTCCCTGTCCCTCCTGCTCCTCAGCCAGGCCAGCACACTCTTCCTCCCAGCCCAGCCTTCCCCAGCCCCTCTCTGCCCCCAAATTTTGGCACAGCTGGGTGCTGGTGGGGTCCTGCCCTCACCATGTGTGCAGCTCCCACAGTCCAGCTCCCTGGGATCCTCTGGGAAGTAAATTGCCTTTTCTCTAGAGCTACGCCCCTGGCAAAACTGCTTGAAATGTAATAAATAAAAGGGGAAGTATCAAATCCACGTTTTGAAGGCATTTGAAATGCGAGATGTCAGGGACCAGCCAGCACAGCCTCAGGCCCTTTCAGTTCTCCAACACTTCAGCACAAACTGTGAGTGTTCAGCCTGGGTGGCCTGGAGCCAGCGCAGGGAGAGACATTAAATGCAGAAATATCTCTTCCTCCGCATCGCCCCAGCTTTCCATCCCAAGCCCATCCCGAGGCAGGCAGAAAGCCATTCACACCTGCTTCTCACTGCTTTCACAGCTTGATTTTTCAGATAGAGAGTCTGGCTGAGCCTCCTGGCACAGTCCTCTCTTCTTGTCTCACCTTCCATTTTGCACAGCCCTTCTTGTCCACCCGGGTCCCTCCCCGGGGCTTTGTCCCAGATGGGGTCATGCCCAGCCCCTCCTGCCCCACACAGCAGCTACCTGACCCCATCTCATTAATCAATTCTCCTCATTAGCCATGTAATTACAGGCGACTGCTTAATTCCTCCAGGTGTATGACAGGGCTGCACTAAAAAAAGGTGTGGAAAGCCAGTTCTGGGCCTAAGTACAGATATTCATTAAGAAGTGAAAGCAATTTCCCCAGGCACTGAAATGAGAAGTTGCATCTGTGTTGTGCATGTGTGCAGGAGTTTGTGCATTCAGAGCATATCACCCTTTATTTCCTGACACACTTTAGCTGGCAGATTTACTACTCAGACAAAAGGGTGTGAAGAAATCTGTTTCCCCTCTGTAGCCCTTTCCTGGGTACCAGAAGAATGAAAGTAAATGGAATAACCCAGAGCAGAATGTTTGTTCCTCGCCAGCTCTCCCAGCTCATGGATGTCTCCAAATGGTAATTTTTCCATGGGTGCCCCTCTGGAGCAGGAAAGTGCATGTTTTGGAGTCATATTAAGATGTTCAGGTGTAATAGAAACTAAACTGGGGTGGTTGGGCAGGGAGGAGAGCTGGACCAGGCCTCCTCCATGGTCAGGGGACAGTGGGCACCACACACCCACAGCTGGAGAATGGAGATGGAGCCTGGGTGAGGCTCAGCTGAGGGAGACTTTCACTTGTCCTTCTGTGTAAAATCACAGAACCATTTGGGCTAGAAGATCACCCAGTCCAACCCCCCTGCCAAGGCAGGGGCACCTGGAGCAGGTGACACAGGAATGCGGTTCCTGCTGCTCTTTTCTCTCCTGGTTCAAAACTCTCCCTGCTCAAACCCCATGGTGGGACAGGCTGGCCTGCCCTTCCTCCTCTTCCTCCTCCTCCTGGGGTGCTGCTGGTTGCTGTGGCAACCTCACACCCAACAGGAGCAGCACAAGCTGGCCATCCTCACCAGAGCCTCCTGCAGCCCCCCAGGAGGGCTCCCAGTGGAGGGAACAGTCACCCCACACAGACCATTGTGTACCTGTCCCCCTACCCCACTTCCACCCCTCCCCAAAGCCAGCTTGTCCCCCTCCACCTCTTCTCCTGGCTGTCTCTGTCTTCTCCTTCTCTGTCTCCCCTTCTCCCCTTTCCTGCAGACCCCAATTAATCCTGGATGTCATTTTCCTGGACCTGCATCAGGAATGAACTGTGCCCTCCTGTTCTGGCAGGTCTTTTTCCCATCTCCAACCTTCCCTCACATGCTGCAAAGTCTTTCCTATGACAAGTTCCAGCCAGCAGCTCCTTCTCTCCCAGTGTTTTTGCTCCCTGCCCTCTTTGTAGTGTCTCCTCTGTGCCAAGCTGCCAGTTCTGAATGGACTTATCTACAGCTGGACTTGATGATCTTAATCCTCTTTTCCAACCTTAATGATCCTGTTGTCCACAAAAATCAGATTGGTTACCCAGTGTGTAACAATTCCATGATTCTATAATATCAGCAGTGTTCAGGGCCATGGGATGGGACATGCACATCCTGCTGCAATCAGAATTCAGGAACCAAAAGAAAAACCCATTAAAATGCAGAGTCCAAACCTCCTTCTTGCCTCCACAGCATGTGCAGCAAAGTTTGTTCAGTGTTTTCCCTTTGTGCTGATTATTTCGGGTGTAGAGCAGCTCCAAATACCTTCAATGGGGCTTCTCTGCTGTGCTGTGTGTGTAATCCCCTCTCTTAAACCAGCCCTGATTATATGCTTAGAGAAGAGGCTGCAAAAGCCCAAGGGACACCAAGACTCTCTGCAGAAGAATCTGGGAAGAGCTGGGGTTTTGGAACTGAAAACAAAGTGAAGAAGTATCGCTGCCTGGCTTCTCCCTCACTGTGAAAAATTCCTCACAGCAGTAATGATGTGTTTGGGGAGCTGCAGACACATCTGGGAGGGGGACTGGACGGGTGGGGAGGATGGAAGCAGGTACAGCACATCTCCAGGGGAGCACTGTCCTGCTGGAGGCTCTGCAGGGCTGCAAAATGCAGGTGGCAGCCCCCAGTGCTGCATCTGCATGCGTGAGCTGGGGCCAGATGTGACCATCCCACCTGTGGTCTCCAGCTCCTGCCTGCTCCCTTCTCTCCAGTCCTTTCCAATTTCACATTAACTGGGCCAGTGCACAGCAATTTAGACCGACCCCACCGGGCTGTGGAGGGTCCACGTAGGTCTTGACCACCCTCATTTCACACTCCAGGCACAGGGATATGATGAACTGCCTCCTCTCTCACCTCTCAGACCCTTCTGAGTTCATAAGGACCTGAAGGAATGGAAAAGACCCAACTGTGCCTCAAGGTCAGCCCCTGCCCAGGTGCTTTTCTGTAGCAGAGCCTTTGAGTCCTTTTGCTGAGGTGTTTTTAGGCAGTGTGAGGGGGGAGGATGAGCACAGGGTACATGGGCAGCACGAGAGCTCCACACATGACCTGATGGGTTGGAGGGAACCATGCAGGGAATTGAAACATGTCCAGGCATTCCTCGGGCCCTTCTCCACATTTGGCCCTCCATCTCTGGGGTACATTCATTCCCCAGCCTTGACGAGGAGGTGCCCAATTAGCAGGAACAGCTTTTCCAGTGGAAAGCACTGGGCTGGGACTCCCAGCTCGTTTCACAAATGGCTGGCCCTGCAAAGCCATCAGTGGGTAATGGCCCTGTCTGAGCACTCTGGAGGGAGCCAGGAGCCTGAGCCTGTGTGCTCTGATGTGCATCCCCCAGCCCATCCCAAACACCACCCTCTGTTCCAGGGGCATTCCTGATGGGAACGGTGCACAGCAGTTTCTCCAGGGGCGTTGCAGAGACCCCTCTCACACAGGCTTTTCTGGTGTGATGAGGAATAAAATCCATCTTTTCCTGGTGGTCGTTTTGACTGAGAGCTCCTTGGGGTATACCTGATTTGAGCCTGGTGCTCAGGTGCACCCCAGTCCTTGGCAGGCAGCAGCTCTTCCTGAGGAGAGTTTGTGCTGAGAACAGTAAAATTGTGCAGGAACCTCCCCAGGGTCACTGTGCTCAGAGAACTGGGTCTGGGAAGGGCAGGGCTGCCAGTTTGGGGCGGGGAGCACAGAAAAAGGGAACACATGCAGTCAGAGACCTGGCAGCAGTGGGGAGATTTTGGGAAAATACCCCAAATATTTGGTACCTGGCCCAATGGGCACCTGACCATGCTCTGGGAGCCTTCAGCCCTGCTGCCACTCCAGCACTGGCTACAGCAAGGAGCTCTGCAGGGACACTGGATGTCACCTGGGAGGACCAAGGAGCCCTGCAGGGACTCTGGGTGTCACCTGGAGGGATTGAGGAGCCCTGCAGGGACTCTGGATGTCACCTGGGAGGATCAAGGAGCCCTGCAGGGACTCTCTGAGTGTCACCTGGCAGGGTCAAGGAGCCCTACAGGGGTGTCACCTGGCAAGACTGAGGAGCCCTGCAGGGACTCTAGGTGTCACCTGGAGGGACTGAGGAGCCCTGCAGGCACTCTGGGTGTCACCTGGCAGGATGGAGCCCACAGCTGGGCTGGGTTTGGCATGACCTGGCCCCCTGGCACTGCTGTGGTTTGTTCCACCACAGAGCATCCAGGGCTCCCAAACAGAGCTCGGCGTCGCCTCCCCTCCCTGCTCTGCCCCCTCCTTCCTGTCATTCTGTGACATAATGGAATCAAATTAAAGCCCCATTTACCAGTTTTATTGCCTATTATTTATAATACTCCAGCTCCAAAGTGCTGTTTTATAGAGTGCTTAAGCTGCCATTGCTGGATAGAGTTTGCCATAAATGTCTCCACATGCACAGAACATAATGTCCCTGTGTCGTGCAGGAAAAGGGAAGAGATTATTCTCAATTATTTCATATAGTCTGTTTTATTGTCTTATTGTAATAAACTGTCATACCCTACAACACTTTAAAATCAATAGTTTGCATTAAAAGTAATGAAAAGTAGTTATTAATCCCTCTTAGTGCTTCCGCTCTTCCGCTCACCGCCAGGCCCTGGAACGGGGAGAGGGTGATAATTATTCATTTCCGATCAATAGGAACATTTCCCAGCGCTCCTCCGTGTGCCTCTGCTCGCAGCCCTGCAAGATAATAACACTGGAGGGTCTCGGGTTTGGTTTCTCAGCCGAGGTTTGGGTTGTTAAAAGTTCTTGGCCCTCTAAAAGCCCTGAGCCGTGTCACAAGAAAAACGCGGAGTCTTCGAGGCCTTGTTTTCAGGTTTCTCCTGTTGTTTATTATTTGATATCCCAGAAGGAGTCTTCAAGGCCTTGTTTTCAGGTTTCTGGTGTTGTTTATTATTTGATATCTCAGAATTCTCTCTGCATCCAGCTGAGGTCTGGACAGCAGCTGGGACACGAGGCCACTGCCCACCCATGGGGCCTTGCTTTGCTCTCATACAGATACCCACGTGTCCATTATTTACTATTCTGTGCCACTGTCTAGTGCCTGTACTAGAAAGGTCATTGCTACCTTGACCCAATCCCCTCAAACTACGTTGTGTCATCACCACCTCAGAAGATGGAGGATGAGGAAGAAGGAGAGAACTTAAGGCAACACCCTAAATCCTCCATTTTGTCCCCCACTTACCTCTATTCTAAGAACTCCAAAACTACAAAATTTTTCCCCCCGTGCTGTGCTAAGCTACTATTTTCACACCTTTGAGGTTTGTAATTCCTCTCTCAGTGTTGGAAGCCTCCCCCATGGACTAAAATCAAACCTGGTGCCTTTTTGGGCTGTGTGCCAAGGTCTCCAACCCCCCTGGACTGACTTCACACCCCCTGTGCAGGGTTCAAACTCCCTTCCTTGGGTCCCAAGTCATCCAAAGGGATGCCCTGGACTCCAACAGGAGGACAACTGGGGATTAGCCGTGCCTCAGTTTCCCCCATCCCCTGTGGCTGCGAGACAGGAGGGTTTTGTTTGAGAGACAAGCCTGGGTTTAAATCAGACATGGGGGATTGTTTAGTGTTGTTCTGTCTCCCTGGGAGCTGACAGATTTATGGCACACGAAGGGTTTTTTTCAGACACAAATCAGATCTGTTGGCTCGTGACAGGTTTTTGCTCATCCCTGGGCTAACTCAGTTAGCATCAGGCTCTTCTCACTGACCACTCTGAGCACACCAGACATTTCACCAGCCCAGCATTTCACCCAGCAGTGCCATCCCACAAGCCCCAAAACAGTCCAGTGGCACTGGGTGTGTGGTGGTGTCAATTCCTTTATTTCCTGTGCTCTCAGCATGATACCAAAGGCCTTGTAGAGATTTAGGGGAACCCTGGACCTCTCATCCTTATGGGAACATAGGAAGTGCCAGCCTGAAGCACACCCAGCTTCTGGCCAGCACTGAGAAGTATCCAAATACCATCACCAGCTGTTTCCAAACCTAAACTTTAGGTGTCTCCAGCACCTGGTAATCCTCAAAATCTTGGATTTATGCAGAGCTCTGAGGCATAGAATTGATCTTCTTCAGGAACAACCCACCAAGCCACATCCTCCACCCGTGGTGTTCCCTTCTCCCATTGCTCTGGGACATGCAGCAGCCAGGCAAGGCAAAGTGATGCAGACACACGTGGTTTTGCTGGTACTTGTGGGCAAAACATGATGAATTTTTAGAAAAAAAATGAGCTGGATTCAGGTTTCTTTGGGATCCTGCAGTGAGGCAAGCAAATCTCATACTGGTTGGGCCAGATGGACCAAATTTGACCTTATTCATGTCATTCTCTTTGCTTTATGACCCCCCAGACTGCCTGGGACATGGGAGCTGCTCCATGGATTGTTGGTGTTTCCAAAAGGTGACCTGGAAGCCACAGTGGAAATTGGTACTTTGGAAAAGCAAAGTGGCCTTTTCCCAAGGACATGCTTTTGGGGTCACAGCTCCCTGCAGACGTGGCAGAATGCAGCAAAATAAAAATTATTTGCGTTTTCTAAAACCTGAATTTTGTAAACCAAGGTGGTGAGGTTATGATCACCTTCCCTCAGGGCAGAGTCCTGCTCCAGGCTGGGGCTGTGCTGGTACACGTGGCACAGAAGGGAACAGCTGCTGAATTTCAGCTGGGGAAGGCTGAAGAGAGCAAAGAAAGGATGAAGAAGCATGTTAAGCATCAGGGCCATTCTTTTATATTCACTATTTTTTAATCATATTTCAAAATAATAATATTTTTAATATTTTCTTTTTTCAGTGGGAAGGCCCAGTCAGTTGTCTGGATTGACTCTGTCTCAGATTCAATACAGTTGTAATAAAAAGAGTGCACTAGCACATTAATTGTCATGATAAACATCAAAATCACCCCTCCACCTGCACACACAGGATTGTGATATCAATATCAGAGCAGCATTTCTTCACTGCTGCTGCCTGTGATAGCCCAGAAACAGAACAAAATACTACCAAAGCCCAGGAAGACTTATCAGCGCCTGATCAGACCTCAAGAGATTTTATTTTTATTTTTAATAAAGTCTATCTTCCCTCTTGTTTGTCAGAAGCACTTGGTTTTAAATGTTGCATGAGCAGAGGCAGGAATTACGTGTCTGCACTCACTCAGGGAGGAAGGTACAAGCAGCCACGTCCACTCCTTGCAGACAAGGATCTCAAAGCAGTTAAAAACATCCTTACCCCAGCCAAAAGGCTCCATTTCTGCAGGACCCAACCCTGCAAACCTGGAGAGCCACAGGTAGCAGAAGCAGGAGTTGGAGCAGGCTCCTGGAGCTCAGCAGAGCTGACTCTGACCCAGTGTGCTCCAGGGAGAGGCTGAGGGAGGAATAACATTAAACCACTGAAGAATGACTTCCCAGAAAGGTAAAACACCCTCTGTGCACACTGCTTCTCATTAGCTGTCAAGTGCAGAGAGAGATGTCTAATTTCAGGGTCTTTTTCATCTGATGATGCCATTCTCAGTGTTCCTGATTTCTGTGTGTCTCTGGCAGAGCCAGGAATAAACCTCTGAAACCAATAACCCTTTCTTACTCTGCAGGCACCTCTGGAAGGGCACTGGGGAACAGCCAGGCACAACGGGGAGCTCTACAAATGCTGTTTTCACTTTGCTCTTTAGTGGTTGACCCAGTCATTCCTCAGCTCTCATTGTTTTTCTCACTCTCTCCTGCACTGGAACCTCATTTTCCCAGTGTCCACGGCTGACACTCCGTCTCTGTCTCCCAGTCCCTTTCCTTATCCCTAGATAAAGCACCTGGACACCACACAAGCATCATTTATGGAGTGTTCAGGGGATTTTGGTGTCTAGGGACAGAATCTGGGAGGAGAGGGAGAAGGGAATCCAGCCTCCTATGCAGGAGCCTTCATGGCATTCCTTGCCCCAAGAGGGTTTGGAGGGAGGGAGACAGGGAGGGAGGGATGGCAGTCCCTGTCCAGGCAGCTCAGGAAAGTGAGGGGGAAGGATGGGACTCTTTTCCTACCTAGATGGTAGGAAAAGAAGGGATAGGTCTCTTTTCCTACCTAGGGCTTTAATCTGGCTTTGACATTATCTGAAATTAAAATCAAACCTGACACATGGACAGTGGCAGAAATGAATTACACCTCTCCTGCTGGTAGATAATCCCCTTCTAATTCCCCCACTTTATTCAGATGGGAGATGGTTTAAGGAAGGAGCAGGTAAGAAATAGTTTCCCCCTCTGCCTTTGCAGATGGCAGCTTGTCCAAAGCCTCTCCCTGGCACAGCCCTCCCAGGACACATCTGTCAGCTGCCAGAACCACACCAGCACATCAGATCACCCAGCAAACTTCTCCCCCCATGAGCAGCATCCTTGTCCCTCAAAACTGAGACAGCAAAACAGAGCAGCTGAGAGGACAGCGTGGGAGAGGGCAGTGCCTCAGTGCAAAAGGGAACAAAGACACAAAAACCTGAATGCTGGAACAAAGAGCTGCAGAACGAGGACATCAATGTTAACACACAACAGCTCTGTGTCCTCTCACCTTTCTTTCCCCACCCCTCAGCTGTGGCTCTTTCTTGCACAGCAGCATCTCATAATTTTTTCATTTTTTGAATTACTGTGGCTGTGCTGGCAGGGTGTTTCTCTCTCTCTCTCTCTCTCCCTCTCTCTCATCTCTCCCTTCCTCATAATTCCTGAACCTGAATGCCAGTATCAACCGATTTAAGAGGAGCTAATGCCAAGCTATCACATTCCTACAGGTTGCATAAGAAATAGGTGCCCAACTGGAGGGAAGAGATAGGACCTTTATCAGACACTGGAGAGGCCACAATCAGCAGCACCACGGGAAACCTGGGATCTTCTGTCCTGCTGCCCATGCAGTGAATTTCTCACACTCCCCTTCTCACTACACCCCCTGGGTGGGGATGCTGCTACCCTTTGGCCCAGAAGGACATCAGGGTGTGGGAGTGAGCAGAGATGAGATTCATGAGCTGTTTGCTCAATTAAACTGATCTCAGAGCAGCCCTGAGTGTAAGCAGGGGACAGTCAGAGCTTTTGGTGGTTGTACAGCACCTCTGCCTTCCTCAGACAGTCTGTGTTGAGTGAGCAAATACCCCCTGAGCCCCTCCACCACAAGTGACCACTTTGGCAGAGAAGATCTGATTAAGGACAGGGAGACATCCTCACTGTCCCCAAATACCAGCTCATGGTGAACACATCGACTCAGTTTGGCTTGATGGGCGTAGAGTAGTTTTTAATGTAGTTCTTTGTGTGTCTGATGAAAGATTCTACATGGGAAGAAATTACTTACAGAGCCCTCCTTTCCAGCTGGATCCCCTCCTCCTTCCACACTTCCCTCTTCCCCAGGTCTAATGCAATCCCTGCCCGTGAGCAAGTGTGGGGAAAATCAGTGAGGAATCTGCAGCACAATTCAATTTCAGAGCCATTCCAGGCAATAATAGCTCTAAACAAAATGTAATATGTAATTCACATCCTAATATTACCTTAATTACATTTTTTGGAACAGTCTTTTCTCTCTTGGTCTCTCCACCCTCCAGCCCCAATAAGCATATCTAAAACTAGAGAAAGAAAGCCATCCATCTCTTAAAGCATCACAAGGGATGGGAGGGAAATTGCAGGAAGAAGAGATTAGAATTGCAGGGAATTTTGCTCTTTTTTTGTGGAGCAGTGTTCTCATCATCACCTTCATGTGCTGGGTAATTGATTTTCCATGGAACTCTTAGAGGCTTTTTTTTCTTTCTTTTCCCCAATTTACTTTTTGAATTTTAAATTAATTTCACACCAGTCAGCTGGACCTGCACGTTGAAGTCTTCTGTGTCATCCTCAGAATAAGCATGGAAAAGAGACAGCAGGGCTGATTCTTAATCCACCTGTCCAACAGCTCTTCCTGAATCCTGGAGGAGAAGCTGTGTAAACACTGGAGATTAATGATTCTCAGGGATGTGGTACTGGAAATGGTAAGGCCATACTGCCCTACACAGCTCTTTGGTGTGCTCTTCTCATGGAAACAGATCCTAAGGGCAAAGGGATAACGTGGTTTGACCTCTGATGTAAGAAACCATGGGACTTTCCTGAAGTTTTCCTGGAGTATGAACATTGGGAGAAAAAAAAAAAATCCAGTCTTGATGGATGAGGATGAAAAAATCATGGTCTATAGAGTGTGAAGTTTTAGGAACATCCGTGGACGGCAGGGAGAGGGAACTGTGCAAACCTGAGACACTCTTGAGAGAACACATGGTTTTATTGCAAGGGTGTGGGTAAAAAGGGCCTTTTGCCTTCAGCCACCAGCCTCAGCTGAGGGGAAGTCCCAAAGAGAGAGAGAGAGAGAGAGAGAGAGAGTAAGAGGTGTGAGAGTTAGCAGGGGTAAGCGAGGTAAGGTAAAAGCTAAGAGAGTAAGAGGTAAGAGAGGTAAGATAAGAGAGGTGGGCCAGGTAAGAGAGCAAGAACCTTGTTACAATACATTATATCTCCTTTTGTGTTGAATATTCTAATTTACAGTGATGACCACACGCTGAGAGATACAAAACCTACAGACTTTGCATACAGCCTATGAGAACTGCTCTATTACCATATCACTCTGTATTCTAAACTCTAAAGACTGTCTTCTGATCTGTCTTTTCCCTGATACCTTGGCAGGGTGGGATGGGGCTACACCCTTGGGTCCCTTAGTGTCCCATTGTTTGTTACAATCACCTTCTTCCTGCCTGCCATGATTGCATCTGAAAGCTGGCTTTCATTTCTATTTCACTCACAGGTTTTATATATTTAGTATTTCTTGCCAGGCAATCATATTTGTAAGATTCTCCTGTCCCATCTTTCCCAACATGAAGTCTTCTGCTGCTGCACCATGGGAAGGAGTCACACTTTGCAGCAGACATCTCACAGAGCTGTGTCATGACAGCTCTCCCTGAGTGGAGAGCACAGGCTCAAGGATGAAATCCAGAGGCAGAACTGCAGCTCCACATGGAGCTCCAATGGCCTGCACTGAGAGTCTCCAGCTCCTGAGATAAGAGATGCAGCTCCCTTAGCAAAACCTGCCTGGGGTTCAGCTGCAGCTCCATGTGACCCTGCAGCACGGCGAGGGGGGATGGATTACAACTGCACCTTCTGTTGGAACAGCTGATCCACCCATGGAGGCAGGAAAACAGCTCCTCACACCTGTTGAGGGAGTGCTGGAAGGAGCAGGGTCTGACAGCAGCTGCCGCACACGAGCTGTTTTCCTAGCACGGACACAAGTCATAATCTTGAGTGAGATTCCCAGCAAGAGGCTAACTGGGAGCCTGCAGCTAGCAAAGCTCACAGCTGTGACTTGCCAAGGAAGAGCTGAGCCAAGAGCAAGAAGCCATTAGAAGGTAATAGTGTGAAAACACTAATGGCCTTCAGCCAGATTTGAATTAACAGTCCAAGTCCAGAGAAACCTATCAACATTTCTTTGTTTTCCCCTTGGTTTCTTGTAGGGCTGCAGTGCTGTCAGAAATCTGGGAGACAAAGGTGGCTCATGCTGTCAAGGATGCTGCCCCCAGCACTGCAGTGCATTAACCTCTGCTCAGAAGATCCTCTGCTCACCAATCTTCCAGGCTGGAAGGGGAATGAAGAGAGGCACTGAACAGTGAACCTGGAAATTAAAGACCATTAGGGCTTCCCATATAAATTTACAGGTGACTTTAATGTCTGTCCCTTTTCCTCTCCACCCCTTACACACCTTTCAGCCAACCTTTACCCTCTGTTCTTAGACCCAGAGCCATCTCCTCCCACTTTCCACAGGTGGCATCCCAAACCACACAGCATCAGGACAAAGCACAGCCAGCACCCCCTGTACTTTCCCAATCCCTGACACCACCAGCCTATCCCTGCTGTCCCCTCACAGCCCATGTGCTTCCTACAGCTGCTCTCAGCATACCTCTTGGATGCTCTTACAGATGCCAGATAAATTCCAGGTGCTTTCCAGCTCAGCCCCCTCTGGATGTGACCCTCCAAGGCCACATCCTGGTAGACAGTAGTTATAGGTACACAAATTTGTTCAAATTTGTTCCAAATCACAACCTGCCAACGTTTGTAATCTCTGCCGTGCCTTAATAATGAGCTGTGCAAACATTTCATGTCGAGTAACAATTGTCTTTGTCATTTGATGAGGTAAAAAATCCATTCCTTGGTAAGTAAAGGGTCGGCTGTACCAGGATCCCTTTGGAACAGCAAGGCCTGGGGCTGTCAGGAAGGATTTCAAAGGATCAGTAAAAATGGAAGATCAGGCCCCCATGGTGAGGCTGGCCCATGGGCAATAGACCACAGATGGTTTCTCCCCCTCCCCACAATAAATGAGAGGTGTCTCTGCCATTCCTCGCTCTGGTGTGACCGGCAGCACTGGGGTGAAACCACTCAGCACAGATGGCAAATTATCCTGCCCAGCTGCTCCTGTGTGACGTAGAACTTCTCTGGCTTCATCTCTCTCCACTCCTGGGCTCCTGTTCCTCCAGGCTGCCAGTGGCCTGGCTGAAGCTGGATCCCAGTCCTGCTGGATCCCAGTAACTCCCAGTGATCCTGGTGGGGCTGCAGTCAGGCTGAAAGGACAAGGTCTCACCACAGGCTCTCTTTTGGCAGGAGGAAAGGGAGTTTCCATTCTCTAGCCTACGTTTTCATATCTTAGTTTTCATCTCCTTTTAGAAGTTCTTCAACTTCTTTCTTGGGTGCACAGAGTTCATGGAGGTTGTCAGGGTGGACTACAGTCTTGTAAATACATGTGTGACATCTTATGTCTCTTCTTTGAAAAATCCTCTTTTTTTCCCCATCAAAACAAGTCAGTAAAACACAGAAAACATCTTCCAGAGATGCCCTCAGGGCCCCCTTATTCTGCCTGCTCTAAACATTTCATCTCCTGCTGACGCTTTGTCTGCCTTTCTCTGTTCTCCATCTACACTCAGTCATTCTTCAGCTGTGGTCCCAGCAGAGCAGCACTTTCTGAGAAGATACAACGTGGCCTCAAGTGGTTTTACTTATAGTTAAAGCAGCCCTCCTCTTTCCACCCCAGCAATGATCCTCTTGTCATCGTTCTGCTTGGACAAGGTGACAAGGTCTCCAGATGAAGGACTGGTGAGAGGACAGATTCTGTGCTCCATGAAAGGCTGAGAGAATTGGGATTGTTCAGCCTGGAGAAAAGAAGTTTTGGAGTGACCTAACTGTGGTCCTTTAGGACCCAAAGAAAGCCTGCAAGAAACATGGAGAGAGACTATTTACAGGGGTCTGGAGTGACAGGACAAGGGGGCATGGCTTCAGACTGACAAAGAGCAGGTTTAAATTGGATATTAGGAAGAAATTCTCCCCAGTGAGGGTGGGCAGGCCCTGGCACAGGGTGCCCAGAGCAGCTGTGGCTGCCCTGGATCCCTGGAAGTGTTCAGGGCCAGGTTGGACAGGGCTTGGAGCAGCCTGGGACAGTGGGAGGTGTCCCTGCCCATATCAGTGACATCAGAATGAGATTATACTTAAGATCCCTTCCAACCCACACTATTCTGTGAGTCTTTCTTTCCATAAGGAATTCATCTGCTGCCTCTGCTAGGCAAGCAAGCCCATCAGTTCAAAATCCCCCAGGAGGGCAAACTGCCACTACAGGTGCAGAGGGGAAAACTCCAGTAGGCCAAAAGTGGGGTTTATTCACCCCTGCTGAAGAGCTGGCCCTGGGAGCCTGCCATGGAGGAGCACCCTGAACCTGGCCTGTCTGTACCCATGAAATGATGCTCTCTGGCTCTGCTTTCTGTTCACATGGCCCAGGGACACCCCAAAGAATGTATCATCCACATTCAACTCTTTACTTTTCTTTCTTTTCCCAGTGATGGATGCATTCCAGAGCCCGGGTCCGTGCTGGCTCCTCGTGAACCCACACGTAACCTCTGCAGCACAGAGTGCTGATGGCTCCCTGGTGTGTGCTTGTGCCAAGCATGAGCCAGACTGCCCTTTGCTCACATTTGCAGCCTCCCAGATGGAAACAACGATGCCCTTGAAAGTCAGTTTCAAATAACTTTGTGAGGCACAACGTGTGTGCTGTTCCTCTAGGGAGACTCTGCCTCCCATCCTCGTATGGGGTGGGTCAAAGTTCCAGTCCACATTTGCTCAAATAAAAGCAAGTCTTGGGAAAACAATCAAGAAATGCCATTCATTATTGAGTAGGAGCTGGGGAATAAGTGGAAATTACTGGCAAAATGCCTTGAAAGCCCTCCCATTTTCTGAACATTTCTCTTTGGTTTCTTGTGGATTTGAAAGGTCGCTGGGAGCTAATGAACCTCAGATAGCAAAGCTGTCTCTTGTTTGTTTGTCATTTTGAGTTTTTCTGGTTGATTAAGATCCATGCTGGCAGTAACGTATAAAATAGCAAATTTCTGTGAGTACAGCGAGGTCACGTTTCCTACCCTCAAAAACTGCTGAACTTACCAGGAAAAACAGTAAATTCCCAAGAACTAAAAAAAAAACAGCTCTCAGCAGAGGAAGCTTCTCAGTGGTTCTGTTGCTCACATTTATTTTAGTTCCTCCTGGTTCCATAGGTGTTCAACAGCCGCCCCCAATACAGTGGGGTGACAGATAACCTGCACCCCAAGACAGGCTCATTCTAGAGCTGACACAGAATCCCAGAATGGTTTGGGTTGGAAGGGACCTTAAAGATCAGCTGGTTCCAACCCTCCACCATGAGCAGGGACAGCTTCTGCTAGACCAGGTTGCTCAGAAATCCATCTGGCCTTGAACGCTTCTAGGAATGGAACATACACAGTTTCTCTGGGCAACCTGTGTTTTATTTTTGAGAATGGTAAAAGGGATCTTCTTTCTCCACCTGAGAACTTGACCTGGGGTGAGTTTGTGGAATTGTTTTTGTCTGCTCACTCAGTTGGAGTAACAACAACAGAATTCTGAATGTGGAGATGATCTCCACAGCAGAGGTCAGTGAGTCCTGCACATCTGGACACATCATCCCTTCCCTGGTAAATGCACTGTGGCCATTGCATCCCTGTATCCATAGACCCTTTGGAAGTGACAGCCACACCAAGCTGAAAAAGATGAAAAATGATCCAAAAACGCCCATGACTGTGATGCAACAAGCTCTGCAAAAGAAGTCCTGCCTGGAGACCCAGCTGTTTACAGGACATCCTGGGCTGCACGTACTCTGAGGATGAACACAAAAATGTGCCCCAGCAGAAGTTTTGAGTTCTACATTCTGATAACTCCCCAGAGCACAGGAGACTGGATGACTCTGGATTTGTCAGATTCATTCTACTTTGCATTCATGCTGGCAAACGTTAGCCAAAGCACATTAATACCCCCAGCACCACCATGACTGATGACTCATGTTAGTCCCAGCCCACTGGAGAGCCCTTGAAGGCTGATTCTCTTGCTTTTAATCAGTGGAATCATGTCTCTCCTCTTACAGCTGCAGCTCTGGAACCAAGTGACTGTGGTAAAAATGGAAAAAAAAAAATCAAATTCCATTTACCTGCTCCTGCTCCCGCTCCCTGCCTACTCAGAGCTAAAAGGCAAACACATCATGTGCTCCTTCCTTTCCCCTCCCTGTTTGGGAGAGCTGGGGGCTCATAGCACTGAGCAACACCCAGAGTTTCTGCTGAGATCCTGGAGGAGCCTCAGTGTTTGCTGAACATCAGACTCCTCCCAAGAGCTGTTGACTGAAGTGGGAACTTGCTGTTTCCACTCATACCAAAAGTGAAATTACGTCAAGGAAGGAAATCTGTCTTGATGGAAGCTTTTCTGTCTTTTTTTTACTCCAAATGCACCAGTTTTTGCAGGCACTTGAGGGGACCCTTCAGACAGAGCTGTGGGCGTTCCTTGCTTTGTCTGTGTCTGAGCCAGTGCCCACTGCAGAGCTAAGAGAAGCCTAAAGCAAGTGAAAAGTGACTTTACACACTCAACCCAAAGCTTCTAAAGGGTTCAGTGCAACTTCCACCAAAGAACTGAGCTGCAGAGCTTGCTATGGCCCACATTTCAGAGCCATTTCCATCCCCTGCCACAAGGCCCTGGGCTTGTTTCCCTGTGCACCTGCAGAGGTGAAGTGCCCATGGATTTCCATGCACCCACAGAGTTACACAGCTCTGTGAGCTCAATATTTTCTGAGCTTGAGAAGAGCTAGCTCTTCCCAAGGGAAACTTCAACAGTGGTTTGTTTTTTTTTTCCAAAACAACCTTGTGTAAACAATATTCCTTTCCCATAACAGCAGGTGTTGTTTGCTATTTCTGTTACTGAGCCAATGGTAGAGATGTCAGTCCTATGGACCAATAACGTGACTTTTAGCCCAGCGTGTTATAAAAGGGCTGAATGAATTGTAAATAAAACCTTCTGATTTCTACTGCCTCTGACTGGAGTCAAGAATCTTTATTTCGTGTCCTATCACAACGGAGCTCAGCAGTGAAACACAGGCAAGGCTTGGCCAGGACACAGCCCAGATCTGGGCCAGCACACCATGGCCAGCTCAGCTAGATCTACACAAAACTGCAGAGTTTAATGGGCAGGGATGAGCAGCTTCAAGGGAAATACCCGGAAAATCTGAGTCCCCTGTTAACATCAGCATCTGTTCAACCCATCATGGGAAGCCACCTGAGGCTGTTTTACACCACAACGGCATAGACGCCAACTTCAGAAGGCTGAAAATGACTCCTTTATTCTTGGGATGTGTCTTCCTTATATACTGTTTTACACAGACCAATTTGATTGGTGACAAGAAGACAAACCTCTTCAATCACATTGGTCAGGCCAGAGGGACATCAAGAAGTCCCTCCTAGGGAAACGAATGAAAACAAAGCTACAGTTACAAAAACATTTCTCCTGTTTACAGAAAATTCCCTGGGAAAAGAATTTCAGAAAACGTTTCAGGCACAAAACCAGGGCTCCACCGCCACCATCGTGGGACTCCCCTCACCTTCCCAGAACACCCACCAGCCTGAGGGTGTGTTTATTCTCCAGTCCAGGCACCGCAGAGGCTGATGAGGAGCCAAAAATTGGTCACACAAAATCTGGAGCTTCTGATGGACTCCTTGCCCAGCCCAACACGGAACTGAGAGTGAGACAGAAAAGCAAATCCATTTCCAGCTACTCCATCCACGATGGCCTCATCACTCCTGCTGTGGGCAGACCTCTGTGGAGTGGTGTCACCTCAGCAACCCTGAAACACATCCCCTGTCCCCCAGGGATCGGGCAGCAGATGTTTAATCACACACGGCAGCACCACAGAGCGGGGAGGGGAGGTGGATTCCACACTCCAGTGAAGCTGCAGGATGGATTTGGGTGGACAGAATGCAATTACCCAAATCATAATTTACTCAAGACATAAATCTTTTGAAACAGTAACAGCGTCTAGCACATATGAAGCATTATACATGTTCAAAGCACAAATGTTAATGTTTATGCCAAAAATATTTGAACTTAATTAATAACAAGCAGGGAAACTGCATAGTTGAGAGGTGTTTCTCCAGCTTTAATTCATAGAAGCAGCTTTTTTACCAGGAAGATTTTGCTCAGACTTCTCCCTGTCTTCTGCAGATCCCAGCTTTCCTCCCAAGCTGAGTCAAGAAATAATAATAAAAAACAAACCTCATCCTGTAAAAAAAGACTGCTGAGCCTCAGAAAAAGCAAGGAAAATGAGAGGAAGATGTGACTCTATAAGTGAACCACTTTTTAAAACTGATATACACAAATTAGTCACACACATAGCCAGACATACATTTTTAATATACATGTAAATGTATGTCTATGTATAAAAAGCTACTCAAAACTCACACTTCGGATATGAACCTTTGGTCCAGCCGAGCTCAGATAATGGTGCCTAGCTCATGGTGGGTTTTTTTCCTGTTCCCACGGTGTGGGATCCAAAATGGAGAAGCTTTTATCACCCCATAGCTTTAAAAAATCCCCCAAACATGGAAAAGGTTATAATATATAAGGGTTGGTAAGCTTCTCCTTCTGCCTCCTGCTGCCACCTCTACTTCCAGAAAAGCATTGGAATCACTTGAGAAGCCCTTGTGGGATCAAACCTTATTCCTGTGGGGACTGGGAGAGCCTCAGCCCTCACCAGTGGGTTACAATGGGCACATTCCTGGAGTTTTAACATTGCCACACCCTGCTCCTCTCCCCATTCACTCACCTCACATGCAGAATTTGGTCAACAGAATTTGCCTGCCAAAAAACCTGCTCTGCATCCAAAGGCACATGAACAGCCTGGTTTTCTGAGCCTGGCTGGGATGGGGCTGAACAGCAACAATCACTCGTGGAGGAGCTGGGGGAGGCTGGGATGGATTTTCAGGAGAACAGGAGGTATTGTGTTGGAGAAAAAAGAAAAGATGCCACCTCTCTGGACAACTCTTGGAGCCAGAATTCATTTCTCTCCCTCTGATCTCCTAAAGCATCAACAGTGGCCAATGTTTGGAGCACTGGTGGCTCATTGGCAAACCCACCAGAGCTCCAGGGCCTCTTTCTCATTTGTATATTTACATAAATTTCCATATGGCACGGAAAACCAATAAATAGAGGTAGGAATGTAATTCTGTAATTTTCCATGGATTTGGGGTTTTTCTCCTGCAAGTAGCCAAGCACTCATTGCCCAATTCAACACAAGGGCCTGAGGTTTAAATTAAGGATGTGCTGAGGTGCCTGGGGCTGCAGGGCTGAGCCTCCTGAGGCAGCTCAGGACGACAGCACGAGCACAGGCATTTTTTAACAGCTGGATACATCTTCTTAGAGATGCTACAGGGATAAGAACCTTGGAAACAGGCTGGGGTGGAGAGGGAAACTGCTGGAGGAGCAGCCAGGACCATCTTCTTGTTGAAATGCAGTTCGTGCCTGGTGCTGGACGTGCTCAGCAAGGAGCTGCAGCCTGGCCTTGGCTTGGCAGGGAGTGCACCCACCTCACACACACAGGTACCACAGGCACACAGCACTGCACCAGCCTGGCTCCCCGGGCCATCCTCTTCCCTCAGCATGATCTTCTTAGCAGGGAAGCTCAGAGGGAAGCCTGCAGTATCCCAAAGCCACCTTGGGAAGCCTGCAGGATCCCAAACCCACCTTCCAGATTGGGAAACCTCACCTACCCCAGCCTGGGATGCAGGAGAAGGAAAAGCAGCATGAGGCCTTCTGGATGTGGGGAGGGAAGAGACATGCATTAGGTGCCCTCAAACTATTTTTTTTAATAATAATCCAGGGAAACAAACAAAATTTCCACCCTGCCAAGGCCTCATCAAAACTTCAAATACTTTTTCTGGGTGCAATTAAACAAAGCAGGCTGCTTGAACCTTCCCTGCAGCAGGGTCCCAGCAGGGTTAAGGCTTTCTGAACTCTCCTTGCCCAACTTTCTCTCCCTCTCCTGCTCAGAGCTGGAGGAGAGACTGACTCATTTGGTTAAAAATAAAAACACTGCTATCTAAACTTTAATGGCTTTGTTTCTGATTGCTGCAGGCAGTGGTTCATATGCATTCCAAGCAGCACTTTGACTGCAAATGTAGCGTTTTGGAAGCTATTCCACCTGAAAAACAATATCTTCCATCTCTCTGCTTTGCTCTATTGGGGGCTGGGAGCACACCCGTCCTGGCTCCAGGTTCAGAGAGAGGTGTTGGTGTGGAAAAAGTAAAAGCTAGCTCTGCTGCAAGGGTGGTGCTGGGGAAAGAGAGGGATGGATTGGAGAGCAGGAGTGCTGATGAGGAGGACTTCAACCTCTGCTGGGAGAGAAAGTGCTTGAAATATTGGGGCTGGGGGTGATGCCAGAGCTTGCCATACCCAGGACTTGCCAGGGGCCACATCAGCTCTCTCACTGTGGCCCCTGCAGAACTCCCAGCCACAGATTTCCCTGCCCAGAGGCTTCCCTGTGCACTCAGAGCAAAGTTGGAATGTTGCATGCACTGGTGTGCGTGTCCAGTGGAAACTCCCTCACACAGGGGTTGATGGCAAAGAAGATGGGACAGATGGAGCTGGAGGTGGCCCTGCTGCCCAGCCCTCACACACTGTGCCAGCACCAGCTGCATGCTCTGGTGGCCTCTGCTGAAGCCTCTTCCATGACACAGAATCTGCTGTGGGTTGGAAGGACCTCTAAAGGCTGTCCAGCCAAACAACCCCCTTCAACATCTTCAACCAGAGCAGCTTGGTCAGAGCCACATTCAACCTGGCCTTAAGTCTCCACTGCTGCTTCTCTGGGCAGGAGAGCTGTGACAGGCCACGTGTGACAGGCCATGTGTGACAGGCCATGTGTGCCATCCCTTGTCCAGATGCACACATATTCCCCTTGGCTGCACAAATCCCCCACACGCCACAGCTTCCCCTGTGTTTATGGAAGGGAATGGCCACGATGAGGTCTAGGATAGGGGATTTGTCCAGCCACCATCACTCCAGCTCTGTGCTTTCAGCAGCAGCGTGGCTTGGCTGGTGGCCCCACTTGTGATGATGAGTTGCTCCGTTAGTTCAGGGCTTTTTGTCCAACATTTGAGTGGCAGTTCCCTGCATGGCTCCTGCTCCCATGGAAGTCAGGGATGAGCCTCTCACCTGGCCTTACATCTGGTTTAAAAGGGACAAAGGAATCCGAGTTGGGGGCCACAATGGGATGGCCAGATAACCTGTCCTCAGAGGGGGTGAGGCATTCATCTCATGCCTGTCATGGCTTTGTGGGGTTGCCCTGGCAACCAACGCTCAGAGACGGTGCAATCAAATTTGGGAACGATGTGATCAGGAATTACAGGCAGGGGGAAACAAAGGGAAGCAAAGTTGCTGTGGCAGCTGGGATGCAGTGCTGGGCTGAGAGACATTATTCCAGGCAATTACACTAAAGATCATATTCTATTTGCCAGCTAATTACAGGATATCACTCAGTGCCTGCCGTCCAGCCTGGCCCTGCTCTCCCCACTTTGGGAGGCCTGGGAATGGTGCTCTCATTAACCCGCCCGTGTTTGATCTGCTCTTACATTTCCTACTGGCACCTGCCCAGCACAAACTACCATTTGCTTCTTCCTCCTCTTTGCATAATTCCCTGTCCCACTTCACAGTCCCTGCTCATCCAGGGACGTGCTGCTCTCCCTTGGCACCTTCCCAACCCTGCCTTTGGCCACCTCCAAGTAAGAAGTGCTGATGAGCATCACAAAGGGGAGTGCTTTGCTTTGGGCTGCGAGTGCTCAGCCATGTTTTAACCCCAGGTGGAGCAGCCCTGGAAGGTCTGTGCACCATCTGAGGACTCATAACTCCAGAACGTAAAGCCTAAATATAATTTAGGACTGTGGTGCTTGAGCACAGCTGCCCAGATGTTCTGCCAGCTTCAGAGCCCCACATGATTCAGTGCAGGATGCTTTTCTCTGCAGAGCTGAGGGGACACCCTGCCACCCTCCAAGGGACATTCTGCTTGCTCTCACCCCCCTTGTTTGGAGCAGGTGGCAGGGCCAGGGGTGCAAGGTGTCCATGAGCTCTGTCACACACTTGTGGCTTGGTTTATTTACCTGCCATGGAGCTTCGCTCTGTGTTCCTGGAAATAATTGCCCTGGAAAGGAGAAAGAACCAAGTGGAAATATAGGGAATAGAGATTTGCACTGTAAATATTCCCGGTGATTCATAATCCCTTTTTTCTCTGAATTTCAGCTTTCTTAACTATTATCCCTCTCGCAGGAAGCGCCGACTCTTCTTTTGACAGTTTTATGTGACCCAGCAGGCACTCCTCGTTCATTTCCACTGAAAAAACAAGCAGCTCAATTCCCTGTGGCAGGGTATCTGGTGGTGTCATTAGCCCAGTGCCAAGGATGAGGAGGGACCATGGGAAGAGAGAAGAATCACTGCTCTGATGTGACACAGCCATCCAAGCTGTCCTCGGCCATCAGGCATGTCTGACAGCAACCAGGTGTCACCTCAAGGGTGCAGAGACCAAATGTTTTCAAAGAAGCCTGAGAAGGACACAAACCTGGTGCCTTTTCTCTCCCAGGCCCTCCAGCCTTGTCTCTGCTGCCAGAAAAGACAGGGTGGTTTGAAATATGCATAAGCTGACATGTTTTAAGATCCCTGTGGTGACAGGGTACCTTGGTGGATGGTCAGGATGAACCTTGATGTTGTCTCCTAGTAGCCACATGTGTTCAGGAGAGAGCAGGCAGTGCCTAAATGTGAGCCAGCCACTGGGTAAATATGATTAAGGTGCATTTCCCACCTCCCCTGCCCCCCAGTGTAGATCCCTCTGGTTTGGGCATCCCAAAAGGATCCCCCTCTCCTCCTAAATAAAAACCTCCCAGGTGTGAGTCGAGGTCAGAGAGAGGAGAAGGAGGTTCTGATTCACCTTATTTCATGTATTTTTGATCTCTAAAGCTAAAGCTCCACCTCCTATCACCCTGTGAGGGCACTGTGACCTTGTACTGGCAGGGGGAATGGACAGACCTCAGCATAACCTGCCACATTCCAAAAAACCTCCTTTCATTCTGTCTTAATCCTGGTGGTAACAGCAACAGGTGGGAGAGGAGGGAGTGAGGACGGGGGCCAAGGTTTGGGCTTCAGCTCCCACCTCAGGATCACTCTCTGGTCCCACCCCAACATCTCCCTTGTTATCCCCAAGGTGTGACCAGCCCAGCTCTCCTGGGCTGATGCTCTACAAATACCTGACAGGAGATTGTAGCCAAGTCAGGGTCAGTCTTCTCTCCCAAGTACCAAGAATAAAAGATGAAATCTCCTCAAGTTGCACCAGGGAAGGTTTAGACTGGATTTTAGGAAACATTTCTTCACTGAAAATATTGTCAAGCACTGGCACAGGTTGCCTGGGGCACTGGTGGACTCCCCATCTTTGGAGAGATTTAAAAGCTGTGTAGATGTGGCACTTGGGGACATCAGTAATGGTGGCTTTGGCAGTGCTGGGTTAATGGTTGGACTTGGTGATCTTTGAGGGCTTTTCCTCAAAGATCCTACACAATTCCATTCTGTGTCTTGGGTTCCACTTCCTTGTAGCACCTCAGTGGGGAACCACAGCACCTCCTCTTTTCTGTTCCTGCAAAGCAGCACTTGAACACCAACCTCTTCTCCCCAGCCCTCTCCTGGAATGGGAGGCCCCATCCTGCATCCAAGAGAAAACTGTTGGAATGTCTGGGGCTGGGACTGAGCTCTTGTGGGTGGCTGTGAGCACCCAGGGGCTCCAAAATCCAGGCAGACCAAGCCACTGTGGGATGAGAGGGAGGGAGAGCAGCTGAGGAGGCACAAACTCAAACAGGGGAGCTGCCAGATGGGGCACAGGGAGCAGAACTGCATTTGAATTGCTTGCAGGCTTAGCAGCCAGGCAGAAAGAAATCATCACAAATCCATCTAATGCAAACTAATGCTGGTCATTAGGAGGCAGGCTGGGAGAGCACTGCCTGATCAGGAAAAAGACATTAGGAGGAAAGTTCCTGAGCAGATTTCTGACCCAAAATACATCATTTCTGAACAATTTACTCTTCATTTATTCTTGTTCTTCAAGCTGGAGAAGGGAGAGTTGATATTTTTAAATGCTTTTTTCCTACAAAGAAAAGTACCCCAGGATGATCTTGTCTCTCCTGTATTGAGGCAGGTTTTCAGCAATCACAGAATCAGAGAATTATGGAATGGTTTGGGTTGGAAGGGACCTTAAAGATCATCAAGTTCCAACCTCACTGCTGTGAGCAGGGACACCTGCCATCCAAACTGGCCTGTTGGGAGGAGGACAGTCCTCGTGGCTGTCAGCAGGTCACTCAACATCACTAAAAAGCAGAGCAGCCTTTCCCTCCACACGTGGATCAGGGGTAATATCTGATGCAGCTCTGGAATGGAAAACAGAACAGTCCTGTCTGTGCCTGGCACTGACCACAGCCCCCACCCCACAAACAAGACAGTGCTTTCACAAGAAACAAATGCTTTTGAGGACTGTTGGTAAAAAAATAAAGAAATCAATAATTCCCTCTCAGCTGCAGACACTGGATGAGTTCTCCCAACTTTCCTGTCCAAGGCACACTTCACTATTAAAAAGGGATCTCACAGAAATAATCCATCTTTCCCCAAAACAGCCCTTTCAATTATTCAAAGTGACTTCAGCCAGCCAAGGCTCCTTCCACCCCAGCAAACCCTGCCCTGCACCCCTGAACAGGGGTGTTCCTGAACAGGCTCTCAGCAGGGAAAGAGTTAATATGTTTGCCTTGAACAAGCCCGATTGAAGGCAGGCTGGGCTCAGCTGGAGAGAATCACTTTATCAGGAGAGGTTATGAGAAAAAGAAACTCTTAAAAGACTGTCGGGCAGAGTGTGGAGCTGGCAGGGAGTTGTGTTGTTTCAGAGCCGTGTTGGCAAAGCCTCTGTTGCTCTCTTGGAGGGGCAGATTTTGGTGCTCTCTGCTCCCCATTAAAGCTGGAGATTGGGGGTGGTGGCAGGTGGGGGCACTCTGCAGCCAGGCACGGCTTTTTGATGTTGTTCTGGTGGGGAACTGCTGAAAACCTCCTTGTTCTTCACAAAACTATCTCCCAAATCAAAGGCAGGTTGTACTTTTTTTTTTTTTTTTTTTTTTTTTTTTTTTTTTTTTTGTTATTTGATAAAATTTAAAGATTTTTTTTTTCAAAGAGTTAATGAAATGCTCGTGTTTTGGGTCAATCTGAGGGTTTAGTTTCAAAGCAACCAAATAAAGGGAACATCTGGGATCATGTAAATACTGTTTTATTCCTTAGACTTTTCTGGTGTGACATGCATGAGCAACAGCTCTGCTAAGCAGAGGATTCTTTCTCTAATTTAGAAAACATTAGATGTTTAAATATACATTAAAAAAACTACTTGGGATTGAGAGAAAAAGTCACATTGAATCAGCCTTTATTGGGAACTGAAATGACAGGACATAAGCAAATGGTTTCCCACTGACAGAGTGCAGATTTAGATTAAATATTGGGAAGAAATCCTTCCCTGTGAGGGTGGGCAGGCCCTGGCACAGGGTGCCCAGAGAAGCTGTGGCTGCCCCTGGATCCCTGGAAGTGTCCAAGGCCAGGTTGGACGGGGCTTGGAGCAACCTGGGACAGTGGAAGATGTCCCTGCACATGGCAGGGTTGGAATGAGATGATATTTTACAATCCCTTCAAGCCCAATTCATTCTGGGATTCTATGATACCATGGTGTTCCCAGCATTTGAAGGCTGTCACCAATCCTCAGCTTCAAACCTCACCCTTTATGTGTAGGATCAGGCTCACATGCACTAGGATTTTGGCTGGGTTTTGGTTTCATTTCATGACTGTTCATTCCTGGCTGTTCTGCCACTGCTCTTCACTCCCCCTCCTCTTTTTCCCTGACATGCCAAAAAAAAAAAAGAAAAAAGAAAAAAGAAAAGAGCTTAAACATATTTTGCGGTTAAACCACTTTTTTTTCATGTCTGCTGGTTCCCACTGGGCTGAAAAGCAATAAAAAGTCAGGAAGAAGTATGGGCTCCCCTCTCAGCTTTGTCATGTGGATGAATAGCACAGTAAAAAGCACTGAATGCTATCGGTTAAAACCAACTCGCTGCTCTTCCAAGTACATTTTGCAGCACTCTGATGCAAAGGGGTGGGGGGCTGGATGGTGAAAAACCTCTCCCAGAGATGGAGCCTTTGTCGTGCTAGAGGTTTTTCTGCATTAAAAAAGAAATTCTTTTTATAATCACTTTACCCACAGAAACATTTTCAGTTCTCTCCTGCTCTGCCTTCACCTTCCTGACTTTTCCATGGCACTGGAATAAATCTGTGACCTGCAGCAAGGCTATCTGTGAGCATCTTGGAGGCTCTGTCAATAAGAGGCCAGGCAAGTACACAGGAGTGCAAAGATCTTCTTACTATCTTCCTTCACAGCCCTTCCTGGGCATTTCTCTCCCTTGTGTTCTTCATCAGGTCCCTGATGATGCTGATAAGGGTGGGAAAGAAAAAAAAAAATAAAATGGGGACTTGTGATAGCAAAACTGGATGGCAAGAGCTTGTACTGTTTCCAGCTGGAAAATATTCCAGTCTGCAGTGTTAATGTATAATTGAAGATAAAAGTAGATGAGCAATTCCTGGAGACTTTCCCATTAAGATATTCAGATACTCAAAAATTGCTTCTTATTTGGGTTTTGATCTCCTATTGTTGAGAAAGCTGAAATACTTCACTTCAGGGGAAAGTAGCTCTGCTGTCTAAGATCCCTTTCCAACAGTGACAGCCATACTGGAATTTTCAATAATACAGGGTTTTCATTCATCTCTTACTTTCTCCTACTCCCCTGCCCTTTTATATTAGAGTAGAGCCAACTTCTCAATCCCCAAACCTTCCCAAAGCACATCTCCACCCTGACAAGATGGTTTAGCCTGGCCAGGAGGGATGTGTGGTTAAACCAAAAAGGAGAAATGTAGCAGGAGCCTCAACCACTGCTGGAGGAAGGAAACTGGGCAGAAAATGCTGCACTGAAAAACCACAGACTGAAGGAACCTCTGAAGGGTCCAAGTCCTGCCCAAAGCAGGTCTAATGTGGGTCAGGCTGCTCAGGCCTGGCTCATTTGAGCCAAGAACACTTCCAAAGCTGGAGCTTTATCCAAGCTCTATTCAACCACCCCTGTTGTAGAATCCTGGAATAGTCTGGGTTGGAAGGGACCTGGAGGATCATCTAATTCCAACCTCTCTTATGACCAGGGACACCTTCCACTGGACCAGGCTGTCCAAAGCTGCATCCATCCTGGTCTTGAGCACTTCCAGGGTTGGAACTTCATCCAAACTCCATCCAACCACCCTTGGGAAAGCTTTTCCTCACATCTCATCAAAATTCCCTAATTGCCACTTGTGCCTGGTGCCACTCACCCTGTGCTGCTGGCTCTGATTACACAGAAATTTGGGTGTGAGGAAGAGTCTGACTCGTGGAACTTGGTGCTACAAAAACCCCACGGAGGGCAAGGGCTCCAGAGTGATGGACAGATAATGAACATCCACAGATAAGCGGATAAAATGTTTACAGGGGATATAATCCCTTCTGTTCCTGGTGATAAGCCAGCTGCTGACTGACAGAGGCAAGGAGGAAAACCTTCCTGGGAAGACTATTCCAAACCTGGTGGATTTATCCATGGACAATTGCAGAACTGGTTATGGCAATCTCAGAGTCATTAGTGATTTTTCCCTGGATGCACCAGAAGATTGAAAAGAGCCAAAAAAGGCCTAATTTTTATAAAATATTAGAAGTATTTATAAGTATTTATATTATTTATATAAATAAATACTTATATTATTTATTAATACTTAAATTATTTATAATTTATAAGTATTGGTAATATGGGGAGTTATAGACCTACCAGTTTATGAAAAATCGTGATGGAAAGATATGAATACATTATTTAGAGTTATCTGGAAGGTGCCAAGCACAAGAATCTTGGAGACCATGGGTTTGCCAAGGACACCCTTCTTTAACCACCTCAGTGACAAACTGAAGAAATGGACTGAAGAAAAAAGAGGTTTGGATTCAGCTGGGGCAGACAGAAAGCAATATGTCCTGGGCTGATGGAGTGCACAGGTGAGCTTAAGCTGCACTTGAGCAGAAAAAAGATCTAAGGTTTCTTTTGTTCCACTAAGTGAAAAACTCATTGACACTGTGCTGGCACAAAAATGACAAACATCATCCCAAGTTGTGCAAGAAGGCAGATGATGCAGGAGACATCATAAATCCCAGGGACTGGGGATGCCACAGCAGAGCTCTGTGGCTGCATGAGTTACCAAGTGGGAAGGAAGAGGTGGGAGAATGGCAAAGAAATCAGAATTGGAAGAAATTATTCACAANAGAAATTATTCACAAGAAAAAAAAAAAAAAAAACAATCTGGAAAGGAAGGAAAGTGGAAAATTTTGGGGGGTAATGCAAGGCTTGTTTATAGAGCCAGCTTTGCAGGGAGAAGTTCATAGCAATTCCTTTTGTGCCTGGGGTTTGGATTGGACTAAAGGTTTCAGCCAAAGGCAGGGGTGGGAAGGGCAGCTCAGGGGAGACCTCTGAGAAGAGACTGAAGGCTTATCTGAAGATGGGTGAGTGGGTGTAAATAAAACTTAGGATGCACCCAGCCTCTGCATCACTGGAAACTGCCCTGCGTGGCCCCAGCATCCACTGCTGCACTGCAAACAGACTGGGAAAATGTTTAATTTTATGTTTTTCCTTTGGTTAAATCGCTCCTGCAGCTTTTGCAGGCCTGGTGGGAGGGGGAAGTGCCAGAGCCACGGTCACCTGGGAGGTGACAGAGTGACGACCTTCTGGGGTGGGATGTGAGTCCTCACCCCTGCCAGCATCCCAGCTGCTGCTGGCTGCTCTGCAGCACCAGAGGGAGGTTTGAGCAGAGAAGGAAAAACCTTGGGTTCATCTGCTGGTTTTAGAGGTCTTGTTTTTTTATTATTTTTAAGGAAAGACATCCTCCAGCCCCTGGCTCTCAGGGTCAGGAGGTGAAGAGGTACAGAAGGCATTCAACATTCCTGGCAGCAATCCTGGAAGCAGCATCTCCACCAGAGAGCAGCAGACAGCAGAGAAAAGTCCTGTTGGACGGTCCCAAATGGACCCCCAGAGTCTGAACAGAGAATCCTTTGGGTGCCAGTGGCCTGCACAGACCTGGTCCAGCCCAGAGAGCCTCTCTAATGTGTGTCTGCAGGAAAATAAGGATTTTCCTGTGTTGAATTACTGTTTAATGAAGAAACAGGAGCACACAGTAATAGTGGGAGATGGGCAGAAGCCATGGAGAGGAGCCCAGCCTTGCCCTGCTCCCCAGCCCTGTGTCAGGAGTGGCGCCAGGCAGCCCCGAGCTGCTTCCAAGACCCAGGCAGAGGAGAATTCTCCACGCCAAGTGAGTGTGGAATGGTGTGCAGGCAGTCAGCCTCCCATTGTCTGTGTCCTTGGGAGCCTGCCAAGCCCTGCTGCCATGGCCAGGGCACGGGAAGGAGCCCAGCCTGGTTGACATCTGCTCTGCTCAGGCCACAGCAGAGCAGGAGGCTCCAGGGCAGTGTGCTGCCCTCCTTCCCTCCCACCCAGGGTTGTGCTGGAGATGCCAGCTCTTCTTGTCCTGGGGAGCACCTCCTGGTGCCACTTGGCCACCTTCAGTCACCCAGCAGGTCTCTCTGTCCTTAAATCTTGCTCCCAGCTGCTGGCACTCGGCCACCAAACCCACCGTGGGTGTGAAATCTGGGGTGGTGACAAAAGGACAAAGGCTTTGTGGCTGTGGGGACCTGCTCCTCTCACCCCTCAAGGTGAGTGAGCATCAGGCAGACCTTGATGGCAGCATGATGAAACCTCTGGCGTGACTCAGAGCCCCTGTGAGGGAAAGAGAAGAGCATGGGGGTTCCTGCAGTAATTAAGGGATGAGATCTGCACTGAGGAAGGAAATGCCTCGCAGCACTGCTAATGTATGCCATGCTAACATATGCTAAGTCATCAAAAACATGCCATTTTAAAAATATCCGGGATGCTTGCCGTGAATATCAGCCCAGCTTTGCCAGAGAAGACTTTCAGTCTCATTTATGGAAATCCAGGGAAGATTCTGCCTTCTGTCACCCAAGGGCAACCTCGGTATCAAAAGAGATAACATCCATAGCTAGAAAACACTCTGAATATTTATCCAGGCTACAGGCCATTTTTCTAACTTCAATCTTGGTTTGCTTTTCAGTACTCTTACCTTTTTTTGTTACATTTTGGAAAATATATAAGGTTTGGTTATTGCAACGTACATCTTTGTGCAAAATATTTAATTGAAGCTCCTAATTGCAAGCTGTAAATGTAGCGCTGATGACAGATTGTGAAGCCAGAAACCATTTGGTCAATGCACAACAACTAACAAGAAGGGGGAAAAAAAAAAGTGAAAAAAAAAGTAAAAAAAAAAAAAAAAAAAAAAAGGCAAACCAGCCTATAGGACAGTAATTTAGAAGAGATGTGAGTTTTATTGCAAAAAAACCCCAACAACCCCCCTCCCCAAAAAAAGAAAAAACAAAAGCAACAAACCAAACAAAAAACCCCAAAAACAAACAAACAAACAAACAAAAAAAAGCAAACCAGCATATAGGACAGTAATTTAGAAGAGATGTGAGTTTTATTGCAAAAAAACCAAACAACAACAACAACAAAAACCTCAAAAACAAACCAAAAAAACACAAAAAAACCCACAAACAAGCAAACAAGAAAACCCACCAACCCCAAAAACCCCCAAAAAACCCCAAAAACCCTCACAAACACAAAACAAACCAAACCAAACAAACAATAAACCCCAAAACCTTCCAGAAAATTTAGGAAAATATGTTCTCAGATCCACATGATAAAAAAAATCAGGTTGGGGTTTTTTTTTCAGTTAGGGAAAAGATTATATACTTAAATTCAGTCAAAAGAAGTGAGACATACATTATTCTTACTGAAAATAATTGTGCCTATAAACACACTCAAGACTTCAAAGCGAAGTGAGCCGAGGACAGGAAATCAGGCTGTGGAAGGTGTTTGTTACTCCTGTTCAGCTCGTGTTCCCTCTTGTTGCTGTAAAGCTTGGGTGATTCCTTAAACGTTTGAGATGACAAGTGCTGTGCATTTGTGAGAGCATTTCCAGCTCCTCCTTCTCCCTGGGCTGGATTTGTGGCTGGGGAGATGCTCCAGGTACGACACAGCAAGGTCAGGCACTGATATAAAAGAATATTTATGTTAGTTATATAGGGGAATTAGCCCTCAGTCAGGAGGCACCTCGGTAAATGTTGTTAAGGAAAAAAAGGACAATAACTTCTTTAATGGCTGTTCAAGTTTCAAGGCTCTCTTTAAGAATAACTAAATTAAAATCTGTTTGGAGAGCTGGAAGGTTTCTATACATGAAAGGGAAGTTGCCAGGGCTTATTGGAAACAGAATTTCAGTCACTATTAAACTCTGGGGAAACTGGAAGAATTACTCAGAAAATTGACTGAATAAATGGAAAAACCTCGTAAAATGATCCGAGAATTTCCCAGAGAAGCTGTGGCTGCCCCTGGATCCCTGGAAGTGTCCAAGGCCAGGTTGGATGGAGCTTGGAGCAACCTGAGATAGTGGAAGGTGTTCCTGCCCATGGCAGGGAGGTTGGAATGAGAGACATTTCAGATCCCTTCCAGCCCAAACCATTCCCTGTTTCTGTTTTAAGGGGTTATCAGATGCTTTTACAACGCATAATACTGAGAGTTTATCCAGGAAACACCAAATTGGTTAGAATTTTTTTCTTGCAATTGAGAGACGGACCAAACTTTAGTCACAGGGCAAGACTGTGATTTTATTCATATATATATATATATTTTATATGTCTATATATATATATTGCTATTTTCTTTGATGTGCCTTTCTTCAGGAGCATCTTGCTATTGTTTCTTTCAAATAAGTGACTTAAATATTTCTGCACTGGATTCACAGGTTTTACTTAAGATTATTCATGTTTCTGATTATCAGCTATTTAGGTTATCCTTAAAATACCAAAATAGGATTTACAAGTTTCCCCCTGCTTACAACTAAACAAGCCATGTCTGTGCCTTGTTTTTTATCTACCATTAAAACAAGATTACAACTCATTTTTGGAAAGAGGTACTTAGATCCCCTCCAAGGGTAAATCCACTCTTACCATATATAATCTCTGTTACAAAGTGTCCTCAGAGGGAAGTGCAGTGGAGACTGTAACTGGAATAATGATCATTTATTGTTTATGATTTCCTCTGGTTCAGACTTTGCTTTTGCTTGCTTTGGCAATAAAATAGCCACAAATCATTCGCTAAAATTGTTGTGTTTGCTTTTTATTGTCTTTATTTTAAAGACAGCTGTTGAGGGTGGGGTGAATAGTAGCATCACAACTTTGTACTGCCATGAAAGGTAAATTTAGAGATGGTGTCCTCCCTGTGGCTCTTGCTTTTAGCTTTTAGCAGAGTCCAAGGCAAAGCCCAGCAACTGGAGATATCACCTCTAGTCCCAGCCTGAAAGGTCCCCTCTCCCTGCTCTGGGAGAAGGGAATATTCAACACCTACAGCTTAAAACCCTTCCCCTGCTGATGGAGTGAATGTCAAAGAGTGATGTCATTTATCACATTGGTGGGACCCCCAAATCCAGAGGACCCAGAGCCCCAGGAATCTGCAAAGCTACAGCTGACCCTTCCAAAGCCTGCCCATGCTGTGTTAGGAGAACAATCCTTGGGAATGACTGATCTTCCTCAGCAGAGACTGAATTACAGCCACCATCTGCCAGTGGTGCACACATGGCCTCTCCAGTGGTGACAGGCCAGGGACACTTAATGGGCTCTTGATGCTGTTTTACACCACAACAACACAGACTCTGAGGTTCAGAAGGCTGAAAATTACTCCTTTATTTTGGGGATGTGTCTCCCTTTTATACTATTTTACACAGACCAATTTGATTGGTGAATCAAAGACAAACCTCTTCAATCACCTTGGTCGGACCAGAGGGACATCAAGAAGAAGTCCCTCCTAGGAAAGGCATGAATAAAAAAGTTATAGCTACAAAAACACTTCTCCTGTTTACAGAAAATTCCCTGGGAAAGGAATTCCAGAAAACCAAAACACCTCAGGCATGGAACCAGGGCTACAGGCTCTCACAGCCTGATCAGCCTCACCTGAGCCACCATCACAGGATATTTAACCCCAGACTTGGTGCCTGACCTTCCATGGGGCTGTCTCTGCACTTGTCATGGCTGTGCTGCTCCTCTGTGTCCCACCCAGTGGCCTCGTGGGTGGATGTTGGATCTGCCTGTCCCTGCAAAGCTCTCCAGTGCTGTGGGCTCTCAGCAGCTGGCCCTGCTCAGGCATACTGGGATGGACTGGGAGTGCCAGCAGCTCCTCAGCTCCTGGCCCTGAGGGAGCAGCAGCCCTTGTGGCACCTGGATATTGGGGCCAGAAGTGCCATTTGCATCCCTGTTTATTGACCAAGCAGGGCTGGGTGGGCAGGGAAGGCAAAGTCAGCAGTACTGTAACCCCTGGGTGGGGGCTGAGCCAAGCAGGAGTCCCCAGGTGGGCCCTTTGTCCCAGGTTGATGCTGCAGACTGAACTGAGCCCACCAGGTCACCTCCTCATGCCCAGCCTTTCTCCAAGGAAAGATGTGTCCTTCAAGGTGTGTCATGGTGACCTCCAAAAGCATTGAGCTGGTTTGTCCCAGGGATTGGGCACAGCCCCAAGCCTGAGAGAGCTCCAGGAGTGTTTGGACAATGCTTGGGCACAGGGTGGGATTGTTGGGGTGTCCTGTGCAGGGCCAGGAGTTGGGTCTGACGATTCTTGTGGTTCCAAGTCAGGATATTCCGTGATTCTGGGGCCACAAGTTCTCCCTAAAATGTCTATTTATCCAGGCTCCTCCTGCTGTGCTCCTTCTCTGCCAGCAGGCACCAGCCTTGCCTTGGGGGTGTGTGGGGCAGGGGGGAAGCTCCATCACAGCAGAGCAGTTCCCAACGTGCTGTCCTGTGTGGCAGCAGCGAGGGCCAGGAGAGGCGATGCTGCA